>CM028347.1:41166795-41501993 GCA_016618105.1 Dendrobium huoshanense
ATGTGAGTCAACCGAGGTAATAGGAAACCTAGGTGAGGATCATATTAGACATGCTTCTGCCCTACCTGAGTAGGACCTTCAATAGTATCACCAGCAACATGACAAGTAGACGAAGAAGAAGATGATGAGGATCATATAGAGTCCTACTATTGTCTCTAAAGTTTTTTTTTTTAATTTCTTATGCTTTTTTTGTTATTAGTATTACTTTTTTATTCATTTCCATTTTTTTTTTTTTGTAGTTTCCTATTAATTTTTGTCTTATTTTTTTAGATTTTTTTAAAGTTTTTGTAAAAACTAGTTATAATTAAAAAAAAAAGAATGAAATCAATTTCTAAAAATTTAGAAAGATTATTTGCCTTACTATTACACTTTTAATTTGAGTCATAATTTTAGAAAATTCTAAATTAAGAACTTTAAGTATTTAATAGTACACAACTTGCAAAATTTTTCTAATAAAATAATTACATGTAACAACTAATCTTTTCATTTAAAATTAGTAATTATGGAAAAATTAAATTCCTTAAAATCAATTAAGGAGTTTAACTACTTATAAATAAATATTGGGTTTAGGATTAATGCAAATTAACATATTAGATTATTCCTATGTCATCAAAAAATAAGTAATTATGGAATTATTAAATATTTAATAAACTTTAGATTAGTACATTGAGTGGAGGCAATAGACGAGTATTTAATATCAAAATAAAGTATTTTAGAAAATAAAAAAAATTAAAATTATTCTAAATGCTAAAATACTGGAATATAAAAAATTTTATATTTATATGTTTGGCCTTACTTAAAAATAACAAGTGGAGGTGATAATATTCAAATCATCAGGAACTAAGCCAAATAAAATAAAATCCAACTTTACCTCTATACTTCTAAATGAATTATTGGAATCATGATACTTAAAAAAAGTTTATATGTTTATTTAAGAATTAACTAAATGCATAATTTCATTAATTCCAAAAATTCAATAACCCTAAGTAAGCTAGTCAAAATAAATCACCCATAGGAGTTTAATTTCAATGGAATATTAATTTAAAATGAAGGAAGAATCATCATGTTATAAATTATTTTATTAAAAAATCTTCCAGGATGTCAATTTGCTGACTGTAGATTTTTTCTTTGGATGAGCTGAGGATTTCAGTTTTTCAACAAGGAAATAATAAGTCCCCAGGTATGGATGGAGTTACTTCTTCATTTTACAAATGTTATTGGACTATTGTATATGAAACACTTTGGAATGCTGTCAAAAAATTTTTGATTTATAGACATATGAACACGGGTTGGAAGGATACGCTTATTGTGCTGATTTCTAAAATAAAGAACCCGTTCGTTCCATCCAACTATAGACCAATTAGTATTTGCCAGACTAATTATAAGCTTGTTGCTGCTATGCTAGTGAATAGATTAAAACAGTGTATTTCTACGATGATTTCAGAGGAACAAATGGCTTTTATTCCTGGTAGATCTATTTCAGAGCATTGTTTGTTGTTTTTTACAAGTTTAAAGTTTCTAGAAACAAGAAAGGATTGATGGCTATCAAGCTGGACATAGAGCAGGCATATGATAGTATGGGGTGGCCGACGCTCTGTCAGATTCTTAAATGGTATGGCTTTCCCACCTTTTTTTCTAATCTTCTCATGGAGTGTGTTGTGGATGTAAGGTTTTCTATTATTATCAATGGGAGGAATTCAAAGTGGATCAATGCTCAAGGTGGATTTCGTCAAGGATGTCCATTGTCACCTTATCTTTTTATTATGTGTTATCAACTTATTTCAAGCTCTTTGAAACAAATGGGGCAGGTTCATGGAGTCCAAGTCTCTCCTATTGGTCCGAAGATAACACATCTTCTCTATGCAGATGATGTATTGGTTTTCTCTTATGTTTCATTGGCCATTGCTAGAGTTTTAAAGGCTATTGTTGAGGACTTCTGTAAGTGGACGGGACAGAAAATTAATTCAAGTAAATCTCAGATTTTATATGGTAAGGTGGTTAGGCACCCTTTGAAGAAGAAAATTGCTAGATTGTTTGACTTCAAAGTTGTGAAAGACTTGAGTTACTTGGGAGTGAAGATTTCTCTTAACAGATTAAGGATGGAAGATTTTCAAGATCTATTGAGCCAAGTTATGGAAAGACTTAATACTTGGGGGAAGAAGTCTTTATCAATGGGAGGTAAACTTTCTCTTATTGAAAATTTTCTTTTATCTATGCTGAATTTTTAATGACACATTCTATGATGCCTAAAAGAATGTTGTATGAGTTGGAAAGACTTTGTAGAAACTTTATTTGGCATAAACCTGATGGCAAGAGGAGAATGAATTATGTTGCTTGGGGGGAGATATATAAACCACGAAATAGGGGGGGGGGGACTGGGAGTACATTCTCCTATGATTAGAATTGGTTCTCTCAGAGCAAGACTGGCCTGCAATTATTTGCAGAAGCCGGAAACTCTGTTTCATAGAGTTGTCAACGCCAAGTATGGAACGGATGTTATGTATGGTTCACACAGAAAGACTAGTTCTAGTTCTTGGAAAATTTTACTGGATGGTGGAAGAAATTTGAGAGGTATTGTTAAGTGGAAGGTGGGCAATGGATGTAAAATAAATGTGCTTAAAGATGTGTGGCTGCTAGACAAATGCTTGGATTGGTGGCCTACATTTGCGGATTGTGTTGTGCTAGAAGGTATGACTTTACAACATCTTATATCAGATGGTAGCTGGAATTACAATTTGCTTCAGCAGTTGTTTCATACGGAGCTCATTGTATTAATCAGCCAAACTCAGATAAATGCTATTGAAGTGGAGGATCAGCTGGAATTGCTGAGTATGTTCTCGGGTAAAACAGTGTCAGCATTGTCATATGAGAACTTGATGAAGTATAGATATCCTGGTGATGATGATGGTTATGGTAATTGGCTCAAGAAGTTGAAGCTCAACAAGAAGGTAGAGATTTTTTGGTGGAGGCTTTGCAAATATGCGATTCCTACTAATCATTTCCTTAAATGACGAAGAATTTCCCTGAATGATCAGTGTGCTAGGGGATGTCAGGTGGTCAAGAACTATGAGCATATAATGGTTCTTTGTAGACATCTGGTTGATATTATTGTAAAGATGCATGAGTTGGGCATCCGCATTCCTGTCTTCCAGTCTTTGGATGACTGTTTAATGGAGCTTAGAAGGTTAACAAACAGGAATTCTGGAATTGTTAGTATGTACTGCACCATAATTTATCTGAACTGAAAAAATCGGAATTAAGTTAAACATTGTAAATCTGCTTTACCATGTTCTGTAGTAGCTGCAAATGCTCTATCTATGGCCATGTTCAAGTCTAGTCAATATCTAGATTGTTGGGGTACTAATCTCCTTCGGGAGTTTCCAAAAGCTTGGTGTCCTCCACCGATAGATTGGATTAAGATCAATGTGGATGCTTTATTACTCAGTTCAAATACTTCTGGAATCGGAGGGGTCTTCAGGGATCACAAAGGTAGGCTTATTCTTGCATTCAGGAAGAGCAAGCTCCACTGGGATATAGCTCAGTTAGAACTGGAGGCGGTATATACAGTGCGCCACTTCATTAGGAGCTGGATGCTTGAGTGCAAAGGGGTGATTATTGAGAGTGACAACATCAATAGTATTACATTCATTCAAAATTCTTTGAAGAACAAGGTTTGGCATGTGGATAGGTGGCCAGACAAGGAGCTTTATTTTTTGGATGAGTTTAATAAAGTGGTTTTCTTCATGTTCCTAGAAGTTGTAATAAAGTAGCTAATCATTATGCTACTATGGCTTTAGATAGGAATTTTATGTTTGATAGTTTTTCTTTTGATAAGATTCCTTCGTTGTTGTTGAAATTAATCAAGGAAGAATGTGATCACACTAGCAATTGTAATTAGTTCATTTTACTTTTCTTAATGCAATTTGGTGCATCTTCTCAAAAAAAAAAAAAAAAAATCTTCCAACTTATGTACCACATAAATACTTAGATATTAATTTTATTTTTTTCCCAAAACTTATATTCAATGCAAAAGATATTTTTTGTCCTAGTGTAGAATAAATTACTTGATGATAAGTAATATCCTAAAGTTTGGGGGGATTTGGAAAATAATTTTAAATTCCAAATTGCTTGTATTATAATATTTTGTTATTTTAACCTTTTATGTTTTGTGCAAA
This sequence comes from Dendrobium huoshanense, assembly GCA_016618105.1. Classification (NCBI taxonomy): domain Eukaryota; kingdom Viridiplantae; phylum Streptophyta; class Magnoliopsida; order Asparagales; family Orchidaceae; genus Dendrobium; species Dendrobium huoshanense. The sequence goes on from CM028347.1 coordinate 41,170,971, forward strand.
AAGTAGTAAAAAAATTAGAAAGTTAAACTATTGCCACAATGCCATAAAGCTAATGCCATATAACCAAAGATTATTCAAGTGTTGCAGTAAAAAGCTCTCGAAATATTAACTTGAGAGCTTAGCACCAATGTGTAATCCATCAAGAGCAGTAATGCCAGATGGAGCACTTTAGTGCCAAATCACCCAGCACTAATGATGTTTTTAATTTCTCCATACTTCAATTGATTTATGTATAGGCCATACATAAATTAAAAACCTAATGTGATGAGCCTCGATGGAGAAAATGAAGAATACTTAGAGATTTTAAAATTTAGCCTGACCATAATATAGATATGTGATGGTAAGGAGTATGGGGTCTTAAGGAGATAGAAGAACTATAGTTGTGAGGGATCTTAACTAATGCTCCAATGAGCTTGACAAAGATGAGTACTTATGCTTTGATCAACGATGATAATAGGCAGAAAACCATTACAAAGCAATTGTGTACTTTTAAATATCATAGGTTTATAACTTCTAAATAGAGAGTTTTAATTCTATATTTGAAGCTTTTAAAAATTTAACATGCATAGCCTTTTTTAAATCATGAGGATAGATAAATTTAACAATTCAGTAGGCAGTACTAATGTGAACTTAAAATTTTTATGTTTATTTCTAGTGGGATCAACCCTCTTCTCATCAGTATATTACACGACATGACACATGCACTTGACATGACATGCCTTGTACTGTTATAAAATTAGAACATATTTAGAGAAATAAATAGTGTGTGTAAGCTAAAGCATGAAGCTCTGTAATTCACAAAGTAAACAAAAAGACCCATTTAATGGGAGAACATAAACATAATACAAAGTGAATGGAATAAGGGATTTTGGTCCTTCATCAGTAGAAAGTAAAATTTTATCTGCTAAAATTTTATTCTTAACCTTACCCTCCTCTTTCTTCTAAACTATTGGAACCTATGTAGCTTGGACTTCCTTAAGCTCTTTAGTTAGAGTCATCTTCGAATCTTCTTTAGGGGTTAATAGATTAACCTTAATGGGTTTCTAAGCTCTCAAAGACACCAAAAGGGAAGAATAGCATAATTTATTAAAATTATTTTAGAGGAAAGAGATAAGATAATATCCTATTCATCATCAGGCTTCATGAGATGATAATGAATAGAGGGCTCACTAGACATGAACTTGGTAGATTCATACCTCAAATATTCCAAATACTCCTTAGGAATAACCAACACTCTAGATTTAAAGTTCTTTTCAAGCCACTCCTTAAAAGTAATACAATTTTCTAACTCATGTCCCAATATCTGATGATAAGGTCAATAGTTTGGTTATCCCAATTTATCTACTTCTTCCAACCTCTTAGAATTAGGAGGTTTGAACCTAGACTTTTTTAGGAGATTTTTGAAAATCCTTTTGAATGCTTCTATTTTAAATGAATATACTTTATAAATGTTGCCCTCAAACTTCTCTTTGTTATCTTTTGGAGTTAGATAAGCTCGAGGTTTACTCTGCTGATCACTCTAAGGTCTATTAGACTACTAATACAACATTGGACTTGTCAGTTTATCTACTTATGCTTTCATCATTTATTTAACTTTGCCTACCACTAAAAATGGCTTGAAGTTCTTCTCTAATACTTTCTAAGATTTTAATGTCTTAGACTCTATTACTTATTGATCATTTAAGAATGAAAACATAGAAGCTTCCTCTTGAAGATTATAGGCTTTACTTAAGAGCTTATCAAATGTTTAGTAAACCTTTTAAGTAAAAAGGTTATTGGACCAGGAATATTATTTAAAAGAATTTTTATAGTGTGTTGTTATTGTAACTATGGTTCACACTTCATGCTAAGATTCCTCCATTACAAGATATAATCTACTAAACATTCATCAGGTCTCTACTTTTCAATCACTAAATCCCAACTGTGAAGTAATGTTAAATTCTAGCAAATCTTTTTAAGGATAGAATTTATAATTCTAAGAAGGTGCATATTGACCTATTCTATAGTTATGCATACCAATCAAATGCAATTCCTAACAAGTTACTAATGAGTTGTCTAAATAAGAATACATCACTATCTCTAGTATTGTAACAACAATCTCTGAAGTATACTAAATGTTATTTAGGATTACCAATTGTTGCAAATCTATTTTTTATGTCTTATGTTTTGATGATTGACAAACACGGTTTCTCTTGGACAGCTTGTTGCTTCTAACTTTTCAGGAATCGAAGATCGGACAATCAAAAAGGAGCCAAGTTCAGGAATGCGTAGGTTTAGGGTTGAGTCAGTTTGTACATTTGTTTTTTACCTTTTGAGTCCACTTGTAATAGTCAAAGAGACTGATGCTATGTAACCCTTCACACACACACTTGAGAGACTTAGAATTTCTTTTTTTACTCATATCGGCCAGGACGATTTCTTGGATCGGCCTGGACAATTTCTTGGATCGGCCTGGGCGATCAGCTTACAACAGAAAGTCTAAATAAGGATTCTTAATTAAGACAGCCGACATTAACAGATCGTCCTGGATGATACGTGTATCGGCCAGGACGATAAGCTCAAAACAGAAAGAAGTAGCCGCCATAGTCAAGTATGGTATACTGTATCTTTAAATTATCGGCCAGGACGATCCTCGGATCAGCCTGGACGATATTCACAAATTATGCCATAATTGTTCAGGGAATCAAGGGAGTAATTAAGGATGATTGATACGATCATATCGTCCTGGACGATCGCAATATCGGCCAGGCCGATCTAGTCAAAAACCTTAAGTTACTTCAGGACGATCAATATCGGCCAGCCCGTATCCAGGGCTATTGTCAGGACGATTTTCATCTGATTTGAACTGATCGGCCAGGACGATCGTGAGATCGGCCTGGACGATCAAGCCAATTTTCAATCGTCTTGTTTTCCATCCAGGGCGATGCTCTGGCCGATCATCATTGATTTGTACTGATCGGCCAGGCCGATGTCCATATCGGCCTGGACGATATTGTCGGCAACTTGCAATTAATGAGCTCTTTTGAAGCTCTTCTATTTAAGAGCTCTTGTTCAACGTTTTTAAAAACCTTTGGCTGCTGCCTTGACCTGAGAAGACCTTGAGGAGAGAAAGAGAGAGAGAGGATCGTGTGAGGGGGAGCTTGTGAAGGGTTTCACAAGGGTTGCTTCAAGGATCTCTCTGCGTCGTCTTCGTCTAGAGTTTCTCGTCCGTGGAAGAGTCGGTAGAGGTAAGGAGTTTTGCTTTTGGTTCTGGTTCTCTGCCAGCTTCAGGAGGAAGCAAAAGGAGATAGGTTCTCTGCCTTGCCGGGGTGGCAAAAAGGAGGTTCTTGTGAGGGTTTCTCCGCCTAGCCGTGGGGGCTAAAGGAGAGTCACTTTTTGTAGTGCAATACTTGGAGGGTGCCTCCAAGGAGTGGACGTAGGTCGAGTTGACCGAACCACTATAAATTTCTGTGTTCCTTTTCTTGCTTCCGCACTTTTAAATTCCGCAATTTTTTGTGGTGTGATTTGGTTTATGTGATTTTATTTCTTTGTTTAAAAAGAAGTTTTTAAAATACCAATTCACCCCCCCTCTTGGTTAGTTTGGGACTAAGTTCATAGGGCTTAACATCCCCATCGAACTTTCACCAATACCATTAAAATTTTTAAATGTAGGTAACACAATCCTTTTTTATACGACACCATGTCATATTTCTCTAGATATGATATACACTTTGGAACGTATAAGGCAACTTGAGATTATGCTAATGCTTATTTAACATGCTGCTCTATCATTAGTTTAATATCTACATACTGTATGAACTCGCTATCCTGATTTATTATTTGCTCTTCCTATTCTTTTATTATCTCTTTATTTTATCTTCTTGATAATGTCTTTTAATTCATATATCACTTCCTCTACAGACTTTTTGAATATATAATGGGGATCTACTAGAGTGTACTCTCTATTAGGTTTAAATTTGATTTGCTCTTTTCCTTTTATTTTCTTCACTTCCTCCTCTACATAGACTTTTTTTCGAAAGAGTGTAGATGGAGTGGCTACAACTTTAGGTTGCCAAATCTTCTTTTTAATAGATATTGGGGTTGCCTGAATAATAGGGCTCAACCTTCTCATGTCGGGTTAGGAAGATGATTGGCCGCCTTTTAACTAATGCTAGTCAAGTCTTGGTGATTTCTACATGTATGAGTGCTGAGAGAATTTCACATGATGATTGATAACTATTGGTGCAGATGGGGAAGAATGATGATTAGTTTGTCGGGAAAGATGTATAACTTCAACATATTTTATGAGAATCTTTTGGTATTGACTACAAATTAACACTATATGAATTTATTTCTTAGAGAACTTCATGGGCTCTCTATGATGACCATCAATGATGATTGACATAACATATTAAACTTCTCTACTATGAGTTTTAATTTCAACTTCCTCTTTGGCTAAAAAGTAACAACATCTTTCTTTAATAATTCAAATTCTACTTTTTTAGTTATTACTCATTTCATACCTCATAGGAAGTCCTGCTTGTATTGTCCAAAGGTATTAACGCACCTTCGACTGCTCCAATTAGTAGACTTTTTAACATCTTCTTTTTTTCTCCTAAGGAAATTCTAATAATGTGATTATCAAATATTGATGGTGGTGAATTAGCAATTATTTCAATGTTCTCTTCTCCATCATTAGCTGAAGCGAGATGGAATCAACTACCTCCTAGCAATAAAGAGGTATGAGAAATCTCTCCTTATACATATTATTTTATAGCTAACAACATTAATTCTTCATCCAATAATTTCTCTTTCTAAGCTCTATGGCTCAAATGATAATTCCTATTCCATCTTTGGGCCTTCATCATTGAAGATGCAATAGAGGAAGAGCCAACTTTAAAGGCACTTGGGATCTTAGATAGGGAAGACACACTGGGAATAATTAACAATTTCAGTTTCTATGAAGTGGGATGAGGAAATTTTATCTTTGAGAATATAAGGATTTGCTTCCTATGAGAGAAACTGTTGGCTCAATTTTAGTAGAAAATTTTAGCACAAGCTTCTTATTCTAGATCCCATCATGTTTTATTATAATAAACAGAAAACCATTGACCATCTTAATTTGGCTATCAAAACTATACCTAAATTTAAGCAAACTTCCATAAGATAACTAGGATTGGTTCAAGGAAAGGTTCAGACTGTCAGAGAAGTTTAAGATCAATTTGCCAACCATTTATTTCTAGTATTCAATTACAACTATGTATTAGTTTATGAACTCATTGGCTTTTAATAATATAATAAGATCTAGCGAATACTAAATGGAACTAACTGAATTTCATTGTAGGAATGATGAATGAAATAAGCTTTTGAATTTAAGAAATTGATTTTGATTGTATTCACCTAGTCCAAATAACCACATTGAGTTACACAATCAAATGTAGCTACAATGCATTACTCAAAATTGAGAAAAATATTTGAAGCAAGAAATTGAAAATGACAAATCTAGTTTAGGAAAATTCATATAACAAACTTAAAATTGAATGCTAATCACATTCACCTAAGGATGAAATGAGTAAAATGATAAATGGAAGAATGGTTGTTTAAAACCTACTAAGAAAGTTAGTATAAATCGATGTAAACATTCAATCACCACTAAAATAGAGAGAGGAATCATCATTAGTCGAGTCACCAAAAAAATTAGTGAAAAATTATAATACCACACAAATTTGAAATTTTGATTCCCATAATAAAATTTGCATAGTAAATAACATACCATCTGAATGATAGAAATAATGTTTTACTATTGATTTCAAAATAAAAAAAAAATCTTTTCATTTTCATGATTAAATATAGCATAAAGATTATCATACAATATGGAATGATTGAAATAATAATCAACTATCATTTTGAAAATGGAAATAGATTTTAGAGAAACCTATCTATATTCTCAGAGACTTTTCCCCTATCTTTATGAACTAAACTTGGATTTATGTTATGTTAGGGTTCTAAATTCCCCATAAAGGCAATCCCTTATGGTTAATTACATCCAAGAGAAGCTCTTGAGAAAACTCTAGGTTCAAGTGCTGACTAAATATTTTTAGAATTCAATAATTAAGTTAAAGATTCAAAATTAGGAACTCATTAACAATGATTAGTTCAAAATTGAATAATTATTTCTAAAGTTTATTGGATGAAAGGTAGGGTGAACTTATGATTTTGGAATACCCATCAGTAGTATAACCTATATTATGATTGGGCTTTAAAAATTTAGAACAATATTGAATATATTTTTGAATTGATCAAATTATTAGAAAGATGAGATTATATTCCTAAAGGATGAGGACTTAAGAATTTGAATCAACCTCAAATCCAAGTTCTAGAATTATCCATTATAAAGTAAAAATTAGATCCTAATTTACAAATGCGCAGGAATTATGTATCAGAACTTATATTTTAAAATCCTATGAATTCAGAAAATGGTCTGACATAAACTGTACTTATGAATCCTAGAGTGAACTGATAGCTAACCACCTAAGCACTTTAGAAATATGAATTTAGGTTTAAATGCTATGCTTGATAGGTAGACTATTATTTACTTTGGGGTGCTGGGTTTATAGTTTAAAATTCAAATAAGGGTTTTATTAAATATTATAGGATTTTGAATATACCTATAAATATAATTCAAAATATTTTAGCTAACTTCTAAATTTTTTATATAAAACTAATGCAAATATATATGTCCAGCTTTCTATGAAAAAATATATAGCGTAACACCCCCATGCCAATAAGAATAATATACTAGCCCCTTCACTTAGGTTGCTTTTATCTTGCCACTACCATGTGCGAGTATAGTATACGTAGCATAAAGTAAAATATACATTCCTAAGCTCATATGAAAGCACATATGGGTATTTAAAATGATTAATATCATAGAATCCTAGGAGCCTAATGAGTCTCAAAGAAGTAATATGTGTAATGCTAAGAAATTTATGATAAGATGGTAGGCTCTAATTCACACATCATATATAATAAACAATTAAAGTGTATGAAATAAATATGAAGTCTATGTGACAAGTGTCACTTAATATATTATATAGAGTTTGCACGAAAAGTAAAGGTGGCCAAGCCCTACTAATAGCAAGCTTTGATTTCTAGTTCCTTTTTACTTAAACTTATTAAGACTTCTTCAGAGTCTTCATGCTCCCATCATACTTTTTAGATAATTCCAAAAGACATCATCTTCAAAAAAATTTACACTTTTGCACTTCATTATTATACAAATAAACATTTTGTTGACCTCATTTCCTTATGAGGTCACTAGGACCTACCTGGGTTTCTTTTTGGTAAATTAATGGTTGGAAGGTGTCCACCTCTCAATCATATATGTCACAATTAAAACCAAATCCAAGTCTAATTAAATCCAGTTCTGCCCTTCAATTTAATCTCTAGTTCATCCTTCAACCAACTTTCAATAAACTTTTAAATTATGTCCAATCAATTTCAATAATTCATTTGATTATCATTGATGTGGATATTTCAAACTCAACCATTCAAGTCCAGCAGTCCAAATACAACATTCCAAACCAAATTCTAAGGTTAATGATCTAGTAACTAAAACCCTTTTTGGGTAATTTTTCTATCACCTTAAAACCCAGTCGAATGACCTCAGATTTAGGATCTATTAATTTCATAGTGTTTATATATATCTCTGAAGTCAACCCACCAAATTTGAGCTTATTCTGAGGCTGCTAACCCCAAAAATTGAATTAATTTCCAAAGGTTACAAAACCTTTAAATATTTATGGCCTATGCCACTAGGCTTGCCATTCAGTAGAATTTGATCTTGGGACTCTTTCCAAATCTTCTAACCACATCCATGTCCCTTGTCATGACTTGTTGAACAATAGCCTATACTTTGATGGACCCAATTTGACCTAGGGTTGACCATGGGTCAAAATGACCAAAATGCCCTTTAAAGGGGTTTTTTGTATTCTCCCCAAAATTTAACATAGTTCAACCCTATCAACATTTAAAACCTACCCAAATGGATCCTAAATATCACTAGGAATAAATTGGACCCAAACACACCCTTTGGTTTGACATGGTTGACCAAAGTGGCCCTTAAGGATTTAAACACCCATTTCAAACCAAATGAGCTTCCTTTAACTTGGGACCACTTCCATTGAATTCATATGATGAACTTGAACTAATTGGACCCAAAGCTTGACCCTAGGTCAGCTTGGCTGACCAAGTCAACCAAGTTTGACCAAACCTCCCATACACTTCTACCAATTCAATCCCTTTGACTAAGGCTTTCCCAAGCAAATTGAAACCCCTATGACCACCCATCGGACCCTTAAGGATGACCCTTGGAAGACCCAAGACTTGGGACCACTTGGTTTAGCCTTTTAGCTTGACCCAAGTGCCCAAAAGGAGGTTTCCCTTGATCCAAATTCCACTATAAGTCATATTGGATCAATCTAATGGTGGCATTGGGTCCCCCATGAACTAATACACCTTCCCTAGTTAACCCAGCCCTTAGTTCAACATGGGTTCATTATTAGGCTAACCCAAAGTGGTCAAAACCACTATGGGTTGAACCATTTATCAACCCAAGTCCCACTAAGCCAAATTAACACTTGCATTGGCTAGCCCTAGGTCCAACACACTTACCTAGTTAGCCCCACCCTTGGATTGACTTTAGTCAACCTATAGGCTAGCCCAAAGTGGTTAAAATAACTTTGACCCTAGCCTATTCCTTCCCTAGGTTGAACCAGATCTAATTGACACTTGCATTGGGTGCCCCTTAACCTAACACATCTTCCCCATCAACCCCATGACCTTGCTCAACCTAGGCTACACCCAAGTTGAGTCAAACTATAAGGGTTTGGGTCAACCCAAGTCTATCCATCAAATTGGGATGCCTCCTTCCCAATTGAGCTCACTCTCGAGCTCACCAGACACCAGACACCTTTCCACTTCATCTGACCCATATAGTGGTTGCCAGAAGCTAGAACAGGAAGATTGGAGCTTCGGTGGTTCCCTCCATCTTGAGCCTCATCCAAAGCCTTATAGAGTATCAGTTCATTTGCCTTTAGCTAACAAGTCCTAGGGGACATCTCCCTTTCTAGTTGGCATTCATCCAATGACCTTCCCAATCAATCCTGGTCATCCAAGCTCACAATAATAATTTGAATTGAGCATTCCTCTCCCTAATAAATCACTCAATTCTAGTGTTTTAAAATCATTCCTCAGAGTTACCCTAGTCTTCCTCTTTGATCCCCAGCTTCCCAACCTCTTCCAATTGTTCATTTAGCTAACTTTATAGAAAGCTCTCCGCCCTCCGCTCAGTCACACTTTTAGTGGTCCTTAGGCCAAGTTGTTTGAAGGAGAAGTATTCACCATCATCGCCTTAAGATTCTTGATAGAAAAACTCATTTATTGGTGCTTTCTATACTATGAGAATCCCTTCTTGAGCTCTTAGCTAGGTAGTGTTGGTCAAGTGTGAATGGAAATTTCAATCTAATGCAATCCTACCATTGGATTGAAAGTCCTCATCTTCCTGATCATTCATATGAAATTTCATGAGAGTTTGCCGGTGGGATCTCTCAGATCAAGCCAAAGAACATAAATGGATTTGAGTCTTTGCGGGTTGTTGAAGATGAAAGTTTGTGTAGATTGTTAGACCTTATAAAATTGTCCCAAGGCTAACCAAGAGGGGGGTAGAGTCAATGGTTAATAAAAAAAATATTACATTTTTTAAAACATTTTTAGATTTTTGAAAGTTAAATCAAGAAGCTTGAAACATGTAGTTGTTTATAGAAATAATTATCATATATGATTTTCCAACCACAAAATTTTAAATGCAAACAATTTAAAATTTATGGAAAAATTAAAGGCAATAGAAGAACACTAAATTTTATAGTGGTTTGGTGTAACTTGACCTGCATCCACTCCCTGGAGATTCCTTCTCCATGTATTGTACTAAATAATAGTAACTCTCATTTTGCCCCCACAGCAAGGTAGAGAATCCCTTACAAACTCTCTTCCACATACCTGATGAGGTAGAGAACTGCCACTTTTTATACTCTTCATTTGATGGCAGCGTATCATTACATCCTTTTTAACCCTCCTAGTAAAGGCAGAGAACTGTTGCCTTTTACACTCTTCAAGTGTGGCAGCATAGCTTCATGTCCTTTTTCACCTACCTGGTGAAGGCAGAGAACCTTGATCTAATCTTGAAGATCTTTTCTCAAGATTCTCCTAAGAAGTTGGGTAGAAACTTGAAGAAGACAAAGAGATTTTTACTTTAGGCAACCTTATGAATCCCTCACAACTCCCCTTCACTAAATCTCTCACTCTTCACTCACAAAATTTCTCCCGAACACACTCCCAATGGTCTCTCTCAAGAGAAATTGAAAGTAAAGGATTATAAGATAGTTTGACTCTTTATATAGAAAACATGTAAAAAATCATCCAAAAATTTAATTTTTCAAGAGATCTGTCCTACGATTGTATTATACAATGATGGATCATGTGGTACAAATAATTTAAATAATCAAGGCTTCATTTGGTATGAACATGGATGAACTAAGTTTTATACATTGTATTTCATTTGTATGAATTCACATCGTACTATACGATAGTTCAAAATGAATGTGTTCATTTGGTACAATATGATATAAACCCAATCTTGTACTTCATCAGTCTTCTGTATGACTTGACATTAAATTATATGAATAGTTTAAAAATGAATGTGTTTATTCGGTATGATCTATTACAAATCTAATTTTATACACTATCAGTCATCTATATGACTTGACATCGTACAATACAAACATATTAAAAATTCAAGCCATGATTTGATTAACTACATTTTGGAGGAAAATATATGTTTTTTTTTTAGTTAAAACCCATGGAGGGCCCTACGCGTTAAAATAAAAAAACAGGTTATATAGTCCTTAATGGATATCATTGGCTCACTACTTCTCAAAGGAGCTACAAAACAAAGATAAAGAAAACCTAAGAGCCAATTATCTCTGCTACCAAATAAATATAGAGACCCTAGTAACATTTTACTGATGCTATAGACAAGCATCCAAAAAAGAAAGGGCAAAGGATTGTAGTAAGTCTCAGTCTTTCTGTCAAAAATGAAGCCAATCGTGATCAGCGTTCTCTGCAAAAAGGAGAGATCAAAAATAGGAGAACTATGCCAAAAAATTGTATTAGCAAAAAAACTATAATAAAAGTAGTGAAAGAAAAAATAAAAGTGAAAAAAAAGACCACAATAAAACCAAGCTCTGAAATCAGAACATAGGAGTTCGGAATACAAACAATCCAATCCTTCCAACCATAAGTCTTCCAGCAGCTGAAACAACAGATCACACCATCAAAGCAAAGGTTAGAGATAAGGAAATAATTGAAATTCAAGATAATACCACACATCAAAATATAGGATAAACTGAGGATACCACCACAAGAAATAACAAGGCCAGTCTTAGGATGGTAACTATAAGAGCTCAGAAAGCTAGCAAAAAAAATAAGCTTCATTAGGAAGTTCCACCAACCTTTCAATCCTACTCAGAAAACCGACCAAAAGGATCCAGAAAAGATCCTCGAGCAAATCCCATAATAACCATAATAGCAATCCAGGATATAGAGAAACATCACAACATCAAACCTCCCAAACACCCACAGACCCGAGACAGAACAACCCATAGCTCTAGAAAAATCCAACATAGAAAGAACCAGAAGAGGACAATTATTACCAGTTAAATAGAGAAACATTAAATAATTCAGATTACCCAGATTAGTAAAACAATTGCAATATAACCAGTTAATTAGCCGACCACTATTAACAAGATGCCAATCCAAATCCCCCTCATTCCTCCCATCCCCCCAAAAGGTAAGAGAGCAACAATGGGACTTACCTTCAGCAAAATAACCATAAATATCATTGCACCAGTCACCAACCAGACAGACATAAGAAAAAATAGGGAACCACCCAGAAAAATTAACAAAAATGCAAACAATGAATAAAATGCCCAAACCTCATAAGAACCCAAAAATAGGCAACCAACACAAATTGAAACCAAACCAACATAAGCAACCAAAAGAGAAGAAGCAAACCCACGATGCCAGCAAAACATGCCAAGCCAAAAACATCAGGGACAGAACAACCAAACCAATTAAAACAGAACAAAAATTAAAAGTTGACATAAGGAGTACCATTCTCACCCAATTTAATCATACCTGACAACGGGTTAGGAATATTAGAATGAATAACATCAATAAAGCCCCTTAGACTACAACCCCACTGGGCCAGCCAGGAGGCATAAGAATTACCACCCTCCTTAGCCTAGCTGAAAGAAGAGTTTAAAAACAACCTCAATCTTTTAGTATCCCTAGCCAGATAGAAATAACTAGGATCAAAATAGCCATCCTGCTCCTACAGAAGAGGCAAAATATTGAAACCACCAGAAATTTCAATAACCACATTAGTTATGTTAAGAGGAATACACAATTGAATACCATACAAAATGGCTTTATACAGGGCAGAGACCGCATTACCATTATGATCCAGACCCGCAAAAGAAATGATAAGGTGGCCATTACAGTCTCTTATACTACAACCACAACTATTCCCAAACTCAGTATTAGCACCCTCAACATTAAGTTTAAAAAAACTTAGCGCGGGGCTTGTACCAGTAAGTAACATTAAGAGCAGACCTAGCCTCCTCCAAATTAACCCCTAAAGTATAAGCTACATCATAAAAATTAATAAAGTTTTTACTAGTGATCCGATTAACAGCAACAAGAGCTATGATCTTGTCCTTCACCCTTTGAATAACATTAAGATGATTCATTTTAATAGCATTGAAAATGGAATTATTTCTTTCCAACCAAAGGAACCAATAATAAGAGAAGAGATAACATTGCGAATATGAACTTTAGTATCACAAAACCAAGAATTAAGAAGGGTACTAAGATATAGATGAGCATTAAAAGTGTTTAAATTAAACATGCCATCAAAATAGAAAAGGCTTTCAGGACATGCCCTTTTACCCTTAGCTTTTGGTTTAGTAATCTAGATTTAAATTGAATTTTGGATTTGATTGCCTGAATTTAAATTATCCACATCACTCATAATCAATTAGATAATTATAGATGAAAGGATAGGACTATGACTTAGATTGTTCTAAGATATGGATTGATCCTAGGGTTTGGATTAGTCTTAGTGACCTCATATAAACATGAGGTCAAAAATTGTTAGACTTATTCTTAAGATTCCTCTTAAATTATATAAAGAGAATTCCATAATGTTTAATAATGCCAATGATGGTAAGTTTTCTTTGAAACAAGTTTGGAACTTTATCAAATAACTCTCCTTTAAGTATTTACTTTATTTGACTATTTGGCACCATGCTATCCCGTCATCTTTCTCTATTTTAGTTTGGAGGATTTTGCATAATTATTTGATTGTAGACTATACGCTTATGAAAATAGTTTTCATATTATCTCTAAATGCCAGTGTTGTTATCACATTGTGTATCTTAATCATGTTTTTACTAATGGTTCTATATCTCTAAAAGTTTGGTTAAGTTTGATGTAGGATTGGCCAGGACGATGTCCTAGACGATTGACATCAGCCAGCTTCTATTCAGGGCGATATTCAGAACAATTTTTTTCTGATTTAAACTAATAATCTAGGATGATATCATATTGGCCTGGATGATATGACCAAAACTCTTCTAATCGTCCCTAACCGAACAGGCTGATTGAGCGTAATTTACACTGATCAGCCAGGATAATATTTATATCGGCCTAGACGATAATGTTGGCATGTTGAATTAATGAGCTCGTTTTGAGCTCTTCTATGTAAGCTATGACAAGACACTTGGTAAGTGTCTTTGGCATCCATTGTAGCTTTGTTCTTTTGGGGGAAACTTGAAGAGAGAGCTTGAAAGGGAGAGATGAAAGGGTGGAGTTTGAGAGAGGGATAAGATCCTTGGAGGGGGACTTAAGGGAGTGTGGAGGGGGATTTCACACTGATGTTACAATGAGCTTGCACCTTAGTACCGTCGAATTCAAGGCTTTTCTTGAGGGAAGTTCATAGAAGAAGAATATCTCTTTGGTATCAAAGGACCCGGCTACTCCACCGCACCGAGGAAGGTGGAAGTGATTTTGTAAGGGCTTCTCCGCCTAGCTGTGGGAGCTAAAGGAGAGACATTTGGTTTAGTGGAATACTCGGAGGGTGCCTCCGAGGAGTGGACGTAGGTCAAGGTTTGACCGAACCTCTATAAATTTGGTGTGTTCTTTGCTTTATTAATTTTGCATTTAAATTCTGCATTATATTTTCTTTATGATGAATTTTGGTTTGGTTTGTTGATTTTTCTTTAAAGATATTTAAAATACCAATTCACCTCTCTCTTAATTAGCCTTGGTCTAGTTCATAAGGGGCCTAACATCCCTAATGATCTTTCAAAATTGAGCATTAAAATTGCAGAAGAGGGAGAACTTGTTCACCATAATATTGAAGAAGGGGAGCTTATTCAGGATAACATAGATGAATGTGAATTTACGCGGGCTGATGAATTGGGAAATGGTAGTAAGGATTCTTCAACATTCATACATAATGCTAATAATATTCTTGCTTATAGAAATTTTGATGTTGCTACTAAAAGTATAACTAATGAAGCTAGTATGTTTGACAATGAAATGGATTTATTAAAGTACAAGGTAAGAAGAATTAAAAAAAAATTTGAATTTACATTCTCGTAGGAGTACCTATTCTCAAACTTATAGTAAATTGTAATTTAATGATTAAGTTTATTATTTGAAATGTTAGGGGCATTGGTTGCCCTTCCACTAGAATTAGGGTTAAGAATTTATGTCACATCCTTAATGTTAATATTTTGGTTTTCTTGAACCTTTTATTTATATTGTTAAGTTGGGTGACACTGCTCGACTTTTGGGCTTAATCATGTTTTGGCTAATTCGTCTAATAAAATTTGGGTCTTATGGAAAGATCCAATTATTATTGAAGTTATTGGTGATTTTTCTCAAGTCTTTGATTTTAATATTTAATTTATATAGTTTAGATGTTATGCTTATGTACTGTATGCTTCTTCTTCTTGTATTATTAGAAAGGCTCTTTGGGAACAACTTTCTAATTTTCATAGTTAAATTAGTTTTTCGTGGTTACTTGGATATTATTTTAACACTATCTCCAATCCTACTAAAAGACTTGGTGGTTCTAACCCTGTCTATCAATTTATGGAGGATTTTAATAATATGATTTTGGATTGCAATTTAGTTGGCATTAGTTTTACCGGTAATTCCTTCACTTGGAATCATGGTGATTTGTGGAAATGTTTAGATCTTGTACTTTTTAATGATGTTTGGATTAGTTATTATACTAATACCTTTATGGCGAACTTCCATAGAACCTTCTCTGACCATTCTCCTCTCCTTATTGGTTTTGTGATGCGGCATAATGGTCCTTCTCCCAATTTTAGATTTTAAAATATGTGGTTATTAGATAAATCCTTTTTGAATATAGTCTAGGAAAAATGGCATACTCCTCTGCATCCTGATAACTCTATTTTGGGCATGAACAGATTGTGGTTCAAACTTAAAAGATTAAATTATAAAATCAATTGGTGGAATAAGAAAGTTTTCAAAAATATTTTCTCTAATATATTGGCTTTGAGGATAAAGTTAACCTTATTAAGAATAATTTTCAACTTGATCCTTCTGATTATTAGGCTACTTCATGATGCTAAGAACTCCCTCTTCAATTTACAATCTCAGGAGAAAGTTATTTGTAAACAAAAAGCATCTTCCAAGCACGACATTGAAGGGAACAACAACACTATGTACTTTCATGCACTGATAAAAAAATAGAGCTATAAATTTCATTTAAAAAATTTCTCTTCCTGATGGTTCTCAAATTAAGGACGCAAGGGAAATTGTTAATTCTAAAGTGGAGCATTTTAAAAAAAATTTCAATAAAACTTTGATCCCAATCCTATAGTCCATCCTAATCTCATTCCAAATATTATTAATGAGGATGATAATGCGTCTCTTATTGAACTTCCTACCTTGTAACAAAATTAAGGAGATTATTCATGCTATGAACTTTGACTCTTTGGCAGGGCCAAACGATTTTACTATGAAGTTTTTAAAGAAGGCTTGGGACATTATAAGTGGTGATTTATATGGTAATGTCTTGGATTTTTTTGCTGGAAACATTATTCCTATGTTTTTTTCTGCCACTTCCATTGTGCTTATTCCTTAATAAGATTGTTACTAATAATTGAGATGATCTTTAGCATATTAGTTTTTTCTCTTTTTTTAGTAAGCTTTTATCTAAAACTTCAATGAATCATTTATCTGCTTTACTTCCCAAAACTATTTCTCCTATCCAAACAGGTTTTGTCAAAGGGTGAGCTATTTTTGATAACATTTTACTTAGTCAAGAGCTCGTTCCTGAACTTGATATCAGGGTATGAGGGGGAAACATTATTTTGAATTTAGATATTACTAAAGCTAATGATAATATCAACTATAATTTTCTCTACAACATTATGTAGTTACTTGGCTTTAATATAGTTTTAATAATTTCATTAAAAATTGCATTGAAGTTTTTTTTTTTTTTTTTTTTTTTGTTAATTGTAAAAGTAATGATTTTTTTCAGTCTTCTTATAGTTTAAGATAAGGTGATCTTATCTCCCCTGTCCATTTTACTATTGCTACTGAGTATTTATCTAGTGGTCTTGCTAGTCTTTATAAAAATAATCAAAACCTTAAAGGTTACTCTAGAGTGCTTACCAAAAATGTATTTCTCTAGTGGTCTTACTCTAGTGTATTTCTCTATATTGGTAAGCACTCAAAAATGTATTTTAACAATAAAGGTGACTCTAGAGTTTGGAAGAGACATTGTAATATTAACTGGGAAGTTGAGCCACATATTCAATGGGGTCTTGATCGAGCTAATATATTATTGTGGCAATATTATTGGGAAGGTGTTCATTTTATTGATTATTATATGCTTAATAATTTCTCAACTATGACTTTTAAGGTGAACTTTTTTATTACTAAGAATAGTTGGGATTACAATAAACTTGTTGAGGTTATTCATGAGTTTGTTATTACTCATATTTTACATCTTCCTATTAATAATGTGTCTGATGATTACTTACCATGTAACCTTTCTAATAATGGTATGTTGAGATTGAAGGATGCTTGGAATGCTTTTTGAGCTAAGAATAATGTCTTTAAAGTGTTTTCCATGATATGGCATAAAATTATTCCTACTTCTATTGTAGTTTTTACTTGGAAATTTAGGCTTAGATATGTGCCTATTGATGAGAACTTATTAAAAAGAGGCCTTGTTTTATTGTCCAAATGCTAGTGTTGTTACCATTTGGAGAATATGCACCATATGTTTATTGCTGTCAAAATTTTGAATCATTTTGATGAAATATTTAGAATAAATCACTTTAGTGATAATATTAGCATCAATGCCATGCTTATTCGTTGGTTTATTAATTCTAGATATCACATTAGGAAGGTGATCCGCTCCTTTATTTTGTGGTACCTTTGGCTTGCTAGAAATAATTCTTTTCTTAACAATATTTGCATGAACCATCATCAGATTATTAGGACTATTAAAAACAAAGTTTTGAAGCCTTACTTTGATAACCTTCTATCCATAAAAAACTTTTGAGTTTATTCCTTTATGGCTCATAATTTTGGTATTATCATTCATGTTAAGCATCTCAATGACGACTCTATGCTAGTTTATTCGTTTAAAACCCCTCATGATATTTTTAAACTTAATGTTGACTATTCAGTTAAAGATTCTAGTTATGGTTGATGGTGGTATTATTAGAGATGTTCATGGAAATACCATTATGGCTTATGTTGGTCCTCTTTAAAGACTTTCTGTCATTTTTGCTGAGCTTTCAACTATTTTATATGGTCTCAAATTATGTTTTTCTCTTGGCATTATTAGTATTTGGATTGAGGTGGATGCTACTTATAGCCTTTATTATTTGAAAGACTTTGATGATAGAATTTGTAGTCCATAGTTGTTTTACCTTATTAGGGAGATTAAGAAGCTTTTGGCTCTTTTTAACTTTACTATGTCTTATGTTCATAGGGAAGAAAATGCGTGCACTGATTAGTTAGCCAATTATGGTTATAATCTAGAGTTTCTTACTGATTTCACTCATATTGATTTGTTAGCCAATTTTGTGCACTGGCGCTTTGATGGATTTTTGTTCTGGCCTACATGTCTATTTGATTTCAATCCAAAATTTTTGTTTCAATGATAATTACAATTTATTTTCTCTATTATTTAATGATGGTTTTGGTAGGAAATTGTTTAGTAGTGATTGCAATACTTGGGATTATGATTTTATGTACATTTGCTGCTCATATTTTCAATCTCTAAACTTCAGGGGGATGGGAGGTTTATAAAAAACCATATTGGTTTTGCTGTCTGCCTTGTCCTATTTGATGTTTTGTGGTTTTTAGTCGGTTTTGTTTATCCTTTTCTCCCTTTTTTTATGTTTTATGTCTTGCATTGTTACCTTTTGTACTCAACTCTAGCTATTATGGTTGGGGTAAACGTAGCTATGATTATAATTCTTTGGATTTTTATTTAAATCTTAATTACTGCTCATCTATTCTGAATTTGGAGCTTTATGGGTTATTCTGTTATGGTCCAGTGTGCCCCAAATGAATTCAGTTCTACAAGGTATGTTTTCTTGGGTAGTTCATGTGGATTGGTGGTTTTCCTGTTAGCATTTGTTTGTGCCTTTGTTCTTTGTCCCTGAGAAATAATTTTGGCAATTTTTTGAATAAAGAGTGGTTGGTTTTTCCTTCTTGCTTTCTATCCTTCTTGGGGTGGTGGGTGAGGGTCTCTAGTTGTGTTATATTTATGAAATTTATGTCCTATTTCTTCTCATTATACTCTAATACATTCATCATTTGTAGGGATTCTCTGAGATGGCTAGGTTAGTAATGAATTTGATTTGAGTGTTAGTTGGGTTTATTTCATAAAGGTAATGTATATACTATGCTCTTGAGCTGGATTTTCCCATCCCTCTTTTGTTGTTTTGTCTCTCTGGTTTTGTATTATGATTGTCTTGGGAATTAGAACTTTGGTTTTGTGTTTGGCGTATGGAAGGGGGTTATTCTCTTATCTATGGTTGGGGTTTGTTTTATGGAAGGCTCAAGTTTTTGGAGGTTTTTTATTTGGAGGCTAATGCTATTCTTCCCCTGATTATTATGCCTATTGTTTCTCTCAACCATGGGCTCAGTAGTTTTATTTTGTTTCATTTTTATTGTTACTCCATGTTGTATTACATCTTTAAATAATTATCAGGCTGGCTTGATTGATTTATTTTTGGATATTATGATTTCTAGAAAGATTTTAGTTTTTACCTTTCTCTCTTCAAATAAGAAATCTATCAGTTTTGGGTTATATACCTATAGACTATTCTCTTTTCTTTAATTTTTACACTTTCATGTTTAGTATGTCTGCAAGCTCATTGATCTTTTGTTGAAGGGACACTATCCAAACTGCTTCTATGATTATTACCATTTATTAACTAATGTTATCTATTATCATATTCTGTTAGTTCTTTCATGGTTTGCTTTACAGGTTCCTTTTGGCTATAGAGCTTGGTTGTGCTATTGACTGTGGCAGGCTTCATTTTTTGTAGGACGATTGTGCTAAAAGTGCTATGGTGGATCTATTAGTTTTGGGAGTTGGCTCCTGGCTACCCTAGATTTTTTATGACTTGTACTTAGAAGGGATCATAAACTCAAGGCTTTTTTTTTTATGTAGTTCTTTGGAGCATTAACGAGCTCAAAATCCCTCTAAAGGACATATAATCCTATTTTTGATGGAACACATAGGCCCCTCTGTGAGTTTTAATTAAATAATAAAAAGAGGTAGTTGGCTATGTATGCCACACACATCTTTTAATTCATGAATGTTGTATGGTTAATAAGACATATGACCTGAAAAATCCATATAGGTTGTTATACCTATGCAATTGTCCCACGGCTAACCAAGAGGGGGTGGGGTGGGTTGGGGATGAGTTGGATATTTTAAAAAATCTCTCTTGAATAAAAATCATTTAATAATTTTCACAATTTGATTTTTCCTTTTAAAAATAAGTTTTTCAACCACAACCATAAAAGGCTTAAAATAAAACACAGAAATATAAAAAGAACAAAGTAATTTATAGTAGTTCGTTCTAACAAGACCTACATCCACTCCCTGAAGACTCCCTCTTTTACTATTACACTAATACTAAAGTGACCTTCCTTTTGCCCTGACAGTAAGGTCAAGAAGCCTTTATAATTTTTCTCTCTTTCACCAATCCCCGGTGTGGGAGAGTAACATTATCCTTTTATACCCTCCAAGTGTCGACAAAGTACTGTCATCCTTTCACACCCTCTAAGTATTGATAGAGTACCATCATCCTTTCACACCTACCAAGTGTCGATAGAGAACTGAATCTTCTCCAATAATCTTCTCTCAAGCAACTATAAAGAAGAAAGGAAGAGATTTGAAACAAAAACAAAAAATATTCTCACCTTTAAGTAACCTTGTGAATCTTCCACGCTCCACTTGCAAGAAATCTCTCTCAAACACTCTCCCAAATCACCCATTCACTTGCTCTCAAAGAAATCATGAAGACTAGATTCATCCAAGTCAGTTTCTAAGGTCTTTTTTATATGAAAGACATAAAAAACTGTCTAAAAAAATAGAAAATTTTAATTTTAAGCGTCCACGATCGTATAGTATGATCGATAATCATCCCGAACGAACAATTTAAAATGACGAACATGATGAACATACAACCATTTAACACATGCATTACAATCGATCAAACATACACACATCACACAATCAATCAAACAATATTATTACTCCCCCTTTTGACAGCAACAAAAAGGGAAGTATAACTTGAAATGAAAGGTTGCATTAGAGAAACCAATATAATTGATCTAGAAAAAGGATTTTAAACCAATTGCAAATACAATATTAATTTCACAATACTAAAAAGAAAAAAATTAAAAATTTTAAATAAAAAATAATGAAGAGAAGAAAAAGCAATCAAAGTTATTATTCAAGTTAGACAATTTAAATAAAGAAGATTATTGCAAAAATGATGAAATGAAAAGTAGTTAACTTCAAATTTAATATATAATTTGATTGTTAAGTAGATTGATTTTAATTAGAGATTAAAAAATAGTAGAATAACTTAATAAAAATTTTAAATGATGACGTTTTGCATCTTTTCAAATTTTTGTGGCACTCTTTGTGCATCTTTTCTATTTGGGCTAATTTTATGCCTCTTTTCACTTTCCGAACCATTGCGTATTCTTTTGATTTTTGCACATGTTATGCATTTCTTTTTTATTTACTTTTGGTTCTTTTCAATAACAGTAATCTAAAATCAAATTTCACTAATAAAAAAATAAGCATATTGAAAAAGAAATAAAAAAATAATAAGACATCAATTTTGCAACAATTATATGTTAGATATGTTTTTCTAAAAGAACATGAAATTGATCTCCATATCTAAGTCTTGTTAGAATTTAAATTTAAATTTTTGAAAGAATAGATTTTCGTAAGAAAATTAATTTGTAAAGCAAAATAATCTATAGTTTTTTTAGATCAATTTCAAAAGATTTTTTGTATTAGAGAAACTTAATATTTCAAAAAGAAAGAAGCAAACACTCCCAACAATACCACAAATACATCATTCAACATCATCTAAAAAACTTTCCAACATATAACAAACACTACAATCATAGAAGAAAAACATCATATCAACATTCTCAAAAGCTCAGTATAAATAACAATAAAGTACAACTAGGACTAGGAGAGGCCCTGATCTAGAGGAGGCTGGTTGAATACTGAATAATAGCTATTCATCATTGCTACATTTGTATTTACCATATCAAACTGACCACTTATCCAAGCCATATCCTCCTGGTATCACACATCCTACTGATTTAAAGGAGTCTCAATTTAATCAAAATGTTGATTAAAGTAAGTCTCCAAACGATCAAAATATTGGACCATCTCCTGAATTTAGTTTTGATTAGGTCCTTATGTAGGTGTAGGAGCTCCCCCTTCTCCCTTAGTATCATCATTAAAACTATGATCTCTCCCATACAAAGACCAAAAAGAAGCATCGATGAAATAGATTGGAAGTTTAGTGGGAGGATATGAATGAATCAAGTTGTACTTCTTTTCAAGGACATAGGCAACAAGATGTTATGAGACCACATTCTTTTTCCTCTTATGATGTGGAAGACCAATCTCAGAAAGTTTATACATGTAATTCATAATGATTTGGGCTTCATCAATGGATTTTTTAGATATAATAAGATATATGACAGTGGATAGGAGTGGAGTCATATTCACTTGATCAGCAGCTTTAGGAAAAATAGAAGTTCTTAAAACATGCTAGATGATCATGACGTTTTGGTTCAATTTAAAGTCTTGAGCTAAATGTTTGATTTGATTAACACCTCTAAGAACTTTGTTAATTTCAATTTAGTCAAAGTCAGACCTAGAGGTCATAGTGTGTGCTCTAATCCCTTAGGCTCTCAAGCGGAGGTAGTTGCCTACATCTTCTATGGTAATCTTTATATGTCAGTTTTGGATGAAAGAACTTATCCTAGAGTTATCCTCGTGGAATCTCATGTTGGATAAGAAATAATAAACAGTTTCTTTATGATATGCATAGATAAGAGTGAGAATGAAGGATAGTTAAGTGGAGGAAAATAGAGGCATTATAGAAAAATAAAGAACATCTTGGATTAAAATTCGAGATGGGGTGATCTTTGAAGTAACAAACCTAAAGTATGCATCTTCAAACTTCTTAGATTATAATTTAGAATTAGTAGCAGAAGAAGAAGAAGATCCTTTAGAACCTCGAGGACATTTGCTAGAACTGGCCATTTCCTAGATAAGGGCTCTATAGAGTTTTGAAAGGTAAATGAAAGTGAATGAACAATTTCAAAACTCTTCTATATAAAGAAAAATAACAAATTGTACTATACAAAATTTTCTTCGTACGTACGAATGAAAACTGTCCAAGATGAAATGGATTTTCGTAAAATGTTATTTCTGAGGCATCCATTCATATATGTTTTTTGACCACTCAATTGCTCAAATGAACGTGTATTCGTCGGGATGATTAGAAAATTTAAGATCATTTTAAAGACAGTTAGGTTCGTCCCCTATAGAAATTAACACATATATCGTAGAGGCGAAAATGATTTTGTCCGGGATGATCAATAATAAATAACTAAGCCTAACCAATAAAACCTTCCCCATTTATACAGACAAATTCATACAAATCATACCATACGATGACAACATCATACAGTACGATACCTTTTAAAAAAATTGAGGTTTTGTGTGTTCAACTCCATAACAATCATGTATACGCTATAGAATTCATACATGACAAAAACATATTCATATAATACAAATAGAAAACAAAAATAATACATGAAAATTAAACAAACTTCTCAAAATCAAGTGACATGCTTCCATTTTAAACACACAAAACAAATAAAAACAAAGGAAAAACCCAAAAATAAGAAAAACAAAAACATATAAATAATAAAACAAACAACCAAAAATAAAATAAAGTAGACACAAACATAAAACATATCAAGTTTGCATAACATTTAATTTTAAACATTAAGATAAATCACACCAAACCTTTTCCTTAAGGTACTAAATGTGTCAAAGGCTAGTGGTTTTATAAAAATATCTACAAGTTAATTTTGTGTAGAAACATGATTGAATTCAATTTCTCCTTTGGCTATATGATCTTTAATGCAATATGCCTTATGTCTATATATTTGGTTTTAGAATGTTGAATATGATCTTTTGAAATGCAAATGACACTAGTATTATCATAAAAAAATTAGACTTATGCCAACTTAAAATCCTAAATCAATCAACTACTATTTCAACCAAAGTACTTGTGCCACACAACTTCCTAAGGTAAAATATTTAACTTGAGCAGTAGATAGAGCTACATAATTATATTTCCTATTGGACCAAGAAACTAAGGAATTTCCTATAAATTGGCTAGTTCTATATGTACTCTTTCGATCAACTCTATGACCTGCAAAGTCTAAATCATAATATCCAATAATTTTAAATAAAGAGCTGTACTTAGGATACCAAATTCCTAAGTTTTAAGTTTCCAAAAGATATCTCAAAATCCTTTTTACTGCTGTCAAATGTGATTCTTTTGGATCATATTGAAATCTTGCACACAAACATATACTAAATATTATATATGGTATGTTAATAGTCAAATAAAGCAAAGATCCAATTATAGCTCTAAATTTATTTTGATCAATAGTTTTTTTCTTTAGATCCTTATCCAACTGAACTGAGGAACTCATAAGTGTAGTTACTAGTATTAAAACTTATTCAATATGAATTAGGTTGTTAAACCTAAGCTTATGTCCTAGCTGCTAACCAAGAGGGGGGAGGGTGAATTGATATTTAAAAGTTTTACCCTCTTTTAAAATTTAAAACCGAGAATTTAAATTTAGTGAATTTTATAGAAAAAGTTTTTCAACCACAATTTTGAAACAGTAAAACAGAAAAATGAAAAGTAGCGGAAAAAATAAAAGACACGAGATTTATAGTGGTTCGGTCAAACTTGACCTACATCCACTCCCCGGAGCCACCCTTCGAGTATTGCACTAATACCACTAGTGACTCTCCTTTTGCACCCACAGCAAGGAAGAGAAGCCTTTATAAAGCTCTCTTCCACCACTAACCTGGTGCGGTAGAGAACCGTGGTCGTTTTACACTCATCTTAGTGTTGGCAGAGAACTGTCCATCCTTTCACACTCTCCCTGTGTAGGTAGTAAACCCTTCGTCCTTTCACACTCTCCTAGTATGGGCAGAGAACCCTTCGGATGATCACACTCTCCTAGTGTGGGCATGAGAACCCTTCGGCTGTTCACACTCTCCAAGTGTCAACAGAGAATCGGATCTCCTTGATAGATCTTCTTCATAAGAAATATAGAAGGAAGAGAGAAAAGAGTGAAGTAAACACAAATCAAAAATAAAGATTCTTTCCTTTGAACACCAAGTGAAGCCTTCAAGCCCCAGTAGTAAGAATCCTCCTTCGAACACTCTCTCACACTCTCTCATTGACTCTTCTTTCAATAGGCACGAAGATTAGTAGGAAAAAAGATTAAGTGGCAGTATAAATTAGACTATTTATATGAAAGATAAGAAAAACCATCCAAAAACTGCAAAATTTTCAGGTCAACACGAAGTTGATCATCCCATACGATCGTGGATTGTCCTGGATGATTTTACTTAAATATGTTGAAACAAACCAAATGTATATTAGTATAAATTGAAATCGTACCTGAGCATCATCCCATACAAACTAGATTTGTCAGGTATGAACAATTTTACCATGGGTCGGTTCCCAAAATCTACAGGACATCACCAAAATATTGAAGAGTCGGTTCACTTCGTCCTGGGATGAATATGAGTTCGTCCGGATGAAATTTTTATACAGAGACAATTCATCCTGGGATGAATTTGCGTTCGTCTGGATGAAAATTTTTCGGAGAGCATTTTATCCTGGCACGAATATGAATTTTATCTAAATGAAAATTTTCCAGAGGAAATTTCATCCTGGGATGAATTTAAGTTCGTCTGGATGAAAATTTTTCAGAGAGCATTTCGTCCTGGCATGAATATGAATTTCGTCTGAACAAAAATTTTCCTGAGGACATTTTGTCCTAGGATGAATTTGAGTTCTTCTGGATGAAAATTTTCCAGAGAGCATTTCGTCCTGGCACGAATATGAATTTCGTCTGAACGAAAATTTTCCAGAGAACATTTCATCCTAGGATGATTAAACATTCATCCTGGACGATCAGGACTTAGAAAAATTTTCTTCGACTCTTATTCGTTCCATTGCTCTTTAGAAGAGATAACTGACTTGATCGTCCCGTATGAACTATGTTCGTCCCGTATGATCAATATAAATTTTTAAAGATCTCCTTAAGTGTGTGTGTGCTTATTCACTCAATTACAATCACTCCCTCTCAAACTTAATTCAAAGAAAAGTACAAGCTTCAATTCACAAAATCTCTCAAGCTAAATTTGATTTGAAATCTTCAGTAGGCTGGAGTTTAATTTTCCTGTAATGTTAGTTCACACAAGACCAAAAATAAATCTTCCAAAAAGTATTAGAAGATATCAATACATAAAATAATAATATTTGGAATAATCAAAACTATATAAGTTGCAAAAATGTAAAACATGCAAATAGCAACTCTCTTAACAATCCCCCCCCCCTTTTGATGATGGAAAAAAATTATTATTTGTATAATTTCAAATTATAAGAATCTCCTAAACTCGCCCTGAATTGATGATCATATGAAAAATATGGAGGCTTTGCACAATAATTTTAACTTTTTTCCTTTTTTTTAATTAAAAAAATGCAACAAAAACACCTGTTACGAAATAGAAATACGATACGAACAAGGATACAAAAAAAAAAAAAAAAAAAAAACGAGTGAATAGAATCGAACAAATAATATTTTCTCCCCCCTTTTGACAACAACAAAAAGAGAAGAAGAAAAAGACAAGAAATGTAAGCAGTCATATGATAATGCTTTGATAATTAATCTTTGAAAGTGATTGAAATAAATTTTGCAAATAAAATCAAAACATTAGGCAAATCATCATAATTTATGGAATTTAAGAAGAGATATAACATTGATAATAAATAGTATATATCAAAAACTTGAGTCAATTTAGACACTAAAATAGAGAAAATCATTGCAAAAAGGATGAATAGAAAATTTATATATTTCAAATTTCAATATGGAATATAAATGTACAGAAGATCATTTTGAATTAAGAGATTAAAAGATAATGGAAAGAAATAACTACCAGATGTGGCGCTTTGCGCATATTTTTCAAATTTGTGGCACATTTTTATGTATCTTTTTACTTGTGGGCTTATTTTATGCCTATTTTTCAACTTGTGAACCTTTGCGCGTTCCTTTTGATTTTTGTACATTTGTACATTTTTCAAGAGTAATTTTTATCTTTCCAAAATCAATAATAAAAAATTTCAAATTTTTCTAAGTACATAAATATTTATTGATAAGTGAAATACAAAATAAGAAAACATCACAGTTACAATAATAATATTAGACATTAATGTAGTCTAAATAAGAGAATGAAATTGACAATCTTAATTATATCAAGTTATAAGCAATACTTAAATTTAGAAAAATTAGATTTTCTAATAAATTTAATTTTAACTTGCATTTCAAAGTATAACACTTTTAAGATCTAAAATTATAACGATTGTTTTATAGATTAACACACATTTTAAAACAAGATTAAATCCAAAACATGATAACTTATATTGATATGAAAAAAAAGATATTACAATCTAAGAATATGATATCAATACATCATAAGATTTAAAAACAAAACATCTAAGGAAAAAAAAAGTACAACACTTTTTCCTAACCCACAAAAAAAAAAAAAAAACAACTAAAGAAACACATAAAATCTAGTATGAATGTCACTCAGAAGGACCCTGATCAGGAGGAGGAGGAGGAGGAGCTGCACCAAATATGTTAAAATAAATACTCATCATAAGCACATTGGTAGTAATATCATTCATTTGTTCTCTCATAAACCCCATGTCTTGAGCGTATTGTACATCCTGTTGCTGCATATGAGCTTCAATTTGATCAAACCTTTGATCAAAGTGAGTCTCTAAATGATTAAATCTTTGAATCAAATCCTGATAATTTGGTTCATTAGCAGGTGCAGGTGCAGCTTCATGTTCTTCCTCAGTATCACTAATTACATGTGTTTTATTTGGTTCATCTTTACTGAAGATTGCTCTAAATGATCCATCGTTATAGTAGAGCGGTTCTTCAAACTCTTGATCAGGATGAACCAAATTGTATTTTTTCTCTAGAATGTAGGCAACTAGATGTCCTAAGGCGATGTTCTTCTTTCTTTTATGCTCGACATGACCAATTTCAAAAAGTGCATAAAGATAGTCAATGATTAGTTGGACTTCATCTATATATTCTTTAGTCATGATCAAAAAGGTTACCATAGAAAGAAGAGGAGTAATGTTGATTCTATCACCAGCTTTAAAAAGTTATAGAAGTTTTAAGAACATGCTAGATGATACGAGCATTACGAACAAGACCTGATACTTTAGGCATATACTTGTTGAAATTGATTCCTCTAATCACAATATTAATTTCATACCATACATAATCAGAAGTGGTGATCAAGGTATGTGCTCTAGCTCCCTCAGTCCTTAAGTTTAAAAAGGCACCTAAGTCAGCCTTAAAGATTTCAAATTTTTTCTTAAAGACATAGAAACAGATTACATAATGGTCAGAGTTAAAAGATATGTTTGCAAGGAAATAGTGGAAGGTTTCTTTGTTGTAGAGATAAACTAGGGTGAGGATAAAGCCAAACTGAGTTGAGGCAAATAAGTTCATTACCTGAAAAGTTAGTTGTTCCTGGATAAGAATTCTAGAGGGTGTGATCTTGATGGAGACAAACCTAGGAAATGATTCTTCATTAGATTTAGAAAGAAAGTTCTCAGAAGAATTCTTAGGTGGACCCTTGACTTGAATCTTTTGACGCTTGCTTGAACTTGCCATTGATAGGATCTAAGAAATGAAAAGATTTGAAAGTGAAGTGAGAGTGTGACTGTTGAGTTCAAAAGCTCGTCAATTTATTGTAAAAATGATTGTTCATACAGACGAAATTTTACGTTCGTCCTGTACGAAATAGATTCATCCCGTACGAAAAAATTTTGTATGGACGAATGAATGCGTCCAAAATAAAATGGCTTTTAGTAATCACACAACTTACAAAGCATCCTTTTGTACAGACTTTTAACCAAACTGATCGTACAGACGAACACGTGTTCATCCTTGGATGATAAGAACTTATAATCATTTTAGTGGTAGTTGAAATCGTCCCCTCTATCGAATCGACATGTGTTCGTCTGGATGAACCAAAGGTTCGTACGTACGAAATATAACATTAAAAACTACCTTATCTGTTTAACTGTCATTCAATCATCCCGTCGTTTGAACAATTTCATCTGGACGATGGACGATCGTACAGACAAAGTGAACATGAAAAACTGAAAAAATTATACGCTAACAGTTTAAAATCTGACAGTTTGACACATGACACAATTCGTCCCGTACGAAAAGATTTTGTCCCGGACGATTATCACTGAAATTTTTCAAATCATGCACTCAATTAAAACTAAAACACAAACATAAAAAAAATACATAAAATCACAAAAACAAACAAACTCAAATATAGAAAATCACAAACAAAAGATCAAAAACTCACAAAAAACACACAAAAGTATTAACTAGAAAACACATATCAATGTTGCAGAAAACATTTTTAATTAAGCATTCAAATCAATCACACCAAGCCATGTTCTTAATACACTGAAAGTATCAAAGGCTAAAGGTTTTGTAAAAATGTCTGCAAGTTGATTTTTAGTAGAAACATGAGTGAGTTCAATTTCTCCATTGGATACATGATCCCTTATGAAATGATGTCATATGTCAATATTTTTGATTCTTGAATGTTAAATAGGATTTTTAGAAATACAAATAACACTAGTGTTTTCATAATAAATTGGAATAATACCTATAGTTAATCCTAAATCAATCAACTATTGTTTCAACCAAAGTACTTGTGCCACACAACTTCCTAATGCAATGTATTTAGCTTCTGTAGTAGATAGGGCTACTAAATTTTGTTTTCTACTGGACCAAGAGACTAAAGAATTTTCAATGAACTTACATGTTCTAGAAGTGCTCTTTTTATCCACCTTACAACCTACAAAGTCAGAATATGAATAACCAATTATTTCAAATGAAGAGCTAAACTTAGGATACCAAATTCCTAAGTTTTGAGTTCCTAACAAATATCTTAGAATCCTTTTTACTGCTATCAAATGTGATTCTTTTGGGTCTGATTGAAATATAGCACACAAACAAACATTAAACATGATATTGGGCCGACTAGCAGTCATGTAAAGCAAAGATCCAATAATTCCTCTAAATTTCTTTTGATCAACTGAATTTTCTCTTAGGGTCCTTATCCAACTAGATTGAGGAATCTATAAGTGTACTAACAGGTTTAGCATTGTCCATTTCATTCTTTTTGAGGATATCCTTAAAATACTTTGACTGACTAAGAAATATACCTTCCTCAATTTTTTTAATACTAAATCCTAGAAAGTAACTTAAATCTTCTATTAGACTCATCTCAAATTCACTACTCATTGTTTTAGAAAAATCATCACAAAGATTTTTATTTGAAGATCCAAAGATGATGTCATCCACATAAATTTGTACAATGAGTATATCCTTTCCAACTTTCTTCAAAAAGATATCCTATGCTTCCTTTATCAAATGATCTTTCAAGTAAGAAGGTGCTCAACCTCTCATACCAAGCCTTAGGTGCCTGTTTCAATCCATATAATGCCTTTTTCAATTTGAAAACATGATTTGGGTATTTAAAATTTTCAAAACTTGGTTGTTGTTCTACAAAAATATCTTCTTGAATTAACCCATTTAAAAAGGCACTTTTTACATTCATTTGGTACAATTTAAATCCTCTAAAACAGGCAAAAGCTAACAAAACCCTAATTGCTTCAAGTCTAGCCACAGGGGAAAAAGTCTCCTCAAAATCAATTCTTTCAATCTGATTATATCCCTTAGAAACTAATCTAGCCTTATTTCTAATGACTACTCCTGAGTCATTCATTTTATTTTTGAATACCCACTTAGTTCCAACTACACTTTGTTCCTTTGGCCTTATAGTTAATTCCCAAACTTTATTTCTTATAAATTGATTTAACTCTTCTTGCATGGCCAAAATCTAAAATTCATCTGAAAGTGCTTGATTAATATTAGTGAGTTCTATTATTGAAATGAAGGCTGAATGATTGACTTCTTTGTTTACTCTACGCCTAGTCCTTACACTTTCACTAGGTTCACCAATTATCTACTCCTTTAGGTGGTTTTTAAAAAATCTCAAATCTCTATGCAAAGAATTTTCTATCTCCAAATTTTCATCCAAATTTTCTTCCAAATTTATTTTATTAATCTTTTGGGAGTTATCCTCAATCTCATCTTCTACAACATTTGGCTCTTCTAAATTTCCTAGATTCATCAAATACAATATGTGTGGTCTGAAAGTTCATTAGGGATTTTAGGCCCTTAGGAACTAGCCCAAGGCTAACCAAGAGGGGGGTGAATTAGTATTTAAAAAAAAAATCTTTAAACCAAATACCAACAATGCTCAAACCAAAATTACCACAGAAAAATAAGTGCAGAAAAATTAAGTGCGGAAGCAAGAAAAAAGAACATGAGGGTTTATAGTGGTTCGATCAACTCGACCTACATCCACTCCCTGGAGGCACCCTCCGACTATTGTACTACCAAAGTGACTCTCCTTTTGCTCCCACAGCAAGACAGAGAAGCCCTTACAAGAACCTCCTTTTTGCCACCCCGGCAAGGCAGAGAACCCAACACCTTTTGCTTCCTCCTGAAGCAAGCAGAGATCCTCGATCAATTGCTGAAGCTTACCTCTCTCAACCCTTCCAAGGATAAGAGACTCTAGTGGAAGAAGAAGTGGAACAATGCTTGGAGCAACCCTTGTGAATCTCTCTCACAAGCTCTCCCTCACATGATCCTCTCTCTCTTTCTCTCCCTCTCTCTCTCTCTCTCTCTCTCTCCTATAGGCTTTCTCAGGTCAAGATAGCAGTAAAAGATTATTCAAAATGTTGAATAATAGCCCTTAAATATAAGAGCTTCAAAATAGCTCATTAATTGCAAGTTACCGACATTATCGTCCAGGACGATATTAATATTATCCTGTACGATAAGTGCAATTTGAGCCTAATCAGCCGGGATAATCTGGGATGAATAGAAGAAAAGTGTTCATATTGTCTAGGATGATTATAAATTATGCTGTATGATTAGTTCAAATCATAGATTATCATCCAGGAAATCGCTCTGAAAAGAGTTCTGGACGATTCCAAAATAGCTTAATCATCCTGGCTGATCTCACGATCATCCTGGCCGATCGCACTATCGTTCTAAACGATTAGTTCAAATCAAAGGAAAATTGTCCAGAGCATTCGTATGGAATTTGAGCTGGTCGATCCTGATCAGTCAGACCATAGCCTGGAATGTGAGCTGTCCGATATTGATTGTTTAGGAGCAACTAAGGTTTTTGAACTGATCGTCCCGACCGATCTTGAGATTGTCCAAGACAATGTGATCATATCAATCATCCTTAATTTCTTTCATTAACTACCAGATTAATTTTAGGAATAATTATATCAAATTGTCCAAGATGATACAATATCATCCTGGCCGATTGCCAAAAATAAAGAATGCCTAAATATATCATGGCTGGCTAATTCTTTCTGTTTTAAGCCTATCGTCCTGGTCTATACATGTATCATCCAGGACGATCAGCTAATGAAGGCTGCCTTCACTAAGATGACTGATTAGGGTTTCTATTTTGAACCTTATCATCTAGGATGATAATGATATCGTTCAAGGATGATGTGAGTGAAAAATAGAAATTCTAAGTCAGATAGATACAATCACTCAAGTGTGTGTGTAGGGTTACTTTGCATCAGAACACTTTAATGGTTACAATTGACTCAAGAAAGGAAAAAAGAAAAATACAGACTGACTCAGACCTAATCAACCCAATCTTGAGCTGATTCTGATTACCGTCTGATCTTTTGGCCCTGAAATGTCAGTAGAAAAAAGGCAATCGTAGAGAAACAAAAATGATTGCTAATCATCAAAACATATTCCATGAAAATAGATTTGCAATAATCTCCCCCTTTTTGATGATGGCAAAACACTCTGACGATTAATTCCAAAATAGCAGTGCAAAAAAAAGAAAGCTTCCAAAATTCAAAATTCATAATATAGTGAAAACACTCAAACATCCTACTCCCCCTTTTGACATCTCAAAAAGGAGGAGGAAACGAAGAAACAAAGTAAGCAAAACCCCCTTTTTGTTTTTTTGAACAAGGCATGAATATGATTTAGTCTTCCATGTAATTGATTTTAAAGATTTATAAGTTAATGATTTAACAACATAAAAAAAATCAAAAAAATGGTAGAATATTCGATCATGTTAACCCTAAGCTCGGACTTCTTTCAGGGTAAAATAGCCTTTTAAAATCAATGACCTAACTCAAAAAATTCAATTGGATATGAAAAAGGATTCGTTCACCACTTGATTTCAGAAAAAAAATATCTTATAGAATAATGTATCAAAGTAATTATGTCACAATCGTAAAAAGTCAAAATCAAGCATTTTATTTTATCATGTGATATATGAATTCTTCTAAGTTTTAAAAGTTTTTGAAATGAGAGGAGAGCTTGCTTTTGGTGGGCTCATTTTATGCCTCTTGTCAATTTGAATGACGCTTTGTGCTTCTTTTTGATACACTTTGTATATATATATATATATATATATATTGGCGTCATTGCGCATCTTTTGATTTTGACATCATTGGCCACTTTTTTTTTTATTTTGCAAGCTACATTCTCTTTCAAAAACTCTTAAATAATCTTAATTGTGAGTATATCTTCTAAATATTAGAGAAGAAAAACTCACTCTCAAATATAGAGAAGAACAATCGATAAAACAAAATCAATAATCGTATGAAATAAATGCAATGACAAGAGTAACGAGGAATTCTTGATGTGACAAGAAACTTTGATCATTATATATACAAGATAGATTTGCCATAGCAAGGTTAGAAAAGTTCTTAATTGCATACTCCATTTATCAATTTGAGATAGAATATTGATTAGAAAAGAAAACTGTGCTACTAAAATATGTTAGAGAAAGAGACACAATCAACTGTATATTTTTACCCTTTAATGGATTAAGAGATGTAAAACATTAACTATAAATTTTTAAAAGCAAGAACAAGGCATACAATATCATTTCAACGATGATTTAAAAGTATAAAAACAAAACAACAAACAAAAAAACTTAAAGCAATAAATAAAGAAAATAAGAAGAAAGAAAAAGACAAGCAAAGAAGATAAACGAAAAAGAAAAGCAAATAAAAATCAAGTTCATGCATTTATGTCAATCACATCCAATCTGGTCCTTAAAGAGATGAAAGTGTCGAAGGCCAGTGGATTTAGTAAAGATGTCAGCCAGTTGATTCTTAGTTGTCACATGGATGTAACTCAATGTCCCCTTTGTCACATGGTCTCTAATAAAGTGATGTCTAATGTCAATGTGCTTAGTCCTTGAATGTTGGATAGGATTCTTAGAGATGCAGATGACACTAGTGTTGTCACAAAAAATTGAGATGGTGCCTACAGGTAATCCTAAATCCAATACTTATTATTTAAACCCAAAGGACTTAGGTCACACAACTTCCTAAGGCAATGTACTCAGCTTCAGTAGTGGAAAAGTGCAACAGAGTTTTGCTTTCTACTAGTCCATGAGACCAAAGATTATTCTATGAATTAACAAGTTCTAGATGTGCTTTTTCTATCCACCTTACATCCTGCAAAATTCAGAGTCAGAAAATTTAATAATCTCAAAAGAAGTGCTGTTCCTAGGGAACCGAAATTCCTAGCCTTGGGTCCCCAAAAGGTATCTAAAAATTCTCTTAACTGTAGTTAGGTGGGATTCCTTAGGGTCAGCTTGATAAATACTAAACATTAAATCTAGCACAAAGATATGCCTCTAATTTCTTCTACTAAACACTTGGGTCCTTTCCAACGGAACATATCAGGTATTAATTCGGCTTTATCCATCTCTACTTGTTCAAAAGACTTTATGTATTTTGATTGATTTAGAAAGTTTTATCATCTAATTGTTTTAGTAAACCCCAAAAATAGGACAATTCCCAACAATCATGTCAAACTCTTTACCTCTATATTTTTCATCTAATCAATAGCAAATCATCTCCAACTTTTTTAAGAAAAAGTGGTGTTATGCTCCCCCACTAAGAATGGCTAAGTCCTTATCTTTATGTTGAATCTAGTAATTAGGTTGTTAAACTAAGTAAATGAACACAAGAGGGGGGTGAATTGGTAGAAGTCGAAATGAAATTTTCTTTTGTTTGGAGTCAACCACAGATTAAAACAGAAATAAAATGGAAACTAAAAGCAATAAAGTAAATGACACCAGATTTATAGTGGTTCGGTTATAACCAGACCTACATCCACTCCTCAGAGGCACTGAGTATTGCACTAATACCATAAATGACTCTCCTTTAGCACCCACAGCAAGGCGGAGAAGCCTGTACAAAACCCTCTTTTCACCACTCCCCGGTGCGGCAGAGAACCGTGTCCTTTTACACAATCCACAGTGTTGGCAGAGAACCGTCGTCCTTTTACACAATCCACATGTTGGCAGAGAACCGTCGTCCTTTTACACAATCCACAGTGTTGGCAGAGAACCGTCGTCCTTTCACACTCTCCTAGTGTGGGCAGAGAACCCTACGGCTGTTCACACTCTCCAAGTGTAGGCAGAGAACCTTCTTCCTTTTACACTCTCCTAGTGTAGGCAGAGAACCCACGTCTGTTCACACTTTTCAAGTGTCGGCAGAGAACGGACCTTCTTGAATGATCTTCTCACAAGAACCTAGAAGAAAGAAAGAAAAGAGTGAAGAAATCCAATTTCACAAGTAGAGATTCTTACCTAGCAATCCAAGTGAAGCCTTCTTGCTCCAATGGTAGGAATCCTCTTTGAATGCTCTCTTCCACTCTCCCCTTGACTATTCTCTCAATAGGCACGAAGTTCAAGTGACAAAAAGATTGGGTGGCAGTCTAATTTGAAGTATTTATACAAAAGACATGAAAAACCGCCCAAAAAGCAAGTTTTCAATTCTGTACGCAGTGGATCGTCCGGTACGATCGTGGATCGTCCTGGAGATTTTACTTTTCAAATCGAAATGACTTCGAAGATCCTAGAAACGAAGTAGGTCGGTTCTGTCACTGTCCTAACATCGTTTAAATGTTCGTCTGGATGAAAATTTTCCAGAGAGCCGATCGTCCTGGACGATTAATTTTGTCTGAGAAAATTTTCCAAGCGCCCATCGCCGGGGACGATAATTTGGTTTCGTCTCGAAAATTTTCCAACTTTTTTATGAAAAAGGGATGATATAAAAATTCGTCCTGGACGAATAGGACTAGAAAAATTTTTTGAAGCAAGTTCCTATTCGTTCAAATGCTCCAGGAGATAACTGACAATCGTCTTGTAATACATATCCCTTACGATCAGTATAATTTCAAGATCTCCTTAGTTTGTGTGTGAGAGATTTTATTCACTCAATTACAATCACTCCCTTTCAAAATTAATTCAAAGAAAGACACTTCAAATAAACAAAATTTCTCATGTTGAATTTGATTTGAAGTTTTCGTAGTCTGGAGTCTGATTTTCCTGAAATATTAGTACACACAAGAGCAAGTGCAAATCTTCGAAATTGTTAGGAGATAATTATACATCTGAACAATAATGTTTGGAATCATCAAAACTAAATAAGTTGCACAAATATAAATCATTCAAATAGCAACTATTCAAACACTTTAAACCATATAAGGCCTTTTTTAATTTAAAAACAAAATTTGGAAATTGGGAACTCTCAAAACCTGAGGGTTGTTCTACAAACACATCCTCTTTTATTTCACCATTTAAGAAGGACACTCTTGACTTCCATTTGAAAAAGCTTAAATCCTTTATAACAGGCAAAGGCTAATAGCACTCTAATGGCTTCCAATCCAGCTACAGGGGCAAAAGTCTCCTCAAAATCTATCCCTTTTATTTGATTATACCCCTTAGCAACTAATCTTACTTTAATCCTAACCACCACTCTAGAATCATTGAACTTATTCTTAAAGACCTACTTGGGTCCAACTACACTTTATTCCTTAGGTCTTTCTACAAGCTTCTCAAACATCATTTCAAACAAATTTGTTCAACTCCTCCTACATGGCCAAAGTCCAAAACTCATCAGAAAGGGCTTAGTTTATGTTGGTGGGTTCAGTCATTGAGATAAAGATAGAGTGGTTCACTTCCTTCGTAAGTCCATGTCTAGTCCTAACTCTAATAGAAGGGTCTCCTAAGATCAATCTTTGGGGTGACTTGTAGAGTATCTCCAATCTCTAGGTAATGTGTGTGAAGGTCCAACCCTTTCCTTCAGATCTACATTTTTTACTCCTTGGGAACATCTCCTACCCCTTCACTGTTTTGGTGTTTTACTCCTTTGTCCAAATTTTGTACTATAGTGGTAATTTCTCAAACATCATCATCATCCTCAACTCCATGCTTTCTAGGATCAGACTCATCAAACACTACATGTGTAGTTTCTTCCACCATCAAAGTTCTCTTATTAAACACCCTAAAAGACTTTCCAACACTAGAATATCCTAAGAACACTCCTTCATTAGATTTTGGATCAAATTTTCCTAAGTGAGACTTCCCATTATTGTGAATGAATATCTTACAATCAAAGACATGAATATGGGAAAGATTGGGTGTCCTACCCTTAAGGATCTCATAGGGTGTCTTGTCTAGTTTGGCTCTAACAATCACCCTATTCAACACATAATAAGTTGTGTTAACCACTTCAGCCCAAAAGTATTTTGGAAGTGAATACTTAGCAAGCATGGCTCTAGCGGCTTCCACTAAAGTCCAGTTCTTCCTTTTAGCTATCCCGTTCTGGTGAGGGGTCCTAGGAGCTGAGAAGTTTTGGCTAATCCCATTGTCCTCACAAAAATTTTCAATCCTTTTATTTTCAAACTCTCCTCCATGGTCACTATGGATGGTCAAGATCTCACAACCTAACTTTTTCTGAATCTAAGTAAAAAAGGTTCTAAACTCCTCAAAAGACTCATTTTTGTGCGAAGGAAATCTAATCCAAGTGAACCTCGAGTAGTCATCAATAATGACAAAACCATAGACTTTTCCTCCCAAACTGACAGTGCTAATGGGTCCAAACAAATCCATGTGAATGACTTCTAAAGGTCTAGAGGTGCTAATGTACTTAATGGGGTGAAAAGAGGAGTGGACTTGCTTTCCTAATT
The DNA here is from genome assembly GCA_016618105.1 of Dendrobium huoshanense. Taxonomy (NCBI): domain Eukaryota; kingdom Viridiplantae; phylum Streptophyta; class Magnoliopsida; order Asparagales; family Orchidaceae; genus Dendrobium; species Dendrobium huoshanense. The sequence continues at coordinate 41,209,176 of CM028347.1, forward strand.
GGTAGGCATCATAAAGGCGGTCTTTAGAAAATTTCAGTTTTGGGGCACCTCTAACTAGGTTTTTTTGGGTCACTTTCCTAAGGGTTTTCATACTAGCATGACATAATCTTCTGTGCCACAATCATGAATCATCAATAGTAGTTTTTAAGCAAAAAGATGCAGCGCATTCAATGTTATTTAAATCAAGTATGTACACGTTGTTGATCCTCTTTTGCTGTAAAATAGTGTTGTTATTTAAACTTATAATGCATGAATTTGCAAAGAATTATATGATTAAGCCCTTGTCACAAAGCTGACTGATGCTGAGCAAGTTGTGTTTTAATCCATCTAAAAGTAAAACTATTTTCAATCATAAAGTTCTTTGTATTTCCAATTATACCTGTGCCTACCACCTTTATGGCGGTGTTGTCTCCAAGATAACCTTGCCTCCTGTCATTGTCTCCAGCAAAACAAATTGATTGACATCACTTGTCATATATCGAGAGCATCCGCTGTCTAGGTACCACATACTCTTACAAGGCCTTTTGTGAGAGATCACCTACAAAATCATCAAATGTCAGATTTAGGAACCCACGTAGGTTTCGGTTCCTTCTTATGAAAAGTAGAATGCAATGCATGTGTGTTATGCTGTGAATCATGCAATTTGGGTCTCCACAACCAAAGTGTACTATGGTGAACAGTGCAAGTGTGTGAGAGGTGTCCTAGCATGCCACATGAAAAGCATCTAACTCTAGGAAAAGGATTTCTTAAATGGTTTGGGTAGTAATGCCTCTTCCTACGTTTTGGCTTTTGACCTAGTGTAGGTGTCATCCAATTTCTCTTAATTGTTTCCAATTTAGTTTTAAACCTTGAGTTAGTACTTTCTATAGCAGCATTCTTAATCCTCAAATTTTGCTCAATCTCTTTAGATTTCTTAAAATCAGATTCAAGTGAGGTGTGCGAAGTTTTTAATGAATCATGCTCATTAATCAATTCCAAATTCTTTTTATTTAATTCTTCAAATTCATCAAGTAAAACCATATGATTTGAATCAATCGTTGAGTGATCTTTGAGAATAATTTCATGCTCTTTTTGTAAATTCAAAAGCTCCAATTTTAAACTAGCATGAGGTTTCTTAAGCTTTTTATATGATGCATGAATTATTTCAGAAACTTCAAGAAGTTGGTCGTAGGATAGTTCACATACCTCTTCTTGATCAAGATGATCATTTGCTATTAAGCACAAGTTTGTTATCTCATCTTCAGGTTCAGTCTCAGATGAATCAGATGCAGAGTCCGCCCAGAACGCCTTTTAAAATTTCTTTTTGTCCTTCCTAGACTTGGGTTTCTGCTCACCATTTTCTTTGCTTGAGTGAGACTTGAGTGTAGGTCAATCATCTTTCACATGTCCAGGTTTCCTACATTCAAAATATACTATGTCATTAGAACTCTTAAAATTTTTGTTTCCCTTACCTTTGTTCCACTTTTGATGATATTTTTATTTCTTCCTTAGAAAGCTTTTGAATTTCCTTGTGATTAAGGCAAAATCATCGCTTTTAGATCGGGAAGAGTCGGAGTTCATGTCGTTGGCCTTTAATGCCACAGTTTTCTCTTTCCTTTTCTCACATGCATCCAAATTTCTTTGATTCACTCCTTGCTCGTAAGTAATGAGTGTACCAAGTAAGTTGTCAATCGAATAAGTATTCAAATCTTTAGATTCTATAATGGCGGTGATTTTAGCATCAAAGGAGGAAGACAAGCATCTCAAAATTTTGTTCACTTTTTTATAATTTGAAAGTTCTCTTCCTAAGGTATGCAAAGAAGTTATAATCTGAGTAAACCTTGTATACATATCAGAAATTGATTTAGAAGGTTTCATACGAAAAAGTTTGTAATCATGCAAGAGAATATTCAAACGAGATTACTTAACTTTATTGGTTCCTTTATAAGTAATGCACAACCTATCCCAATTCTCTTTTCTAGTAGAGCAAGTAGAAACACACATGTAGTCTTCAAATTTTAAAGCACAGAAATAATAATTCAAACACTTCGCATTGAGTTGAGCTAAATCTCTTTCATCAAAAGTCCATTCAGTAAAATGCACTTCAGTTTTAATTCAATTAAGTTCACGAGAAGGTGGAGAATATCCTTCTTTAATAAACATCCACATGCGATAATCAGTTGATTGTAAAAAAGTAGACATGCGAGTTTTTCCAAAATTCAAAAGGTAGATTGTCAAACAAAGGTGGTAGACTAATAGAATATCCTTCAGTTGTGTTACGATTTCCGAAGTTAGTCATGGATCAAAATTTAAAAAGTTTTCAAATTCAGTTTTTATGAATCTCGCTCTGATACTACTTGAAAGTTCATTAGGGATGTTAGGCCCTTATGAACTGGCCCAAGGCTAACCAAGTGGGGGGGGGGGGGGGGGGTGAATTGGTATTTAAAAAAAAAAATCTTTAAACTAAAGACCTACAATGCTCAAACCAAAATCACCCCAAAAAAATAAGTGCGGAAAAATTAAGTGCGGAAGTAAGAAAAAAGAACACAAGGGTTTATAGTGGTGGAGTCAACTCGACCTACGTCCACTTCCTGGAGGCGCCCTTCGAGTATTGCACTACCAAAGTAACTCTCCTTTTTCTCCAACAATAAGGCAGATATAAGAACCTCCCTTTTGCCATCTCGGCAAGGCAGATAACCCAACTCCTTTTGCTTCCTCTTGAAGCAGGCAGAGAACCTCGATCAATCGCTGAAGCTTACCACTCCCAATCCTTCCAAGGATAAGAGACTCCGGTGGAAGAAGAAGTGGAAGAATGCTTGGAGCAACTCTATGAATCTCACTCACAAGCTCCCCCTCACAAGATCCTCTCTCTCTCTCTCTCTCTCTCTCTCTCTCTCTCTCTCTCTCTCTCCTCTAGCCTTTCTAATGTGAAGATACCAGCAAAAGATTATTCAAAATATTGAACAATATCCCTTAAATAGAAGAGCTTCAAAATAACTCATTTATTGCAAGTTGCCGACATTATCATCCAGGATGATATTAATATCTTCATGTACGATCAGTGTAATTTGAGCCTAATCAGCCGAGACGATCTGGGACTAATAGAAGAAAAGTGTTCATATCATCCCATGGACGATTATAAATCATCCTGTACGATTAGTTCAAATTACATATTATTGTCCAGACAATCGCTCTGAAAAGAGTTTTGGACAATTCCAAAATAGCTTGATCGTCCTGGCCGATCTCACGATCATCCCAGACGATTAGTTTAAATCAGAGAAAAAATTTTCCAGAGCATCGCCCAGAATTTGAGCTGGTCGATCCTGATCAGCCAGACCATTATTCGGAATATGAGCTGTCCGTTATTGATCATCCAGGAGTAACTAAGATTTTTGAACTGATCATCCCGACCTATCTTGACATCTTCTAGGACTATGTGATCGTATCAATCATCCTTAATTTCTTTCCTGAACTGCCAGATTAATTTAGGCATAATTGTATCAAATCGTCTAAGATGATACAATATCGTCCTGGCCGATTGCCAAAAATAAAGAATGCCTAAATAGATCATGGCGGCTGATTCTTTTTATTTTAAGCCTATCATCCTGGTCGATACATGTATCATCCAGGCCCATCATCTAATGATGGCTGCCTTCACTAAGATGACTAATTAGGGTTTTTATTTTGAATCCTATCGTCCAGGATGATAATAATATCGTCCGGGATGATGTGAGTAAAAATAGAAATTCTAAGTTAAACAGAAACAATCACTCAATTGTGTGTGTGTAGGGTTACTTAGCATCAGAACACTTCAATGGTTACAATTGACTCAAGAAAGAGAAAAAGAAAAATACAGACTGACTCAGACCTAGTCTATCCAATCTTGAGCTGGTTCCAATTGCCGTCTGATCTTGTGGCCCTAAAAATGTTAGTAGAAAAAAGGCAATCGTAGAGAAACAAGAATTTTTGCTAATCATCAAAACATATTCCATGAAAACAGATTTGCAACATGATCTCCTCAATTACCAAAGTTCTTTTATTGAATACTCTATAAGATTTTCTAACACTTGAGTATCCAACAAAAATTTCTTCATCCGATTTTGGATCAAATTTTCCTAAGGCAGATTTTCTATTATTATGTATAAACACCTTGCAACCAAAAACATGGAAATGAGACAAATTAGGTGTTTTGCCTTTTAGCAATTCATAGGATGTTTTATTTAAACAAGATCTCACATTCACCCTATTTAGAATATAACATGCAGTGCTAACCGCCTCAGCCAAAAAAATTTTGGAAGTGAGTATTCAGCCAACATTACTCGGGCGGCTTCTATTAATGTTATGTTTTTCCTTTCAACTATCTCATTCTGCTGAGGGGTTCTAGGTGTAGAAAAATTATGATCAATTCCTTTCTCCTTATAAAAAGTCCTCAAATCTTTCATTTTCAAATTCTCCTCCATGATCACTTTGTATATTCACAATTTCACACCCAATTTTTCTTTGAATCCAAGTCAAAAAATTTCTAAATTTGTCAAATGATTCACTCTTATGAAATATAAATCTAACCCATGTGAATCTGAAGTAATCATCCTTAATCACAAAGCTATATATCTTTCCTCCTAGACTTACAGTTTCAACTGGTCCAAAAAGATCCATATACAAAATCTCCAATGGTTTACTAATTCTAAGATCCTTATTGGACTGAAAAGAGGACTTCACTTATTTTCCTAATTGACATGAATCACAAAGGTGGTCCTCAGTAAAGTCTAATTTTGGTATACCTCTCACTAAGTTCTTTTGGATAATCCTCCTAAGGTTTTTTATGCTAGAATGACAAAGTCTCCTATGCGAAAGCTATGACTCATCATATACAATTTTCAAACAAAAACCAGTAGGAGTTTGAATGCAACTCAAGTCTAGCATATAAATATTATAAACCCTTTTACCATTCAAAACATCTTTACCAATTAGGCTTAATATGCAGCTAGTAGGAAAAAATTTCACACAATATCATTTATAACATAGCTGGCTTATACTTAATATGTTATGCTTTAAGCCTTCTACCAATAACACATTTTCAATATAAAATTTCTTTAGATTTCCAATCATACATGTCCCATCCACCTTCCTTGTGATGTTATCTCCAAGTGTAACCTTGCCTCCACTCTTAGCTTCCAGTGATATGAATTATACAGTATCTCTAATAATATGCTTTGAGCATCCGCTGTCCAGGTACCATATGCTCTCACGAGGTCTTGTGTGAGAGTGACCCTCTTCTTGATCTGACTGATCAAGAGTATCGGCCATTAAGCACAAATTAGTGACTTCCTCTTCCTTTTCTGTCACTGACGAGTCTGAAGCTGAGTCCGCCCAAAAAGCTCTTTGGAATTTCTTCTTGCCCTCCTTTACAAAAGGTTTCTCCTCTACCTTCTCCTTACTAGGAGTGGCTTTGAGTTTTGGGCAATCTGTCTTTATGTGTCCAGGTTTCCTGCACTCATAGCAAATAACATCATTTGAAATCTTGTCATTTCTATTAAATTTACCTATATTCCATTGCTGGCGTCTCTTCTGCTTCCTCTTCAGAAAGCTTCTGAATTGTCTAGTCATTAATGCGATGTCGTCTTCATCCTCAGGTTGTGAGTATTCACTCTCAGACTCTTCCATTTTCAATGCTATGTTCTTCTCCCTTCGTGGTTCACCTGCATCAATCTTTCTTTGGCTAACTCCTTGCTCATAAGTAATTAACGAACCAAAAAGATTGTTAATAGAGTAAATGTTTAGATCTTTAGACTCTATAATTGTAGTAATTTTAGCATCATAAGTAGTTGGCAAACAACGAAGAATCTTATTAATCATTTCAGTATTCGTTAGTTCCCTACCTAATGCATATAAAGAGGTGACTATTTATGTGAATCTTGTGTACATATTATAAATGGATTCATTAGGTTTCATACGAAACAGTTTATAATCATGCAATAAGATATTAAGTCTAGATTGCTTAACCTCATTAGTCCCCTCATATGTTATACAAAGTCTATCCCATATGTCCTTTCCACTCTTGTAAGTAGAAACCCGCATGTAATCTTCTGATTTAAGTGCACAAAAGAAGTTGTTCAAGCATTTGACATTTAGTTGTGTAAGTCACGTTCTTCTACTTCCAGTCCACAAAAGGTGTTTCAACTCTAACTCCGTCAACTAGTCTAGTTGGTTTTGTATACCCTTCATGAACTAAGATCCACATACGATAATCAAGTGACTGTAAAAATGTAGATATGCATGTTTTCCAAAAATCAAAAGGAATATTGTCAAACAATGGAGGTCTAGTTATAGAGTAACCCTTAGGTGTATTTCAGTTTCCAAATATAGCCATCTATGTTAATCAAAAAGTAGTCTAAACTTATGATTTTGAAACTAATATCTGATACCACTTATTGAAACTTGTTCAATATGAATTAGGTTGTTAAACCTAAGCTTATGTCCAGTGGCTAACCAAGAGGAAGGGGGGGGGGGGGTGAATTTGTATTTAAAAGTTTTACCCTCTTTTAAAATTTAAAACTTATAATTTAAATTTAGTGAATTTTATAGAAAAAGTTTTTCAACCATAATTTTGAAACAATAAAATAAAAAAATAAAAAGCAGCGGAAAAATAAAAGACACGAGATTTATAGTGGTTCAGTCAAACTTGACCTACATCTACTCCCTGAAGGCACCCTCCGAGTATTGCACTAATACCACTATTGACTCTCCTTTTGCACCCACAACAAGACGGAGAAGCCTTTACAAAACTCTCTTCCACCACTACTCGGTGCGGCAGAAAACCGTCATCCTTTTACACCCTTCCTAGTGTTGGCGGAGAATCGTCCGGCCATTCACACTCTCCCGGTGTAGGCAGAGAACCCTTCATCCTTTCACACTCTCCTAGTGTGGGCAGAGAACCATTCGGCTGTTCACACTCTCCTAGTGTGGGTAGAGAATCCTTCTACTGTTCACACTCTGCAAGTGTCGGCAGAGAACCTGATCACCTTGACATATATTCTTCACAAGAAATCTTGAAGGAAGAGAGAAAGAGTGAAGTAAACACAAAAAAAAAATAAAGATTCTTACTTTTAAACACCAAGTGAAGCCTTCACGCTATAGTAGTAAAAATCCTCCTTCGAACACTCTCTCATAATCTCTCCTTGACTCTTTTTTCAATAGGCACGAAGATCAGTAGGCAAAAAGATTAAGTGCCAGTATAAATTGGACTATTTATATGAAATACAAGAAATACCATCCAAAAGCTGCAAATTTTCAAGTCAACACGAAGTTGATCGTCCCATAAGATCGTGGATCGTCATTGACGATTTTACTTAAATGTGTGGAAACGAACCAAATGTATATTGGTACGAACTAAAATCATACCCGAGCATCATCCCGTACGAACTAGGTTTGTCCGGTATGAACAGTTATACCATAGGTCGGTTCCCAAAATCTGCAGGACGTCACCAAAATTTTAAGAGTCGATTCACTTCGTCTTGGGACGAATATGAGTTCGTTCAGACGAAATTTTTACAGAGAGCAATTTATCCTGGGAAGAATTTGCATTCGTCTGGATGAAAATTTTCCAGAGAGCATTTTATCCTAGCACGAATTTGAATTTCGTCTGAACAAAAATTTTCCAGAGGACATTTTGTCCTGGGATGATTTTGAGTTCGTCTAGACAAAAATTTTCTAGAGTGCATTTCATCCTGGTATGAATATGAATTTCGTCTGAATGAAAATTTTCTAGATGACATTTTGTCCTGGGATGAATTTGAGTTCGTCTGGATAAAAATTTTCTAGAGAGCATTTCGTCCTTACACGAATATGAATTTCATCTGAATGAAAATTTTCTAGAGAACATTTCATCCTGGGACGATTAAACATTCATCCAGGACGATCAGGACTTAGAAAAATTTTCTTCAACTCCTATTCCCTCCATTGCTCTTTAGAGGAGTTAACTAACTTGATCGTCCCGTATGAACTATGTTTGTCCCGTATGATTAATATAAATTTTTAAAGATCTACTTAAGTGTGTGTGTGTGTTTATTCACTCAATTACAATCACTCCTTCTCAAACTTAATTCAAAGAATAGTACAAGCTTCAATTCACAAAATCTCTCATACTAAATTTGATTTGAAGTCTTCAGTAGTATGGAGTTTGATTTTTCTGAAATGTTAGTTCACACAAGAGCAAAAACATATCTTCTAAAAAGTGTTAGGAAATATAAATATATAAAACAATAATATTTGAAATCATCAAAACTATACAAGTTGCAAGAATGTAAAATATACAAATAGAAACTCTCTTAGCAACTAGTTTAGCATTATCCATTTCATATTTCTTGAAGATGTTCTTAATATACTTTGACTGACTAAGAAATATTCCTTTCTCATTTTGCTTAATGCTAAAACTAAAAAAATAACTTAGATCTCCTATTAAACTCATTTCAAATTCACTATTAATTATTTTTAAAAAATCATCACAAATATTTTTATTTGTAGATTAAAAATGTTATCATCAATATATATTTGATTTATGAGTATGTCATTTTCTATTTTATTTGAAAAGAGAGTGGTGTCCACACTCCTTTTAAAAATGATATATCAAATAAGAAAGTGCTTAATCTCTCATACCAAGCCCTAGGGGCCTATTTCAATTCATATAAAGCCTTTTTCAATTTAAACACATAATTAGGGAATTTAGAATTTTCAAAACATGGAGGTTGCTCAATATTAACTTCTTTTTGTATCACCCCATTCAAAAAATCACTCTTAATATCCATATGATATAATTTAAATCTTTTAAAATAGGCAAAAACTAACAAAATCCTAATTGTATCAAGTCTTACTACAAGGGCAAAAGTCTCTTCAAAGTCAATCTATTCTATTTAATTATACCCTTTAGCCACGAATCTAGCCTTATTTCTAATCATAACTCTTGAATCATTCATTTTATTTTTGAACACCCACTTAGTTACAACAACACTTTAATTTTTTGGCCTTTCTATCAATTCCCAAACATTATTTCTTACCAATTGATTTAACTCTTCTTACATGGCCAAAATCTAAAATTCATCCCAAAGTACTTGATTAATATTTGTGGGTTTAATCATTGATATAAAGGCAGAATGGTTTACCTTTTTGCTAAGTCTATGCATAGTCCTAGCACCCTTACTTGGTTCACCTAAAATTAATTCCTTAGGGTGATTTTTAGAAAATTTTTAATCTCTAGGCAAAGGAATTTCTATTTCCATATTCTTTTCTAAAATAATCTTTTTTATTCTTTTAGAGTTATTATCAATATGATCCTCTTCCAAATTTGGCTATTTAAAAATTTTATATTCATCAAACACAACATATATGGTTTCCTTAACTACCAAAGTCCTTTTGTTAAAAACTCTATATGACTTTCCAATAGTAAAATATCTAAGAAAAACTTTGTAATATCCAATTTGTCCATCAACTTCTTATCAAAACTTTATCCAGGAATATTTGAATTCATCAATTTATTTTTCTGAACTTCTTTTAGAGCTTTATTTCCAACATCTTTAGGAACTTCTATACACATTTCAATTCTGTGACCTATCTTGCCACACTTGAAACAAAAAGAAGATATTTTTAATATTCAACTTTTTGAAAAAAATTTCCCATATAAACCTTCAATACAAACTCCATATGATAATTTAGAGTCTAGATTAATTCAAACACAGGCTCTAGCAAATTCACGTCTTCTCCATTTAAACATTTTTCCATCCAATAACAAATGAATTCCTATCTTTGAGACAATCTTGTGAGAGTGATTCACAAAGATTGCTCCAAGAAAAGGTTCCAAGGCATCTTCTCTAGTCTTTGTCCTTCATCCTTAGGGGTTTAAGGGAGGTAAGCTTTAGTAATTAGTCGAGGTTCTCTGCCTGCTTTAGGAGAAAGCAAAAGAAGTCAAGGTTCTCTGCTTGTTTCAAGCGGAAGAAAAATGAGTCAAGGTTCTCTGCCTGCTTTAGGAGGAAGCAAAAGGAGTTAGGTTCTCTGCCTACTTTAGGAGGAAGCAAAAGGAGTTGGGTTCTCTACCTGCTTCAGGAGAAAAGAAAAAGGAGTTGAGTTCTCTGCCTCGCCAGGGTTGGCGAAAAGAAGTTTTTGTGAGGGCTTCTCCGCCTTGCTGTGGGAGCAAAAGGAGAGTCAGTTTTATAGTGCAATACTCGGAGGGCGCCTCCGGGGAGTAGATGTAGGTCGAGTTGATCGAACCACTATAAATCTAGTTTGATCTTTCTTTTTTTTTTCGCATTTATTTTTCCGCACTTTAATTTCTGTAGTGATTTTGGTTTAAGTTTTGTTCTTTGATTATAAGAAAAAATTTTAAAATACCAATTCAACCCACCTCTTGGTTAGCCTTGGGCCAGTTCTTAAGGGCTTAACATCCCTAACGAAATTTCAAGTGGTATTAGAGAGGGTTTCATAAAAATTAAGTTTGAAAACTTTTTGAATTTTGATCCATGGCTAACAAAGGTAATTGTAATGCAACAGAAGGATATTCTATAACGCGACCTCCTTTGTTTTATAATATTCCTTTTGATTTTTGAAAAACTCCCATGTTTACTTTTTTACAATCGATTGACTATCATATGTGGATGCTTATTAAAGAAGGATATTCTCCACGTTCTCGTGAACTTAATAAAATTAAAATTGAAGTACCTTTTACTAAATGGACTTTTGATGAAAGAGATTTAGCATAACTTAAAGCAAAGTGTTTGAACTATTTTTTCTGTGCTTTAAAATTTGAAGATTACATGCATGTTTCTATTTGCTCTACTGGAAAAGAAATTTGGGATAAATTGTGTATCACCTATGAAGGCACTAATGAAGTTAAGCAATCTAGTTTGAAATTTTATTGCATGATTACGAACTTTTTCATATGAAATTTAATGAAATGATTTCTGAACTGTATATAAGGTTTACTCAGATTGTTACTTCATTCCATGCGTTAGGAGGAGAACTTTCTAACTATGAAAAAGTGAACAAAATTTTAAGATGCTTGCTTTCCTCTTTTGATGCTAAAATTACTGCAATTTTTGAATCTAAAGATTTAAATACCAATTCGATCGATAACTTACTTGGTTCACTCATTACTTACGAGCAAGGGGTGAACCAAAGAAATCTTGATGCATGTGAGAGGAAGAAGGAGAAAATGATGGCACTTAAGGTGAACGACTCGGACACTAACTCCTTTGGGTCTAAAAGCGATGAAGTTGCCTTCATCACTAGGCAATTCAAAAACTTTCCAAGGAAGAGCCTCAAGCATCATTAGAATTAGAGAAAAGGTAAGGATAACAAAAATTTTAAAGGTTCTTCTGATGTTGTTTGTTTTGAATGCAGGAAGCCTGGACATGTCAGAGCTGATTGTCCTATACTTCAGAATCACTCAAGTAAAGAAAGAATGAGGATAAACCTAAGTTCAAAAAGGATAAGAAGCGAGCACAAAAAGCTTTTTGGGCGGACTCTACATCTCACTCATCTGAGACTGAACCTGAAGAAGAGACAACAAACTTGTGCTTAATGGTTGATGATTTTGAACAATCAAACCAAAAAGAGGTATGTCAACCAACCTATGACCAATTGCTTAAAATATGTGAGAAAGTCCATGCATCATCTAGAAAACTTAAGAAAACTTACGCTAGTTTGAAATTGGAGTTTTTTAATTTACAAAAAGAGCATGAAATTTTGAGTAAATATCACTTTCAAATTGATAGCAATCACATGTCACTACTTGATGAATTTGATGATTTAAATAAAAAGCATTCTGAACTAATAATTGAGCATGATTCTTTGAAAGCTTTCTACACCTCACTTGAATATAATTTTAAAGCTTATACTAAAGAATATGAGAATAAAAAGCACTGTTTGGAGATTGATTCAGAAAATGCTCACTTGAGGTTTAAAGCTGAATTAGATGCACTTAAGAAAAATTGGATGACACCAACATGTGATCAAAAGCCAATAACTAAGAAGAGGCATTATAACTCAAACCGATTAAGAAATCCTTTTCCTGGAGTTAGATGTTTTTCATGTAACATGTTAGGACACATAGCACATAATTGCTCCATTCACCATAGTACACATTGGGTATAGAGACCCAAATTGCATAATTTACTGCATAACACTCATGCATCACATTCTTCTTTTCATAAGAAGAAACCCAAACCTGTTTGGATTCCTAAATCTGATATTTGATGATTTTGCAAGTGAGTTCTCACCAAAGACCCCGTGAGAAAATATGGTACTTGGACTGTAGAGGCTCACGACTCTTAATTACTTATTTCTACTTCTTAATTAAATCCGAGTTACTAAATTTTTTGATCAATTGCTTATTGTTAACTTCTTTTCTTTCATTTTTATTTAGTTGGTTTCTTTCTCTACTTTTTTTTGTCATTTTTACTTTTGTTGATTTAGCACATTTCTTTTTGGATCATCGTTGAATTGATATTTTCTCCTTATTTTTATTTTGAGATTTATAGTTAATGTTTTAAGATCTCTCAACCAGTTAAAGGGAGAGACATCGTTGATGGTTTCCCTCCCTCTAACCTCTTTTAGTGGTATAGTTTCTTTTTCTAAACAAAAGTCTATCTCAAATTAACAACTGATTTTTGAAATTAAGATCTTTTCTATTTTGCTATAATAATCTACCTTATATTTATAATATTCAAAGTTTTTATATATCTTTCAAGTTAATTGAAATCTTGCCATTGCATTTATCATATAATTACTAAAGTATACTTTGTGGTCTATTCTTCCTTATATTAGAGAGTGAGTTTCACTTCTTTAATATCTAGAAGATCTACTCACAACTAAAAATATTTTAAGAGTTTTTAAAAATGGATCTAGCTTGCAAGAACAAAAAATAAAAAGGCCAATGACACCAAAAACAAAAAGATGCGCTATGACGTCAAATTAAAAAAATATACACAAAAGTGTATCAAAAATCAAAAGATGCGCGAAGTGTGCCATTCAAATTGACAAGAGGCATAAAATGATTCCACAAAAGACAAGCTTACCCCTCTTTCAAACTTTTTAAAATCTTAAAAGAATTCATGAGTTACTTGATATTTTCAAAAGGCTTGATTTCAAATTCCGTGATTGAGACAAATTACTTTGGCATATTATTTTATAAGATATTTTCTTTGGAGCAAGTTTTGAACGGTTCTTTTTTTTTTTCAATTAGTTTATTCTGAGTTAGGTCTTTTATTTTCCAAAGATGATTTTATACTGAAAGAAGTTCGAACTAGGGTTAATAGGATCAGATTTTCTACCATTTTCAGATTTCAACTTTGTTAACTCATTGATATTACAAATCTTTTAAATTTAATTATTTGGAGCATTTATCATATGCATGCCTTGCTAAACTTAAAAAAAAAAACTTGTTTGTTTGCTAGTTTTTATACCTTTTTTCGTGTTTTATCGTTGGTATTTTAGTTGATTGTAGTGTTTTTTGGGCCTTCTCTGATCATCTCCATCCATCCTCTGATTTCCAATTTTTATCATATTATCCTGGACGATACTTATATCATCCTAGATGATACTTATATCGTCCTGGATGATGTGCTCATCCTTCTTCAAAAACTCCATCTGCTCATTATTTTGACTATTCTGCTCTTCGTTGTCCTGGACGATCCATTATCATCCTGGATGATATGATGATACACGTGTCAGCACATCTAGTCATCCTGGATGATATGATGATACACGTGTCCTCTATTACAATCATCTTGATCATCCTAGTCGATGTATTTATTGGTAATCATCCCATCCGATACACCTGTTCATCCTGGATGATACACATGTCAGCACATTTAAAATCGATAAATTCGCTTGGGATGATCCATTTTTGGACAATCATCCTGGACGATCAACTGTTCATCCTGGACGATACACGTGGTGCACGATTTAAAATGTTTTAAATTTGACCGATACGATCCATTATTGAGCATCATCCTGGATGATCCACATAATTGGCTTGGACGATCTGCTTTTTTAATGGTCGTTTGACCTGACTCCTCTGGACGATCGCTTGTGTCTAATTATTCCGGATGATATCTGATCGTCCCGGACGATTGGACCACCTTTTTGACCAATCAGCCTGTACAAAATTATAACACCAGATCATCTTGGAAGATCCTATGATTAGCCTGGACGATCCAGCTGATCCTTTAAATTCTGAGCCGTCCAGCAAGTTTTCTTCATACCTCTCCTTTCCTTCAGCTTTCTACTTCTTGTTCCACACTTTTTCTTGCTAATGGATGGAGGGAAGCATTCTCAACACATGTCTGGAAGCTCCTCGAGGGGTACGCTTGAAAGTTTGTTAGGGATGTTAAGCCCTATAGAACTTTCCCAAGCTAATCAAAAGGAGAGGTGAATTGGTATTATAAAAATTCTTTTCACAAAGAAGTAAAAATCTCATAAACCAAAATCACACCACAAGAAAAATAAGTGCGAAAATTTAAAGGGCGGAAGCAAGAAATAAGAACACAAAAATTTATAGTGGTTCGGTCAACTCGACCTATGTCCACTCCCTAGAGGTGCCCTCCGAGTATTGCACTACAATCGTGACTCTCCTTTAGCCCCCACAGCTAGGCGGAGAAGCTTTTACAAAGAAACTCCTTTTTGCCACCTCGACAAGGCAGAGAATCTATCTCCTTTTGCTTCCTCCTGAAGCTGGCAAAGATCCACAATCAGATGCTGAATCCTTACCTCTACCGACCCTTCTACGGATGAGAAACTCTAGACGAAGAAGAAGCAGAGCGATCCTTGAAGCAACCCTTGTGAATCCCCTCACAAGCTCTCCCTCACAAGATCCTCTCTCTCTCTCCCTCTCTCTCTTTCTCTACTTAAGGCCTTCTCAGGTCAAGGTAGTTACAAAAGATTGTTCAAAATGTTGAACAAGAGCTCTTAAATAGAAGAACTTCAAAGGAGCTCATTAATTGCAAGTTGCCGATAATATCATCCAGGCCGATATGGACATCGTCCTGGCCGATCAGTACAAATCTCAGAAGATCGCTCAGAGCATCGCTCTAAATGCAAACTGGACGATTTAAAATTGGCTTGATCGTCCAGATCGATCTCACGATCATCCCGGCCGATCAGTTCAAATCAGAGGAAAATCGTTCGGAGCATTGCCCTGAATTTGACCTGGCTGATATTTATCGTCTAGAAGTAACTAAGGTTTTTGAATAGATCGTCCTGGCCGATCCTGTGAACGTCCAGGATGATATGATCGTATCAATCATCCTTAATTACTCCCATGATTTTCTGATCAATTAAGGCATAATTTGTGAATATCATCCAGGCCGATCAATGATTGTCCTGGTCGACTATTAAAAAATACATAATACCTTAATTGTCTATGGAGGTAACTTCTTTCTTTTTTGAGCTTATCGTCCTGGCCGAAACACGTATCGTCCAGGATGATCTGTTGTTGACGGCTACCTTAATTAAGAATTCTTGTTTAGATTTTTTGTTTTAAGCCCGATCGTCCAGGACGATGTAAATATCGTCCTGGCCTATATGAGTAAAAACAAAAATTCTAAGTCTCTCAAGTGTGTGTGTGTAGGGTTACTTAGCATTATTCTCTTTGAACATTACAAATAGACTCAAGAAGAGAAAAAATAAAGTACAGATTGACTCAACCTTAAACTTACACAATCTTGAACTGGCTTTGTTTGTTCATCTGATCTTCGATTCTTGAAAAGTTAGATGTAACTGGCAGTCCAAGAGAATCAATGGTGTTTATCAATCATCAAAATATAAGTAATGAAAATAGATTTGAAACAATCTCCCCCTTTTTGATGATGGAAAAACACTACGAAGATAGTTAGCAGTAAAATTTCGGGATCGACAAGTGTAAAAACATCATAAACTTCTACCCCTTTTGACATATCAAAAAGGAGGAGGGAACAAAAAAAGACCAATAACAAATATTTTTTTTTCTAAACCAAGGCATGAAAATGATGTAGTATTCTATGTGATTGATTTAAAAACTTGTGGGTTAATGAGTTAACAATCTTAACAATCCAAAGAGTGGTAGAATATTCGGTCATGGTTACCCTTAGCTCAGACGTTTTTTTAGTGTATAATCGTCTTTTGAAATCAATGACCTAACTCAAAGAATTAATTGGATATGAGAAAAAGAATCCATCCATCACTTGGTTTAAGAAAAAATATCTTTATAAAATAATGAACCAAAATAAATCTGTCACGATCGCGAAAGAATTGAAATCAAGCCTTTGAGAATCAAAACTTCTAAGTTCTAAAAAATTTAAAAAGAGAGAATAGCTTGCTTTTGAGTGAGCTCATTTTATGCCTCTTGTCAATTGAGTGGCTCTTTGTGCATCTTTTTATAGATTTACAATTTTGGCGTCTTTGCGCTTCTTTTGTTGGCATCATTGGCCAAATTTTTTTTATTTTTGCAAGCTACATTCTCTTTTATAACCTTTAAAAAAAAATCCTTAGTTGTGAGTATATCTTCTTAGATATTAAAGAATAGGAGCTCTATCTCTAACATAAGGAAGAATTACCACAAGCAGAATCAATAATCAAAGACAAGAGTAACGAGGGGTCTTGATGTGACAAAAAAACTTTAAACATTATAGATACAAGATAGATTTGCTTAAGCAAGCTTAAGAAAAATTCTTAATTTCATACACAATCTTTAATTTGAAATAGATTTTTGATTAGAAAAGAAAGCTATGGCACTAAAATAGGTTAGAGAAAGAGACACAATCACAAAATATTTTTACCATCTAAGAGATTAAGAGATGGAAAACACATTGACTACAAATTTTCAAAAACAAGGGCATGGAATATGTTATCATTCAGCGATGATTTTGAAAAACTAAGTAAGAGAAAGAGAAAAAAAAGTAAAACACACCAAAAACTAAAAATAAATAAAAAAACAAAAAATAAAAAAAAGTAACTAAAAGATCAAGTTTTATGCATTTATATCAATCACACCCAATATGGTCCTTAAAGAACTAAAAGTGTCGAAGGCCAGTGGTTTAGTAAAGATATCAGCCAATTGGTTTTCAATTGTCACATGGTGTAACTCAATGTCTCACTTAGTCACATGATCTCTAATGAAGTGATGCCTAATGTCAATGTGCTTAGTTCTTGAATGTTGGATAGTATTCTTAGAGATGCATGTGGCACTAGTGTTGTCACAAAAGATTGAAATGGTTCCTACAGGTAATCCTAAATCCAATATCTGTTTTTTCAACCAAAGGACTTGGGTCACACAACTTCCCTGAGCAATGTACTCAGCTTCAGCAGTGGAAAGTGCAACAAAGTTTTGCTTCCTACTAGACCAAGAGACCAAAGACTGTCCAATGAATTGATAAGTTCCTGAAGTGCTTTTTCTATCCACCTTGCATCCTGCAAAATCAGAGTCAGAAAAACCAATAATCTCAAAAGAAGTGCTGTGTCTAGGGTATCAAATCCTTAAGCCTTGGGTCCCCAAAATGTATCTAAAAATTCTCTTAACAGCAGTCAGGTGGGACTCCTTAGGGTCAACTTGAAATCTAGCACAAAGGCAAACACTAAACATAATATCAGGTCGGCTCGCAGTCAAGTAAAATAAAGATCCAATCATGCCTCTATACTTCTTCTGATTAACAGACTTACCACTTGGGTCCTTATCCAATGGAGCACTAGAAGTCATGGGAGTGTTAATTGGCTTAGCTTTTTCCATCTCATACTTCTTCAAAATATCCTTTATGTATTTTGTTTGATTTAAAAAGGTTCCATCCTCCAATTATTTTATGCTAAACCCCAAAAAGTAGGACAACTCTCCCATCAAACTCATCTCAAACTTTCAACTCATTATTTTAGAAAATTCATCACACAATTTTTTATTAGAAGATCCAAAGAGTATATCATCAACATAAATATGAAAAATGAGTAAATCTTCTCCAACTCTCCTAAGAAAAAGGGTGGTGTCTACGCTCCCCTTGACAAATTCTCTCTCTAGTAAGAATGTGCTAAGCCTCTCATACTAAGCTCTTGGTGCCTGCTTTAACCCATACAAAGCTCTTTTTAATTTAAAAATATGATTTAGAAATTGGAAATTTTCAAAACCTAGGGGTTGCTCTACAAACACATCTTCTTTTATTTCCCCATTTAAAAATGCACTCTTGACATCCATTTGAAAAAGCTTAAATCCTTTATAACAGGCAAAGGCTAATAGCACTCTAATGGCTTCCAATCTATTTTGTTATACCCCTTAGCCACCAATCTTGCTTTATTCCTAACCACCACTCCTGAATCATTCACCTTGTTCTTAAAGACCCACTTTGTCCCAACTACACTTTGTCCCTTAGGTATTTCTACAAGCTCCCAAACATCATTCCTTATAAATTGATTCAATTCTTCTTGCATTGCTAAAATCCAAAACTCATCAGTAAGGGTTTGGTTAATGGTGGTGGGTTCAGTCATTAAGATAAAGGCAGAGTGGTCCATTCACTTAACTCCTAGAAGGGTCTTAAGATCAAATCCTTGGGGTGACTTGTGTCTAATCTCTCAAAGTGTGAGAAGGTAACCCTTTCTCCACAATATTTTTTAGAAGGGTCTCCTATGTTTCTTAGATCAAATCCTTGGGTTCTCTTGTAAAAGACTCCCAACACTGTAGAGTATCTCCAATCTCTAGGCAAAGTGTGAGAAGGTCCAACCCTTTCATCCAAATCAATATTTTTTACTCCTTGGGTAACTTCTCCTACTCCTTGGGTAACTCCTCAAAAGACTCATTTTTATGAGAAAGAAATCTAGTCCAAGTGAACCTCGAGTAGTCATCAACAATCACAATCCATAGACTTTCCCTCCAAGGCTGGCAGTGCTAATGGGTCCAAACAAATCCATGCGAAGGACTTCTAAAGGTCTAGAGGTGCTAATGTCCTTAATGGGGTGAAAGGTGGAGTGAACTTGCTTTCCTAGTTGACAGGCATCACAAAGGTGGTCTTTTAAAAACTTGAGTTTGGGGATACCTCTAACTAGGTCTTTTTGGGTCACTTTCCTAAGGGTTTTCATACTTACATGACAAAATATTTGGTGCCACAACCATGAATCATCAATCACTGCTTTTAAGCAAAATGAAGCAACACATTCAATGTTATTTAAATCAAGCATGTAGACGTTGTTGATCCTCTTTCCCTGCAAAATAGTGTTGTTACTTAAACTTACAATGCATGAATTTGCAAAGAATTGCACGATGAAGCCTTTGTCACATAGTTGACTGATGCTGAGCAAGTTGTGTTTAATCCATCTACAAGTAAAACCTTTTCAATCATAAGGTTCTTGGAATTATCAATTATACCTGCACCTACCACCTTCTTGGTGGTGTTGTCTCCAAGAGTAAACTTGCCTCCAGTCCTGGACTATAGTACAACAAACTGGTTGGCATCACCAGTCATATGTTGAGAGCATCCATTGTCCAGGTACCACATACTCTCATGAGGCCTTTTGTGAGAGCCCTCCTGCAAAATTACCAAATGTTAGATTTAGGAACCCAAGAAGTTTTGGGTACCTTCTTATGAAGAGTTGAATGCAATGCATGTGTTGTATGCTTTGGATCATGCACGTTAGGTCTCCACACCCAATGTGTACTATGGTGAACTGTGCAAGTGTGTGAGATGTGTCCTAGCATGCCACATGAAAAACATCTAACTCCAGTAAAAAGATTTCTTAAGTGGTTTGAGTTATAATGCCTCTTCCTAGGTTTTGGCAATTGATCAAAAGTAGGTGTCATCCTAGTATTCTTACATGTTCTAATTAATTTTGAATCTTCAAATTTGTGCTTTTTAAGACCTCATTTTCAATCCTCAAATTTTTCTCCATCTCTTTAGACTTTTTAAAATCAGATTCAAGTGATGTGTGTGAAACTTTTAATGCATCATACTTTTCAACTAATTCACAATGATTTTTATTTAACTCATCAAATTCATCAAGTAAAGTCATGTGATTTGAATCAATCATTTGATGGTCTTTAGTCAAAATTTCATGCTCTTTTTGTAGATTCAAAAATTCTAATTTCAAGCTAGCATGTGTTTTCTTTAATTTCCTATATAATGCATGAATTTTTTCTGAAACTTCAAGAAGTTAATCGTAGGAAAGTTTACATACCTCTTCTTGATCAAGATTGTTGTCTGCCATCAAGCACAATTTTGATGTCTCATCTTCTGGTTTCGTCTCCGATGAGTCCGATGCAGAATCCGCCCAAAATACTTTTTGTACTCTCATCTTGTCCTTCCTTAGCATAGATTTCTTCTCACCCTTTCCTTTGCTTGAGTGATCTTTAAGTGTAGGGAAATCCGTTCTCACGTGTCCTGGTTTCCTGCATTCATAACAAACGATATCAGAAGATCCTTTAGAATATTTATGATCCTTACCTTTTCTCCAATGATGCTTTTGCTTCTTCCTTAGAAAGCTTTTGAATTGCCTTGTGATGAAGGCAACCCCATCACTTTCAGAACTGAAAGATTCAGAATCTGATTTGTGTGCCTTTAGTGCAACTATTTTCTCCTTCTTCTTCTCACATACATCAAGATTTCTTTGATTCACCTCTTGCTTGTAAGCAATGAGTGAGCCAAGTAAGTTATCAATAGAATAAGTGTTCAAATCCTTAGATTCAGTGATTGCAGTGATTTTAGCATCATATGACAAAGGCAAGCATCTCAAAATCTTGTTTACTTTTTTATAGTTTGAAAGTTCTTTTCCTAATGCATGCAGTGAAGTAACTATCTGAGTAAACCTAATATACATGTCATAAATAGATTCATGAGTTTTCATACAAAAAAGTTCGTAGTCATGCAAGAGAATTTTCAAACGGGATTGTTTAACCTCATTAGTGCCTTCATAGGTGATACACAATTTATCCCAAATTTCTTTACCAGTTTTGCAAGTGGAGACACGCATGTAATCCTCAGATTTTAAAGCACAGAAAAAACAATTCAAATATTTTGCATTCAATTGAGCTAAATCTCATTCATCGAAAGTCTAATCAGTAAAATGAACTTCTGTTTTAACACCATTAATTTTGCGAGAAGGTGGAGAATAACCTTCTTTGATAAGCATCCACATGCGATAATCAGTAGATTATAAAAAAGTTGACATGCAGGTTTTCCAGAAATCAAAAGGTATGTTGTCAAATAATGGAGGTCGTATAATTGAATAACCTTCCGTAGTGTTACGATTCCCAAGTTTAGCCATGGATCAAAATTCAAAAAATTTCAAACTAATTTTTTATGAATCCTGCTCTGATACCACTTGAAAGTTCGTTAGGGATGTTAAGCCCTATAGAACTTGCCCAAGCTAACCAAGAGGGGGGGGGGGGGGGGTGAATTGGTATTTTAAAAATTCTTTTCACAAAGAAGTAAAAATCTCATAAACCAAAATCACACCACAAGAAAAATAAGCGCGGAAATTTAAAGGGCAGAAGCAAGAAATAAGAACACAGAAATTTATAGTGGTTCGGTCAACTCGACCTACGTCCACTCCCCAGAGGCACCCTTCGAGTATTGCACTACAATTGTGACTCTCCTTTAGCCCCCACAGCTAGGCAGAGAAGCCTTTACAAAGAACCTCCTTTTTGCCACCCCGGCAAGGCAGAGAACCTATCTCCTTTTGCTTCCTCCTGAAGCTGGTAGAGAACCACAATTAGATACTGAATCCTTACCTCTACCGACCCTTTCTCGGATGAGAAACTCTAGACGAAGAAGAAGCAGAGTGATCCTTGAAGCAACCCTTGTGAATCCCCTCAAAAGCTCCCCCTCACAAGATCCTCTCTCTCTCCCTCTCTCTCTTTCTATCCTCAAGGCCTTCTCAGGTCAAGGCAACAGCAAAAGATTGTTCAAAATGTTGAACAAGAGCTCTTAAATAGAAGAGCTTCAAAGGAGCTCATTAATTGCAAGTTGCCGATAATATCGTCCAGGCTGATATGGACATCGTTCTGGCCGATCAGTACAAATCTCAGAAGATCGGTCAGAGCATCGCCCTGAATGCAAGCTGGACGATTTAAAATTGGCTTGATCATCCAGGCCGATCTCACGATCATCTCGACCGATTAGTTCAAATCAGAGGAAAATTGTTCAGAGCATCGCCCTGAATTTGAGCTGGCCGATATTTATCGTCCAAAAGTAACTAAGGTTTTTGAATAGATCATCCTGGTCGATCCTGCGGTCGTCCAGGATGATATGATCATATCAATCATCCTTAATTACTCCCTTGATTTCCTGATCAATTAAGGCATAATTTTTGAATATCGTCCAGGCCGATCAATGATCATCCTGGCCGATTATTAAAAAATACATAATACCTTAATTATCTATGGTGGCAAATTCTTTCTGTTTTGAGCTTATCTTCCTGGCTGATACACGTATCATCCAGGATGATCTATTGATGACGAATGCCTTAATTAAGAATCTTTGTTTAGATTTTCTGTTTTAAGCCTGATCGTCCAGGACGATGTAAATATCGTCCTAGCCGATATGAGTAAAAACAGAAATTCTAAGTCTCTCAAGTGTGTGTGTGTGTAGGTTTACTTAGCATCAGTCTCTTTGAACATTATAAATAGACTCAAGAAGAGAAAAAATAAAGTACAGACTGACTCAACCCTAAACCTATGCAATCTTGATCTGGCTTTGTTTGTTCGTCCGATCTTCGATTCCTGAAAAGTTAGAAGTAACAGGCAGTCCAAGAGAATCAATAGTGTTTGTCAATCATCAAAACATAAGTCATTAAAATAGATTTGCAACAACGCTGGACCCTCATTTTCAGGAAGCAAACGATCAAGCTGCCTACCACCGCTACAAAGAATGTAGCATTTCCCTCTCCTGAACAATCAATCCAGTCTAACTCTCCTATCCGGTACATTTTACTCACACCTCCTGTGATATATTCTCACCCTCACAGTCCCCTTTAATTCTGAACTTCTTTTTGAATTTTATACCAACCTTTGCTTCAATTCTTCCTATACTGCTCTCACCTCGTATGTGAATAGACGCCCAGTCGAGATCACATACCAGGATTGTGCTGAATCTTTGCAGCTGTCCACCAATGGGAATACGCTGCATACCCTCATTTCTGATCCTAATTTTATTTGGGCTACGACCAATCACTTTCTTCGTCACACTATTACCCCTTTTCATGTTAGAGAGACTAGATCTTTACTTAAAGATGCTAGGACGATCCAGCATGTCATTCGTATCTCTGTGATTCCTAAAGCCGGCAACTGTGTCTATATCATTCCCCTTCTTTCACTTACCACTTTTATATAATGGCCAATCATGAATTCAATGCAACCGACCTGATCTTTTGCTACATAAAACATTTGACTAAAATTCGAGATCCAGGTCATAGAAGGATGCCCAATCTTGATCTAGGACACATCATTACATATGTTCTAGAATCCAAATACGACCTTTAATATCCTGCTCCTCCCGACCTTTAGCCACCCTTCTTCTCAAACAATTCCTTGAACGTCCTTCATAGTACTTACCTCCACCCAGGGGATAGGGAAGCTCAGGGGGCCGAGGAGGAGGAGGCTCCAGCTCCTATTCCTGAACCTTTTCCTCTCTGCCAGCACTCTTAGCTAGATCAATTAGTGGAGAGATTTGATCAGTGGGAGACATGCTTTGAGGCCTACATTATTGCACAGGAGAAGCAACATACCGAGGACATCATCTGCATGTAACACCAGCAGGACCAGGACATGGATTGGTTTGGAACTCAGTTTGCCTCATTGACCAGTTACTTCTAGCAGCCATCAACACCACCACCACCTCCATCTGATGATCAGGATCCCTCATTTACTAGTTTTAGTTTCTATTTTATGTAGTTTATTTTCATATTTTTGTTTTAGTTTGTGTTTTGTTTCCTCCTCCTTTTTATGATGTCAAAATAGGGAGTAGTCTGCTGTATCTTGTACGTTTGATTCTGGAATTTAGCTAACTGCTTTTTGTTACACTATTTTTCATTAGACTGCCATAAACTACTTGAATTTTTCTGATTGTGTTTGTCATCATAAAAAAGGGGGAGATTGTTGCGAATATGAGATTATGGATTAAACTTTTGATGATAGCAAACATTCATATTTTTCTACAACTGCCTTATCTACTAACTTTTCAGGTCCACATGATCGAATGCAACTCAAGCCAGCTCAAGATTGGGTAGATTTGGGTTGAGTCAGCCTGTAATATTTATCTTTTTCTTGAGTTAATTGTAAAAGTGGATCCTGATGCTAAGTAACCTTGCACACATACACTTGAGGGATTTTCTATGTTTCCTGTTTTTAGTACATCGGCTTGGACGATATTCATATTGGCCAGAAAAATTTGACTAAAAACAGAAACCCTAATTAGGGCATCCTGGTTAAGTAGCCGTCATTAAGCAAATCATCCTGGATGATCCTTATATCGGCCAGGAAGATAGGCTCAAATCAGAAAGAATCAGCCGCCATGATCAATTTAGGTATTCTTTATTTTAGGACATCGGCCATGATGATCTACACATTGTCCTTGATGATGCAGCATAATTATGCCTAAATTAATATGGTAATTATGGAAAGCAATCAAGGTTGATTGATGTGATCACATCGGCTGGGCCGATAGCAGGATTGGTCGGGATGATGTCCTGGATGATTAACATTAGCCAGACTCTATTCTGGGAGATGTTCAAATTTGAACTAATCAGCCAGGATGATATTGTATCGGCCTGAACGATATAACTAATTTTCTTCTGATCATCTCAAATTGTCCCGGCTGATTGAACCTATTTTGTACTAATCGGCCAGGATGATATTCCTATGTCCTTGATGATAATGTCGGTTCTTAAAATTCTATTTAAAGGACCCAAATTTTCTCATACAAAGAGACCTTTAGCTGCTATCTTGACCTGAGAGAGCCAAGAGGAGAGGGAGAGAGAGGGACAGAGAGGGAGGAACTTGTGAGGGGAGTTTGTGCGAGGGATTCACAAAGGTTGCTCCAAGCAAGGTTCCAAGGCGTCTTCTCCAATCTTCATCCTTCGTCCTTGGGTGTTCAAGGGAGGTAAGCTTCAGCAATTGGTCGAGGTTCTCTACCTGTTTCAGGAGGAAGAAAAAGGAATCGAGTGAAATTGCTAGATACCAATTGAAATTGCTCTGATACCAATTGAAATTATTAGATGCGCTAAGAGGGGGGTGAATTGGATGATTAAAAACTTCTTTAATGAAAAGAAATATCTTTTTATGACTTTATGCGGAAGCGAATTTCATTCACAATAAAAAGATAGATAATCAATTTCATCCACGCAATTAATCGCAATAAAAATAAATGCGGAAATAAAGTGCAGAATAAATAAAGGAAAGAACACACCAATTTATAGTGGTTCGGTCAAACCATGACCTACGTCCACTCCCCGGAGGCACCCTCCGAGTATTACACTAAACCTTTAGTGATTCTCCTTTAGCCCCCACAGCTAGGCAGAGAAGCCCTTACACAATCACTTCCACCTTCCCCGGTGCGGCGGAGGAGCCGGGTCCTTTGACACCAATAAGATCTTCTTCTTCCCAAAACTTCCTTCAAGACGAACCTTGAATCTGATGGTACTGAGGTGCAAGCTCGCCGGAACAACCGTGTGATCCTTCACACTCCCTTGAAACCCCCTCCAAGGATCTTCTCCCTCTCTCAAACTTCACCCTTTTCCTCTCTCCCTTTCAAGTCCTCTCTTCAAGTTTTCTCCAAAAGAATGAAGACACAATGGCTGCCAAAGACTCTTACAAAGTCTTATGAGAGTGCTTAAATAGAGGGCTCAAAAAACCCTAAAAATACTCAATTCAGCGTCAAATATCGTACCGTACGATCTCAAGATCGTCCAGTACGATGTGCAGAAATTGACCTGTTAGTACTGTACGATCCAGTTAGTACAGTACGATCCAGTTCGTACAGTACGATCAAGTTCGTACAGTACGATCCAAATGACAAATTTCAGCCGTTTTGATTGCATAATCTCAGGATTAACTTAGGCAATATTTCAAACATCGTACAGTACGATTATGATCGTACAGTACGATTATACAACTGTTCAAATTCAAATTTTTGCCTAATTTAATGGACGGCGGTCTTTCTAATTATAACAGATCGTATAGTACGATGTGGTGATCGTACAGTACGATTAGTTATATTCAAAATTAATTTTTTTTAGGAAAAATAAATATTTTAATTTATTTCTGTTACACCAGATCATACAGTACGAAATAAATTCATACAGTACGATGAACAGAAAAGTTAAAATATTTATATTCATTTTTTGCTCCCTCTGTGTGTGTGCATGATCAACAAACTATCATACATCATTATAAGACTTGACTCAATAAATGAAAATTACAGACTCATTTAATACGACCAATTCTATGCAATCTTGAGCCTTGAATCTTCACAGAACGGTGCATGATGTACCTGAAATATTAGTTAACATAGAAAGAAATATGCACTGCAAATACTAGGAGAAATAAAAGAATAATAAATATTATTTGTTATCATCAAAATCATAAACTCGGAAGCCCGAGTTGCAACATCGAGGTTCTCTAACTACTTCAAGAGGAAGCAAAAGGAGTCGAGGTTCTTTGCCTGCTTTTGAAGGAAGCAAAAGGAGTCAAGGTTCTATGCCTGCTTCAGGAGGAAGCAAAAGGAGTTGGGTTCTCTGCCCGCTTTAGGAGAAAGCAAAAGAAGTTTTGTTCTCTGTCTGCTTCATGAGGAAGCAAAAGGAGTTGGGTTCTCTGCCTCGTCGGGGTTGAAGAAAAGGGATTTTTATGAGGGTTTCTCCGCCTTGCTGTGGGAGAAAAAGGAGAGTCACTTTTGTAGTGCAGTACTCGAAGGGCGCCTCCAGGGAGTGGATGTAGGTCGAGTTGACCGAATCACTATAAATCTTGTGTGATCTTTCTTTGTTTTGATTTCAACATTTATTTTTCTGCACTTTAATTTCTGTGGTGATTTTGGTTTAAGTTTTGTTCTTTGATTATAAGAAAGATTTTTGAAATACCAATTCACCCCCTCGTCTTGGTTAGCCTTGGGCCAACTCTTAAGGGCTTAACATCCCTAATGAACTTTCAAATCTTAGTAACATTAATCTCATCCCAATAATGTAAAGGAAAATATGGAAGCTGAATCCAAATTGGTGAGGATAGCTCTTTCAACAATGTTGGAGAAAATTAAGGTGTCCATTTATCCATTCCTATTATGTGTCCTCCCACAAACCAAGGACCTTCAATTAGCACTTCTTCCATAATTTGAGAAGAATGAAATGAACACAAAATCCAATCAAGGCCCAATGAGGTGATATGAAAACTCCCAAATTTATCCCATTGACACCTTAATTCAATGCTACAAAGAGAGAAAGGACTTTCTCTCCCAAATACTTTCACCACAAGAAATTTCTGAAGCAATTTAAAAATTTTAAAAGCTTTATTCATATCAAGTTTAACTACCTCTGAATCAACATTTTCTCCTAGATCTGGATTAATTAGATTCACTTTGATATGTTGGTTCTTAAACCATACATTTATCGAACATACATTGGCATTCTCTGGATTTGGCAAAACATTCTTATCACTCACCAACTGAGTTTTAATTACAGAATTCAAACCTTCATCATTCTTTGACATTTTAAATTTCAAATTCAAAATCTCCTATTTTTCCACATCAGTATATGATAAATTTGAAAATCTATTTATCTTTGGCTTACACGCGATGGATGATGAAGCAACTGAATCATTTGCCACTCTAGTCAACAAATTCTTCGATGCAGAGGAAAGAAATGCTGGCACCTTCTTCTTTCCCAAAAATTTCAATGGTTCTTTTCCTTTACCCAACACCAAAACCACACCGTGGTTCGAAAGAAAATGACCTTCAGTGATGACCAAAGGCCATTGCTTGATCACAAATTTCTGATTTCTAAAACTTCTGCCTTTTGATCCACTATGAATTAAATCATTGGGAAACCTGACATAATGGAGATTTGAGGTATTCTGGTCATTAGGGAATGATGACCCACGACCCTCCACTACCATACAAGGAAAACTAGAAAAATAGGATCATAATAAATTTGAAAAAAAATTGAAAGTTTCTCTCACTAGAATCTCGGAGCCTCTCTCCTGTATGAATCTTTTCAAAAAAATCAAATAACTCTTCATAAGTTAAGTCACATACATCTTCTTGATCTGACTGATTAAGATTATTGACCATTAAGCATAGATTGGTGACTTCATCATCCTTTTCTATTTCTGATGAATTTGAAGCTGAGTTCGCCCAAAAAGTTCTCTAAAATATCTTCTTGTCCTTCCTCATATTTGTTTTCTCCTCCACCTTCTCCTTGCTAGGAGTGCCTTTAAGATTAGGGCAGTCTGAATTGATATGTCAAGGTTTCCTGCATTCATAGAAACTAACATAATTATAAATCTTAATATTTTTATAGAACTTACCTTTATTCCACTGTTGAAATCTCCTTTGCTTTCTTTTTAGAAAACTTCAGAATTGCCTTATCATCAAAGCAATGTCATCCTCATCCTCAGGCTATGACTGATCACTCTCTAAGTCATCCACTTTTCAATGCTATGTTCTTCTCCTTTTGCTTCTCACATGTATCAATCTGTCTTTGAGTTACTCCTTGCTCATAAGCAATTAGTGATCCAAGAATATTGTCAATGGAAATAGTTAAATCTTTAGACTCCGTAATAGCAGTTATTTTAGCATTATAAGCAGTAGGCAAATAATGAAGTCTTTTATTAACTTTTTCAACATTCGTTAGTTCCCTACCTAATGCATGCAAGGAAGTGACTAAGTGAAACATGTGTACTTGTCAGATATAGATTCATTTAGTTTCATGCAAAATAGTTCATAATCATATAACAAAATATTTAATTTAGATTATTTCACTTTGTTAGTTTCTTCATATGTGATACAAAGTCTGTCCCAAATTTCTTTTCTTCTTCTACAAGTAGAAACATGTTATAATCTTTAGATTTAAGAGCACAAAAGAAACTATTTTAATATTTTGTATTTAATTATGCTAAATCTCATTCTTCTAAAGTCTAGTTAGTAAAGGAAGTTTCACTTCTAATACAATCTATAAGTCTAGTTTGCCTAGTGTATCCATCCTAAACTAAAATCCACATGCGATAGTTAAGCGATTGAAGAAAAGTAAACATTTATGTTTTCCAAAAATCAAAAGGGTTGTTATCAAACAATGGGGGTCTAGTGATCGAATACCCTTCAGGTGTGCGATTTCCAAAATTAGCCATAATTGTTTTTCAAAAAGTAATCTAAACTTTAAATTTTGAAGTAAGCTCTGATACAACTTGAAAAATCTGTATAGGTTGTTAGACCTATGTAATTATCCCAAGGCTAACCAAGGGGGGGGGGGGGGGGGGGGAAGTGAATTGGTTATTTTAAAAAAATCCCTTTAGAATAAAAACAATTTGGCTTTAAGTCCACAACAATAAAATGCTAAAAAAATATGAAAATATAAAAAGAATATAGGTGGTTTGGTCTAATAAGGAAGACTCTCTCTTCAGGTATTGGACTCTGCTTTTTCCCTCACAGCAAGGCAAAAAAGGATGCAACATAGTACGAGTAGTGAATTGGTTATTTTAAAAAAATCCCTCTAGAATAAAAACTATTTAATAATTTTTATAATTTGATTTTCCCTTTTACAAATAAGCTTTAAGTCCACAACAATAAAATGCTAAAAAAATATGAAAATATAAAAAGAATATAGTAATTTAAAGTGGTTTGGTCTAATAAGATCTACATCTACTCCTTGAAGACTCTCTCTTCAGGTATTGCACTATTACGAAAATGACTCTGCTTTTTCCCTCACAGCAAGGCAAAAAAGCCTTTACAATTTTTCTCTCTTCCACCTAATCTCCGATGCAACATAGTACGATCATCCTTTCACACCCTCTAAGTGTCGGTAGAGTACCGTCATCCTTTTATACCCTCCAAGTGTCAACAGAGTACTGTCATCCTTTCATACCCTTCAAGTGTCAGCAGAGTATCGTCATCCTTTCACACTGTCCAAGTGTCAATAAAGTACTATCATCCTTTCACACCCTCCAAGTATAAGAAGAGAATTGCATCTTCCCCAAAGATCTTATCTCTAGCAACTATAAAGAAGAAAGGAAGAGAATTAACATAAAAACAAAAGAGATTCTCACCTTTGACTAACCTTGTGAATCCTTCACACTCCACTTACAAGAACTCTCTCTCAAATACTCTCCAAAAGCACCCTTTCACTTGCTTTTTTTTTTTTTGAAAAATGCAAAGTTGCATTAGTAATAAAGAAATAATAACCTAATACAAACTAGGAAATAAAAAACTAAAAGATCCTTGTTCAAGAGAAAAAGGATCCTTATTGAAAACAATTTTGTTATCTTTAAACCTAAAAATTTGAAATGAAACCCACAGTTTCCTATTTTGAAACTGTTGAGATGCAGGGGATAACAATAAATTGAAACAATTCGAGGGTTGGTTAGTATCCCAGAGTTCCCATCCGGTTAAAAAATATGATCTAGTAACGATCCCATAAACAAATATATTAAGTTTAAAAAACAAAAATGCCAAAATAAAAAAGCATCTATAAAAGAAAAAACAAAAGAAAATTACAAAAAAGACAATACAATCTCAAAATACCTATGAACAACAAAGATAGGTATTTTAGATGTCTTTTCCAAATACCAATTATGTAATACCAAACTAAATAATTGGAAAATTCTTTGAGAAGAATTTCCATCTTAATGTCTCTCACGGCATTGCATATTGAGCTGAGAATTTTGGGTAACATATTACTGAAATGTGTGGGAAGAACTTTTCAATCATTCTTCAATCTTTGATCAGTAATCTTCGTTCTAGTTTGATCTTTCACCAGACCTAGCTGTTGTAGTTCTTTGAACAGCTTGTGCTTAGAACTTGAAGGAAAAAGCTCC
This sequence comes from Dendrobium huoshanense, assembly GCA_016618105.1. Classification (NCBI taxonomy): domain Eukaryota; kingdom Viridiplantae; phylum Streptophyta; class Magnoliopsida; order Asparagales; family Orchidaceae; genus Dendrobium; species Dendrobium huoshanense. The sequence continues at coordinate 41,240,158 of CM028347.1, forward strand.
AACGAAGAACCTTTTTTATTCTTTAATAAAGCAATTTTTTTTTGAATTTTAAACTGATTGTAGAAGAAGGAGAGATGGAATTAGAAATATTACCAGAAGTATTTGCAGCCTTAGAAAGAGTCAAAATTGAAATTTGCTCCTTCTCAAACTTCTCCATAACAACCTCCATCGTTTGTGGAGTTTGAATGTTCAAATCCTCAACTATCTTAGGCTTATACGTTGGACTAACAACAATTATTCTAGCTGTATTTGATGTAGAAAAATCTGGATTTAAATCCTCAACAACCTTATATGCCTCCATGATTTGTGGTATTTAAAAAATTGATTTTTGAATTCCCGAAATGGAGCAGTTGTCTTTCACGGGTTCTGCCATGTCATTCTGATTTTTAGCATTTTGTGTTGAATTAACAACTTCAACTCTTACTACCCATCTTTCCTCTACAATACCCAGATTTTTGAATTCATAAATTGAATTCAAATTGCTATTGGTCTTCAAGTTATTGCTACCTCCATCTACATGAGCAGCCAAACTAAATTCAGGATTTAAAATCTAAATTTCCTGATTTAATTCTGTATGAAAATTCTCCTCCCTTTGAGGGATTTGAATTTTTAATGTTTCAGAATTAGCTTGAAGGACGGTTGGAAGTTCACCTCTAACTTCCTTTCCATCTTCTTCCTTGTTTTCAGCAAATTGAAATTCAGAAATAGCAGAATCTGTTTTCCCGTCTCCTTCAACATCTACCATGGCAATACAACCATCTTTTGATTTCTCCATGGTTGAAACCTTATTAAAATAATTTTTCTCTGGAATAAATCTTCTCTTATTTTGGAACTTCACATGCATCCAAGGTCCCAAAGTATTATCAGATTGCAATGAATTTATAGGAATCTCTTTGACAATAGGATTTTGATTTCTGTGTTGAGTTGGGACACACATAATCAATATGCCCAATTTTCCCACATTTGAAGCAAAAAGAAGATAGATTTTAATACTCAAACTTTTGAAAAAATCTACCATGAATCCCTTCCACCCAAATTCCAGCAGGGAGTTTAGAATTCAAATTAACTCGGATGCAAGCTCTAGCAAACTCTCTCCTCCCCCATCTAAACATATTACCATCCAATAAAAGTGGAGTTCCAATTCTAGAAACAATTCTAGTGATATTGGATTCATCCCAACAATGTAAGGGCAAATGAGGAAGACAAACCCAAATTGGAGAAGAAATTCCATTCAAATAATAAGGAGAGAAGGTTGGAGACCAAATGTCTAATCCAACCACAAAACCCCCTACAAGCCAAGGCATGGCTTCATGAGTTTGAAATGAACAAAGGAGCCAATCTAGACCAAGCAATGTAATATGAAAGCCTCCAAATTTAGACCATTGCTTTCTTAATTCAAAAGAACACTTAGAAAAAGGGTAGTTTTTCCTAAGAATTTTAACAACCAAGGAATTGTTCAAAATTTGAACATTTGACTTTTCCTTATCCTTGTCAAGAATGACAACATTTTCATCACCAATATCATCATTAATATCACAAAGATTTATTTTAATGTGAGGTTTTTTAATCCACACATTTGGGGTATCCAATTTTGAAGAAGTAATAGGATCCTTCTTCAGAATTTCAGCAAAACTTCCTCCACATGAAGATTCTTCCTTATCGTTTATTCCAGCAATGATAGCCGAACAACTTTTTGGCTTATCATTCAAAAAAGAAATGATTTCCTTACCTTTGCCTGGAATCAGCAATGGTTTCTTCATAACATTTAAACCTCCTTCTTTTATGACTAAAGGAGATTCCAAAAATCAAAAGGAAGAAGTTCATTTGAAGGAGAATCTACCTTTTGAATCCAACATGATTGTACTCCTGGTAGAAAGCAAATTTTTGGTGTTCCGGTCATCCTTGGATGACCGACCACCTTCATCCATCTCCAACAATGGAACCTGAGATCTTCAAAAATCTTCTTCCAAATTCTTCCTTAATTTGTGGACCTTCTCTCTCTTCCCTCTTCTCTCTAGCGATAATTATGCTCTCCTCTTTAAAATTGAGTATCACCCTTTAACTTGCTCTTAATGAAATCATGAATACTAGATTCATTCAAGTCAGTTTATAAAGACTTTTTATATAAAAGACAAGAAAAACTGTCCAAAAAACTAAAAATTTCAATTTTAAGCGTCCACGATTATACATTACAATCGATAATCATCCCAGATGAACATTTTTAATTTTTCTTGTATGATCCTGTACAAACTATTTTCATACAATCATATCATATATTATGATATGTATATCATACTATACGAACAGTTATAAAAAAATTTTTGTTCGTCTAGACAAAAATGTTCCCCATAATTTCATACTCTCGATGTCGTTTGTATGTAATCCAAATTGTCCTGGACAAACAATTCAAAAAATTCACATGTTTGTATCGATGAAAATGTTCCCAATATTTTTGTACTCTGGACATCATCTGTACGAAATCCATATCATCTTGGATGAACAATTCAAAAAATTTACTTGATCGTATGGATAAAAATGTTTCTAATATTTTTGTATTCTAGACATCATCTATACGAACTCCAAGATCAACCTGGATGAATAGTTCAAAAAATTTACATGTTCGTATGGACAAAAATGTTTGTACATCATTTTCATACTCTAGACGTCATCTGTATAATGCCAACTTCGTATAATACGAACAGTACTTATAAATTTTTTCTTTTCCATACTTTGATTAACTTCTTGTAGAAGAAAATAACTGAACAAATTATCCCATACGAATTGAAAACGTACTGTACGATTAGTTTAAAAATTTACAAAATTTTAATACTCCCACAGTGTGTGTGTGTACGGTTACTCAATTACAATCACACTCTCTTAGACTAAATAAAAGTGAAAAATATAGACTCTATTTATAATAAACCTTAATCTAATTTATCTTAAAGTCTTCAACAATCTGGAGCATAATTTTCTTGAAATGTTAGTACACACAAACAAGAAAAGTAATATATCCAATATATGTTAGGAGAAATAGTAATCAAAATAATAATATTTAGAATCACCAAAAATACACATGATATGAAAACATAGTTATGAAAACTAAGTTGCAACATGACCGACATAATTTATGTGTATTATAGAGTTTCCTTCTTTGGCCAACCCTTCTTAAAATAATAATAATAATAATAATAATAATAATAATAATAATAATAATAATAATAATAATAATAATAATAATAATAATAAAGGTTTCATAATAATAATAATAGTAATAATAATAATAAAGTTTAATTAAAAAAATAAAAAAATAATTATGTTTAATTTTGAAAATTCATAATAAATTCTACAAAAGTCATAAAAGTTCAAACTCATGCGCTTTAAACTTATAATGAACTAGACACTGCAGGAAAGACATGAATTTGTAGAAGTCTTTATGGCGGATTTTGTTTTTTTTTTGTTGAAAATGGCGACAAATTTGTGACTAATATTTTTGACAAACTTTTTTATGATGAATTTGTGGCAGAATTTTTATGGCAAATCTTCTGCAACTTATATTAATAATATAAATATTAAAAAATCTTTTTGTTGTGTTTTGTCTTTGCAATAAAGTAGAGAAGGCGTTGGATTGCAAGAGGAGCATATTTTAATCCCAAGCATGTCATCTGGCACATGCTGTCTTGTCAGGCAGCCAGGCAGGAGTAGGTAGCCAGTCACGCACGGGCATCGATTAGGTGGGAGAGGGTAGTTGGTCAGGCTCAGGTGGTCTGCCAGGTGGGAGGCTAGGTTCGAGCAGCAAACAACCACTCATGTTTAATTTTTTTTTTTTTGAAATTTTTCTACAAGTCCGCCATAAATATTTGCGATGAATTTTTTCCATTGCAGAAAAATTCATGATGCAGCGTTTTGTGATGTATAGAAATCCACAATAAATCAAATTTTGTTACATATTTTCTTATTTTGTGATAATTTTTTTAGCCATAAAAAGGTAGTTTTCCTGTGGTGAGATAATTTAATAAAATAAGGATTGGGCAAAATTTAATCCTTAAAGTAAAACATAGGTCAAACTCAAGTTAAACTTAAAAAAAAAAACTTAATTTCCAAAATCATTCAAATTTGAATTATTTTACATATCAATAATGGTGTATGATCCAAGTTTCATACTGTTTAGTTTATTTAAATTGGTTAATTATCAAACCTTACTCCTAAGAAAGAAAGCATTATGAATAAAAATGTATTAAATTCACAATTAAACATATAATTAATAATAAAAAACCAACAAATAATAAAATTTAAAATATAAACTCAATTTGACTACATCATCAAATATAAGAGCTTAATAGATTATACCTTATCCTTCTGGATAAGGTAAATGTATTCATAAGTGGTTAGGACTTACTTATCATTAAATTCATTGCTCTTTGAATTCTTTGATTGATGTGTTCTTTAAAGCCTTAAATGAAATTCAAATAATATGCCCTAAAAGCTATGGTGAAATCTTTAATACATTAAAATTTATATTTAATTAAACTTCTCTAGAACTTTAAACTAATCAAATATTAGAAAATAAAACCTTTAAGCTTAATAGGATTGACCAAATCACACAACCTGACACACAGTATGATTGTGAGGTTAACCTACTCTAGTTTTAGGATAGAAGTGCTACTTTGAATTTAATGAGTTACCTAATGCCTTTGGTTATTATAAATGTTTGAATGATTTTTGAGGATGTGTGTAAATGATTTGATGATGATTTTATGATTTTTTTTATTATGATATGTTAATTATGTGATGGATGATTAGTTTCTATAGGAATTGAGGATTATACTTATTTATCATTAATAAAACATTATATAGGTGGTCACACTTATGTAGGGTCATAAATAATGAGCTAATTAAAAGTAAAAAAAATTATAACAAGTTTTTTGTAGGTTCTTATTTAAATTGCTTAGCCCTCAAAGTAAAAATAAAGGCATGGCTAATAACTATGTTGCTCAAATATTTAACATGTGCTATCTATACTATATGATAATGTGTTTGAATTTTATGAAATTACTTTACTAACCCTGCAGGTTGTATTAAGTCCTTTTTATTTTTAAAAATGTAACAACAACAACATCAAGCCTTTGTCCCTCTACGTGGGGTTGACTACATGAATTCTTTTTCACCATTGTGTCTTGTTAAAAGACAAATTCTCATTTAAATCTAATAAATAAATATCATTTCTAATATTTTTTAACCAAGTCTTTTGAAGCCTTATTCATTGTCGTTGCCAGGTTCCAAGTCTTAGATGAGAAAAGTGGAGGGTTACGTTAGGTAGTCGATAGCCAGCGCAAAACTTATCGAATAATCACGACATAAATCCTTTTTTTTAAATGTAAATAAAATTTAAAATCCTAAAAGTAGATTTTCCCTTCTAAAAATTAATGAACCGAATTAAAAGACAATCTTCCTTTGAAGATTTTCTTCTTTTTGAAGCCTTATTGGTGGATAAATCAATCTGAAAAGCATAATTGAAGAATTAGTGAAAACATGATCTTTTGTAACACTTATGTCATTCTTTGTTATCCTATAATGATTCCCCTTAAATTAAGATTATGAATTAAATTTAAATCATGAAACCTTGCTCTTTGAGAATATAATCCTAACTATCTAATAAAATGTCAACTCAAACATCAGATCTCTTCTTATTGAAACACTAAAGCCTGTTATAGAAAAAAATATTTAATCTTAAATCAATCTCATTTGAAAATTTTAACTTTTAGACCTTATTTAAACTTTGAAGTCAAGACATATTAGCAACTCTTTTAATCAAAAGATTTATCAAAATTGTTCTCCCTTAATTTGTAATTACCATAAGGGCTTAGCTTTATAGGGAACTTGCAACCTTAGGTTAAAATAAACCCTATCTTGATTTCCTAAGGTAGGAAAAAAGTCTACATAAATGTAGACTATTTCAAAAATCTTATTTATGTTCCATAATAAATGTATAAACTATCTTGTTTATCTCCTAAGATGTTATAATAGTATCATACTTTTATCTAATTAACAAAAATGGCAAAAATTTTCAAAATATTATTTCCCTCTTCAAAAGTTTACATAATATCATATTTGTCTTTCATGGTAGTATTTTATTCTCTTAGTTGTATTTCAATATGGAAATGAACATCTTTCAAAGCTCTATTTTTTTCCTTAAATCCATTATAGAAAAAAGATCTATAATCTGAGATAATATATTATTCTCGATACAATATTCGATCACAAAATTAGGAGTGCATTGAATTGACGAGGTTTGATTTTCCAAAAGACTTTTGTGTTGACATTATTGGATATAGTTATTCTCTCCATTTTTAATAATAACTAATGTTTTCTAAATTGATTATATGCTTGTTCCTTATTTGGGCTTATCCTAACTTTCTTGTGTTGATTAACTTACCATTTCTTTCTTGGGTAAACATAGTTAACATCTAGTTTCTTTTAGAGATCTCCATTAGTGAGATTCAAAAATAAATTAAAATTTAAAATTTAATAAACAAGTATTCTTTCCATGTTTTGGCCTATTCGTTCTAGTTAAATTTCCTAATAAGTAAGTTTTTGATATTAAAGGCCTAATAAGTGAGAAGGCTGAGATGAAATTTTGAGAAAAGATATTGCTAGCATTCATATAGGATGTCAATCAACTACTAGAAATAAGAAAGAAGAGCATTAAATAAAGTTATAATTTATGTACTTTTTGATGGGTATCTCGAGAACCAAGAGGCTTCTCAAGAAGAACTAACAACACTGTCTTAACTGGAGGACAACACCAAAGGTTATTTAACAATTTTAAAAATATAAAACACTTTTCCCATCATACTCATCACTATCCATCACCATCTTCATCCTCTATATCTGACAAAACTATAAAAGCATAAAACTATTCCTATGAACACCTAGAGTTGATAAGCATCACTTTAGATGTCATCAATCATGCTCTTACTCAAATATGAGGAGGCTAAGTTTCGCAATTTAGCTAACCATGAGATCAAGAGAAAAGAAGATTGGTCATCCTAAGTAGTAGCCACTCCTTTAATAACAGTCATAACTATGGGAAAATAAATCACCTCACAAATTTATAGGGAAACTCAAATTTTTGCGGCATTGAATGCTACATAAAGAGTATCATACCATCATGAGTGATGGACATAACATTCTGTAATAGATTCAATGAGAAAAATATGGTTTTAAAATTTTATTATTTTCATAATAAAATTTCACCAATGGGAGTAACATACTATTAGGGATTTTAAATTGGATTTTCTAGTAAGGTTTGGGTCAAATAAAAAACTAACATGCCTTCAAAAAAATCCAACTCAAACCCAACCAAATTAGACAAACAGGTTGAAATTGTACAACAATATGAGCACAAGTATCAAGGAGATTGTGGGTTATAGTGAGGGATGCCGGGGCGAGGCACACAAGTTGCAAGTGTAGCGTGGGTCAAATTTGGGTTAACAGGTTGAGCATGACAAAAATCAATTTTTCAAAATGGTTAGGTTTTAGGACCCAAACCCACCTATACTAAATGGGTAAACCAAAATCTAAATTTTTTTTCAATCAATTTTTCATGTTGTGTCATTAATTAACACCCCTTTATGTTATCTTGAAAGATATAAATGATATCTTTATAATGAATTTAAATATGATGATACGATTTTTAAAGAAAATATATAAGCTTCTGATAGATTATTTTTCTTTTATTTTTATATTTTTGCTATATTGTGGTGTAGGTTTAGTGATATACAAATATATATGTTGTTTCAAGTAATAAAAAATAACTAGATTATCGTTCCCATGAGGATATGAATTGCCCTAAGGCCATCCATGTATTGCTTATATGAACTACTAAATTTATTTTATTAGTAGAGTAAAATGAGTGTTCTATTAAAAATTAACAGTTATGGTTTCAAGAAGCAAATTCCATATCCAAATTACTTTGAACGTATGATATTTAAAAACTCATATTTGTAATAGTTAGATCTTTCCTATTGTTACTATGAAATGAAGCATAAGTACTCCTAATTTCTACTGAGTTTCTTGAAGTGTTTAGCTAAGATTTCTCTTAACTATAATGTTAACATCTCATTAATATCCAAAAACTCTAACCACCATATGTCTATGTATAGAAAAGTTAAATTTTAAATGACTTAATCGTTTTTCTAACCTCCATTAAAGCAGTAAATCACATTCTATTTTAAGATCATACAAGGCCTCTACATAAACTAAATTAAGCATTAAAGATTTATAAATAACATTGAGTAACATTTTATTATAAATATAATATAGAGAAAATATGATTTCTAAAGTATTATAATCCTAGAGAGTAGTTTTAGCCACATATAAAAATTAAGCTAAACAAAACATAATTCATTACAATATAGAAAATAAAAGTATAACAAATAAGTGAAGATAACTATTAATAATAAATTCTTTACAACACAATTGCAGACTCCTTAAACTCCTTCCTTCCTTCTCTTTAGACCCTCTCTAGACAAATACACAGTGAAATATGGTCAGCCTCCTTTACATGAAAAATAAGCTCTCTTTTTATAGCTTTTACAAATAACCAAACTGGTGTTCTAGATTTGAGTAAGTAGTGTTGAGTCGCAACTGAATTGATATCTTGATTCATTATTTATTGCATTAGTTCACTTGTTCAACTATCTGTAACAGTCTTTCACCATGGTGGTGTAGCGATTGGGGGCTACAAAGCGTGGTCTAGTATTGTGTGCTCTTTCCATAACACAGTAGCACCTTGCTCTTGGAAGAAACTAAATCCTCTACTATAAGATGGTGACTTGAACCTAGTCTAATGTAGTATAAGGTAAATGAGGTCTGACTTAAATCTTTAAATCATAAGAGGATTCAAAAGAAAGCATAATTTTATTGGATTTACATCTTCCTAAAGTGGAATGCTAGCCAAACATCCTCTAATACTTTTATTATAATGTAGGATTTAAACCTTAAAAATGAGGACTTACAATTTGAAGTTTGCCTTAGAACATACATTTAAAGTTCACACTATAGGATAGTGACTTGAACCTATCCTAATGTAGTGTAGGGTAAATAAAGTGAGATAGTCTTATATTCAAATTTCTAACCTAGTGGAGGAAATGGTTAAGGAGCATATCTCTCACCCTGAGAACCCCGCCAATGTCCCTATGGTTGGAAGGAGTGGTGATCAGGAACTTGTCATCCCAATGGTGGATAAGGTTATAGATAAAAGTATTATTGAGGTGGCCATATTATCAAAGGTTGGAGGGTCTGTGGACCTCCTTATGGTAATGTTGACACTAATTATCTGGTCTCTAAAAACATTAGTAATGCTGATGAGCAAAGGGTGGCTATCAATATAGATAAACAAATGGATGTTATGATTGTTGAGCATAATCATATGCTAACTAGTTTGTAATTACCTTATTCTACTAATAAGATTTTAGTTGAACATGGTTCTGGCATAAGTATCAAGGATGCCAATTATCATGTTAATTTTATTTATATTTCTCATGAACATGAAATTGCAGTGCATAATTTTTTTTGAAAGATGCACATAGAAGTAGCATTAAAATAAAAGAGACCTAATACAAACTATTATCAGCATCACACTCTTTTAACAAATGAAAAAAAAAGAGAAGGAATATGATCCATACTATCATCCCAAGAAAAACTACCACCAAGAGCATAGTTAGCAAAAAACATCATCTAACTTATTGCAATCCCTATACACATAATTAAAAATAACATGAATAAAATCTTTAATAAAATATAAAAATTCAAATCCAAAGCTGGACTTATACACCACCATCTTGAATGTATTTAATCATGTTGACGGTATACCCTTCAATTATGATACCTTTGTACTGCATCATCCAATCTTTTACAACTAATTCCAAATAGTAGATAGCTAACATTTCTAAATGAGAGATTTCCCAATGAACACCATTGAATCAAAATGCTAACAAATACCTTCATTTATGATTCTAGAAAACACCTCCAACTCCAGCCTTATAGGATGTTAATAAGGAAGCATCTATATTAACTTTGATCCAATCAGGTTGTGGAGGATGCCAACAATTTGTAAACAACCGAACTGGTTGATTATCACCCAAGATGCTTGATTTATGTCAGTCTGACAGATAAATGGAAGCAACTCCAACTGAATTTGCTACAATACTTAAGTTATTTTCCTCCTTATCTCTATGAATACATTTATTTCTGAATTTTTAATATAAAAAACAACATAGCAATATAAATTAGCAAGGAAAGCTTTACTTGATACAAATTTTTCTAAACAACTACAACATTAAAAAAAAGATCCAAAACAAAAAATTGAAACCCCACTGATTCAAAATTTGAATAATTTGAACAAGCTTAGATCAGCTGACCGCCACATGTTCATAATCTTCTATCTTCATACATCCTCTATGTTATAAATTCCCATATATTAATGTTCCATATTCTAAAAAATGGAATATAGGAATAATATTATGATGTAACCTTTGTTGAGATTTGTTCACTATAAATTAGGTTGTTAAACCTAAGCTTTTGTTCCAAGGCTATCGAAGAGGGGGGGGGGGGGGGGGGGGGGGGTGGGTAAATTGGTATTTTAAAAAAAAATCCCACTTGAGTATTTTGAACTGAAAATAAACTTTAATGAATTTTTAGAAAAAAATTTTAACCACAATTTTGGAACAAAAACAAAATACGGAAAATAAAAAGCAATAAAAATAAAAGACACAAGATTTATAGTGGTTCGGTCTAAACCAAACCTACATCCACTCCCCGGAGGCACCCTCCGAGTATTGCACTAATACCAATAGTGTCTCTCCTTTTACACCCAGAGTAAGGCGGAGAAGCCTTTACAAACACTCTTTCCACCACTACCCGGTGCGGTAGAGAACCGTCATCCTTTTACACTATCCCCAGGGTTGGCAGAGAACCGTTATCCTTTTACACTATCCCAAGTGTTGGCAGAGAATCGTCGTCCTTTTATACAATCCCCAGTGTTGGCAGATAACCGCTCGTCCTTTCACACTCTCTTAATGTGGGCAGAGAACCCTTCGACCTTTCACACTCTCCAAGTGTGGGCATAGAACCCACGGCTGTTTACACTCTCCATGTGTAGGCAGAGAACCAGATCTCCTTGATAGATCTTCTCACAAGAATTTTAGAAGGAAAGAAGAAAAGAGTGAAGTAATCCCAAATCACAAGTAGAGATTCTTACCATTGAACACCATGCGAAGCCTTCACGCTCCAGTGGTAGGAATCCTCCTTTGAATGCTCTCTCACACTCTCTCCTTTACTCTTCTTTCAATAGGCAAGAAGATCAAATGGCAAAAAGATTGGGTGGCAGTCTAAATTGGACTATATATAGGAGAGACAAGAAAAATCATCCAAAATTGCAAATTTTTCAACTCAACACGAAATGAATCATCCCGTACGATCGTGGATCGTCCTGGAAGATTTTACTTAAAGTATTGGAAATGATCCTAATGAATATTGGTATGAACTATGTTCATACACGATTATCATCCCGTACAAACTAGGTTCATCCGGTACGATCCGTTATACCGTAGGTTGGTTCTACTGCATGGATGTAACCAATTTTGGTAAGTCGGTTCACATCATCCTGGGATGAACAGGACTTCGTGTGGACAAAATTTTTATAGAGAAGAAATCATCCTAGCACGATAATGAACTTTGTCTGAACGAAATTTTTACATAGAAGAAATCATCTTGGGACGATTTGGATTTTGTATGGACGAAATTTTTACAGAGAAGAAACCATCCTGGCACGATTATAGATTTTGTCTGAACGAAATTTCTACAGAGCCTTTTTCATCCTGGGATGAAAATAATTTCGTCCTGGACAATCAGGACTTAGAAAAATTTCCTCCAACTCATGTTCATTCCATTGCTCCTACGAGGAGAAAGCTGACATGATCATCCTGTATGAACTATGTTCGTCACGTACGATAAGTACAAATTTGTAAGATCTCCTTAATTAAGTGTGTGTGTGTATGTGTTTTTATTAACTCAATTACAATCACTCCCACTCAATTCAAAGAATGATTTAAAGCTTCAATTTACAAAGAATTGTATGCTGAATTTGATTTGAAGTCTTCATAGTTTTGAGTTCAATTTTCCTGAAATGTTAGTACACACAAGAGCAAAAACAATTCTTCCAAAAAGTGTTAGGAAATAAATGCACATAAAACAATAATATTTGAAATCATCAAAATTATACAAGTTGCAAGAATGTAACATATGCAAATAGCAACTTTCTTAACAATCTCCCCCTTTTTGATGATGGCAAAACAATTATTGTTTGTAGGATTTTAAATTTTAAGAATCTCCTAAACTCCCCCTGAATTGATGAATGCATGAAAATAAGAAGGCATTGATTCAAAAATTATTTTTGTTTTTCAAAAATTTTATACAAAATAAAACAACAACATAATCACAAAAAAAATGAACACAAGATACAAGACTCACAAGACATAAGACACAATACAAGATACAAGACTCACAATACACAATTCAACAAATAATTTCTCCCCCTTTTTGACAATAACAAAAAGTGAAGAAAAATAACTTGAAATGAAAGCAGGGATATGAAAATCATTTGATAAGGTAATCTTAACAGAGATTGAAATATGTTATGCAAATAAAATTAAAATACTAGGCAAATCATAGAAATTCATATAATTTAAGAAGTGATATAACATAAATAACAAAAAGAATTTATCAAAGACATGAGTCATTTTAGACACTAAGATAGAGAATATCATTGCAATAAGGATGAATGAAAAATTGTATATTTCAAATTTTAATATAAATTATAAATGAACATAAGATCAATTTGAATTAAGATATTAAAAGAGTTTGGAAAGAAATAACTACCACATGAGCATCTTTTTCATAGTTGTGGCACACTTTTGTGCATCATTTTTATTTTGGGCTTATTTTGTGCCTCTTTTACACATTGTGAATCATTGCGCATTCCTTTTGATTTTTTTTATTGTACTTTTACACAATTTGCAAGAGTAATTTTATTCTTTCCAAAAATAATAATCTAAAATTTCAAAACTTTCTAAGTGTATAAATAATGATTCATAAGTGAAATATAAAATACAAAAACATCGCAATTACAATAATACAGTCTAAAGAAGAGACTTGAAATTGATAAATCTAGTAATATCAAGTTATAAACATAACTTAAACTTAAAATAACTAGATTTTCTAATGAATTTAATTTTTCTTGCAATTCAGGTTATAGAACAATTAAGATTAAAAAATATGATGATTTACATAAAGTCTAACAAACATTTTAAAAGTAAATTTAAATAAAAAAACAAGAACTTATATTGATATCATTTTAAATATTACAAGTATTCATCAGGATATCAATACAATTAACTAAAATAAAGAAGAAATATATAAAAACTACTAAAAGCAAACAACAACTGACACATAAATAATAACAATACTAACACAAAACATAAAGTGCAACAATCACTTAGACGGTCCCTGATTTGGAGGAGGAGGAGCACCACCAAAGAGGTTAAAAAATGTACTCATCATAAGTACATTGGTACTAATATCATTCATTTGCTCCCTCAGATAGCTCATGTAATGTTGATATTGAGCAGCCTGCTGCTGTAAATGAGTCTCAACTTGATCAAGACGATGATCAAAATGTGTCTCTAACTGATCAAATATTTGAACCAAATTCTGATAATTTGGTTCATTTGCAGAAGCAGGTGCACCTTCAGGCTCTTCTTCTGTATCACTGATGACATGTGCTTTTCCAGATTCCTCCTTGAAGATCGCTCTAAATGTTCCGTCATTGTAATAGAGCGGTTCTTTATACTCTTGATCAGGATGAACCAAGTTATACTTCTTTTGCAGAACATAGGAAACTAAGTGTCCTAAAGAAATATTCCTTTTTCTTTTTTGTTATGCATGGTCAATTTTAGAAAGCCCATAAAGGTAGTCAAGAATAAGTTGGGCTTCATCTATAGGCTCATTTGTCATGATTAGAAAAGTCACTATAGAGAGAAGGGGGGTAATATTGACTATATCACCAGCTTTTGGAATGATTGAAGTTCTAAGAACGTGTTAGATGATGCGAGCATTACGGACAAGACCGGATACCCTAGCCACATGCTCATGTAAACCAGTTCCTCTAATCACCCTATTGATTTCATACCATTTATATGTATCATTGGTGATTAAAGTATGGGCTCTACTCCCCTCAGTCCATAAATTTAGAAAAGCTCCTAAGTCATGTTTAGTGATTTGAACTTTCTGTTTGAAAACAAAGGAGCGAATCACAGAGTGGTCAGAATTGAAGGACATATTGGCCAGAAAATAGTGGAAGGTTTCTTTGTTATAGAGGTGGACTAGAGTAAGGATAAATTGAAACTGAGTCAAAGCAAATAAATGCATTACCTTGAAGGTATATCTTTTTAAATTAAAATTCGGGAAGGAGTGATTTTGGCAGAAACAAATCTAGGAAAAGAATCCTCATTTTCTTTGGATAGAAAGTTTTTAGACGAATTCATATGAGGCTTCTTGACTAAGACTTTTTGACGCTTGCTTGAACTGGCCATTTGAAAGTGATCTAGAGTAAGAAAGGAGTTGAAAGTGATGTTTAGCGTGTGACTATTGAGTTAAAAAGCTTGCGTATATATTGAAAACAACATGTTCATACCAGACAAAAAATTTTTGTCCCGTACGAAAATTCCGATCGTCCTGTACGAAAATATTTTGTAAAGACGATCCAATATGACCAGAATGAAATAGCTTTTTGTAATCAACGCGACATACGAAGCATCATTTTGTACAAACTTTTGACCAGTCTGATCGTACAGACAAATATGTGTTCGTCCCGGGACGATCATAACTTATATAATTTTAATGACAGTTAAAACGTCCCCTACTTCGAACCGACATGTGTTCGTCCAGATGAACCAAAGGTTTGTACAGACAAAGTTCATATTAAAAATTGTATTATTCATTCAACTGCTCCATTCATTCATCCCGTCGTTTGAAAAATATTTTGTCTTGGATGATTGTGACTATCGTACAGACGAAGTACATTAAAAATTGCATTTAAAACGGCTCAAAATCCAATAGTTTGTCATACTACACAAATCGTCCCGTACAAAACTATTTTGTCCCGAACGATCATAATTAAAAAAAAAATTTGCACTCAAACAAAAACACTCAAACAAAAACTACAATTCAAAAATAAAATAAAAAACAACAAGGAAGCACATACTCTAAAAGGAAAAAATCACAAAAACAAAATTATAAACACATAAAAAAATATTTAATTCATAAACAAATATCAATTTTGCAATAATATTTTTATTTAAGCATTTAAATCAATCACACCAAGCCTTATTCTTAATGCATTGAAAAAATCAAAGGCTAGAGGTTTTGTAAAAATGTCTGCAAGTTGATTTTCAGTTGTAACATGAATGAGTTCAATTTCTCCCTTGGATACATGATCCCTTATGAAATGATGCCTTATGTCTATGTGTTTGGTTCTTGAATGTTGAATAGGTTTTTTAGAAATGCAAATAGCACTAGTGTTATCACAATAAATTGGAAGAGTGCCTATAGACAATCCTAAATCAATCAACTGTTATTTCAACCAAAGTACTTGTGCGACACAACTTCCTAATGCAATGTATTCAGCTTCTGCAGTAGATAGGACTACTGAATTTTATTTTCTATTGGACCAAGAGACTAAAGAATTTCTAATGAATTGGCTTGTTCCAGAAGTGCTTTTCTTATCCACCCTACATCCTGCAAAGTCGGAATCTGAATAACTAATTATTTCAAATGAAGAGCTAAACTTAGGATACCAAAATCCTAAGTTCTGAGTTCCTAACAAATATATTAAAATCATTTTCACTGCTGTCAAATGTGATTCTTTTGGATCTGATTGAAATCTAGCACATAAGCAAACACTAAACATGATATAAGGCCAACTAGCAGTCAAGTAAAGTAAAGATCTAATTATCCCTCTAAATTTCTTTTGATCAATAGATTTTCCCTTAGGGTCCTTATCCAACTGAACTGAGGAACTCATTGGTGTACTTACAGGTTTAGCATTGTCCATTTCATACTTTTTGAGGATGTCCTTAACATACTTTGATTGACTTAGAAATGTTTCTTCCTCAATTTGCTTAATGCTAAAACCTAAAAAGTAACTTAAATCTCCCATTAGACTCATCTCAAATTCACTACTCATTGTTATTAAGAGAGTTACTATTTGCATATGTTACATTCTTGCAACTTATTTAGTTTTGATGATTTCAAATATTATTGTTTTATGTATAATTATTTCCTAACACTTTTTGGAAGAATTGTTTTTGCTCTTGTGTGTACTAACATTTCAAGAAAATTGAACTCCAAAATATGAAGACTTCAAATCAAATTTAGCATACAATTCTTTGCAAATTGAAGCTTTAAATCGTTCTTTGAATTGAGAGGGAGTGATTGTAATTGAGTGAATAAACACACACACAGACACACACAATTTAAAGGAGATCATACAAATTTGTACTGATCGTACGGGTGAACATAGTTTGTACGGAACGATCAAGTCAGTTTTCTCCCTGAAAGAGCAATGGAATGAACAGGAGTTGAAGGAAATTTTTCTAAGTCCTGATCATCCCGGACAAAATTATTTTTGTCCCAGGATGAAATAGGCTCTGTAAAAATTTCGTTCAGGATAAATCTATAATAGTGCCAGGACGATTTCTTCTCTGTAAAAATTTTGTCCAACCTAATTCGTACGGGATGATGATCGTGTACGAACATAGTTCGTACCAATATACATAAGGATCGTTTCTGTCACTTTAATTAAAATCGTCCAGGACGATCCATGATCATACGGGACGATTCATTTCATTTTGACTTGAAAAATTTGTAATTTTGGACGGGTTTTCTTGTCTCTCCTATATATAGTCCAATTTAGACTGCCTCCCAATCTTTTTGCCATTTGATCTTCGTGCCTATTGAAAGAAGAGTCAAGGAGAGAGTGTGAGAGAGCATTCAAAGGAGGATTCCTACTACTGAAGCGTGAAGGCTTCACTTTGTGTTCAAAGGTAAGATTCTCTACTTGTGATTAGGGATTACTTCACTCTTTTCTTTCTACCTTCTAGAATTCTTGTGAGAAAATCTGTCAAGGAGATCCGGTTCTTTGCCGACATTTAGAGAGTGTGAACAGCTGCATGTTTTCTACCCACACTAGGAGAGTGTGAAAGGATGAAGGATTCTCTGCCCACACTAGGAGAGTGTGAAAGGACGAAGGGTTCTCTGCCCATACTAGGAGAGTGTGAAAGGATGAAGGGTTCTCTGCCCACATTAGGAGAGTGTGAAAGGATGGACGATAATCTACCAATAATGGAGATAAGTGTAAAAGGATGATGGTTCTCTACCAATATTAGGGATAAGTGTAAAAGGACGACGGTTCTCTGCCGCACCCGGTAGTGGTGAAAAGAGTGTTTGTAAACGCTTCTCCGCCTTGCTGTGGGTGCAAAAGGAGAGACACTATTGGTATTAGTGCAATACTCGGAGGGTGCCTCTGGAGAGTGGATGTAGGTCTGGTTTAGATCGAACCACTATAAATCTTGTGTATTTTTTTTACTATTTTTTATTTTTCGCATTTTATTTTTGTTCCAAAAATTGTGGTTGAAAAAACTTTTTCTAAAAATTCATTAAAGTTTATTTTCGGTTCAACATACTCAAGAGGGATAATTTTTTTTAAAAAATATCAATTCACCCCCCTCTTGGATAGCCTTGGGACATAAGCTTTGGTTTAATAACCTAATTCATAGTGAACGAATCTAAACAAGTGGTATAAGAGCCTTATTTCAAAATCATAAGTTTAAACTCCTTTTTGATTAATATAAATGGCTACATTTGGAAACCGAAACACACCCGAGGGTTACTCTATTACTAGACCTCCACTATTTGATAATATACCTTTTGATTTTTGGAAAACATGCATGTCTACTTTCTTACAGTCACTTGATTATTGTATGTAGATCTTAGTCCAGGAAGGATATACAAAACCAACTAGATTAGTTGATGGAGTTAGAGTTGAAATACCTTTTCCAGATTAGATAGTAGAAGAACGTGACTTAGCACAACTAAACACCAAATACTTGAATAGTTTCTTTTGTGCTTTAAAATTAAAAGACTACATGCTGGTTTCCACTTGTAAAAGTGGAAAGGATATATGGGATAGACTTTATATAATGTATGAGGGGACTAATGAGGTTAAACAATCTAGACTTAATATCATGTTGCATGATTATGAATTATTTTACATGAAACCTAATAAATCCATTTCTGACATGTACACAAGATTCACACAAATAGTCACCTCATTGCATGCACTTAGTAGGGAACTAACGAATGCTGAAATGGTTAATAAGATTCTTCGTTGTTAACCTACTGCTAATGATGCTAAAATTACTGCAATTATAGAGTCTAAAGATTTAAACATTTATTCTATTGACAATCTTCTTGGTTCGCTTATTGCTTATGAGCAAGGAGTTAGCCAAAGAAAGATTGATGCAAGTGAACCACGAAGGGAGAAGAACATAGTAATGAATGTGGAAGAGTCTGAGAGTGAACACTCACAACCTGAGGATGAAGAAGACATCGCATTGATGACTAGATAATTCAGAAGCTTTCTGAAGAGGAAGCAGAAGAAACGCCAGCAATGGAATAGAGGTAAATTCAATATAAATATCAACGTTTCAAATGATGTTATTTGATATGAGTGCAGGAAACTTGGACATATAATGATGGATTGCCCTAAATTCAATGCCAATCATAACAAGGAAATGGTAGAGAAGAAATCTACTGTAAAAAAGAGGAGAAAGAAGTTTCAAAAAGCTTTCTGGGCGGACTCAGCTTCAGATTCATCAGAGACTGAAAAAGAAGAGGAAGTCACTAATTTGTACTTAATGGCTGACAGTCTTTATCACTCAGATCAAGAAGAGGTATATGACTTAACTTATGATGAATTATTTGAAGTTTCTGAACACATGCATGATGCATATAGAAAAATAAAGAAAATGCATGTTAGTCTAAGTCTAGAATTTGAAGAACTTAAAAAGAAACATGAAATTCTTAGGAAAGATCATGCTTTGATTGATAACAGTCACATGAAATTACTTGATGAGTTTGATGACTTGAGTAAAAATTATGAGAATTTAAAATCATCCCATGCAGAACTCGAGAAAGATTTTAAGAATTCTAAGGATGAATTTAAGAGCAAACTTTATAGAACCAATTATATAAATTGAATTTTGGAAGATATGAATTCATTTTACAAATTAATGATAAAAACTCTCGAGGATAATAGGATACCACCTAAACTTGAAGATTTTACTAATCCTATTATGTATCATAAATTTATGTAATCCCTAAAAAGACAGATGAACGTTAGAAGACTTAGGAATCCATTTCCTAAAGTAAAATATAATAATTGTGGATTGTTTGGACATATAGCTCACACATGTACTTTGTAGATAAAAACTAATTTGGTATGGAAACCTAAGATGCATAAACCTAGATATAAATTGCTAAAAGGTGAACCCAAACTTATTTGGGTTCCTCAGATCTAACATTTGATAATTTTGCAGGGACACTCTCACACAAGACCTCATGAGAGCATATGATACCTGGAAAGCAGATGTTCAAAGCACATGACTGGAGATACTGCTCAATTCATAATACTGGAAGCCAGGAATGGAGGCAAGGTTACACTTGGAGATAACACCACAAGGAAGGTGGTTGGGACAGGTATGATTGGAAATTTAAAGAATTGTTTCATAGACAATATATTTTTGGTTGAAGGTTTAAAACATAATTTGTTAAGTATAAGTCAACTATGCGATAAAGGTTACTGTGTAAAATTTTTTCCTACTAGCTGCATATTAAGCCTAAATGGTAAAGATATTTTGAATGGAAAAAGGGTAAACAATGTTTATATGCTAGATTTAAATTGCATTCAAACTCTTACTGCTTTTTGTTTGAAAACTGTATCTGATGAGTCATGGCTTTGGCATAGGAGACTTTATCATTATAGCATGAAAAACCTTAGGAGGATTACCCAAAAAAACTTAGTGAGAGGTATACCAAAACTAGACTTTACTAATGACCACCTTTGTGATGCATGTCAATTAAGAAAATAGGTGAAGTCCTCTTTTCAGTCCAATAAGGATCTTAGAATAAATAAACCATTGGAGATTTTGTATATGGATCTTTTTGGACCAGTTGGAACTGTGAGTCAGGAGAAAAGGTATATAATTTTATAATTGTGGATGATTCTCAAGATTTACATAGGTTAGATTTCTTTTTCATAAGAGTGAATCATTTGAGGAATTTAGAAATATTTTGACTTGGATTCAAAGAAAACTAGGTTGTGAAATTATATCAATTCAAAGTGATCATGGAGGAGAATTTGAAAATGAAAAGTTTGAGGATTTTTGTAAGGACAAGGCGTGGATTAAATAAGGAAGTCAATCATTCAGCCTTCATTTCAACTATAGAACCCACTAATATTGATCTAGCACTTTCTGATGAATTTTGGATATTGGCCATGCAATAAGAGTTGAATCAATTTTTAAGAAATAAAGTTTGGGAATTAACTACAAGGCCAAAAGATCAAAGTATAGTTGGAACTAAGTGGGTATTCAAAAATAAAATGAATGACTCAGAAGTAGTCATTAGAAATAAGGCTAGATTAGTTACAAAGGGGTATAATCAGATTGAAGGGATTGATTTTGAGGAAACTTTTGCCCCTGTAGCTAGACTTGAGGCAATTAGGGTTTTTCTAGCCTTTGCCTGTTTTAGAGGATTTAAATTATATCAAATGGATATCAAAAGTGCCTTTTTAAATTGGGTAATTCAAGAGGATGTGTTTGTAGAACAACCTCCGGGCTTTGAAAATTCTAAATACCCAAATCATATTTTCAAGTTGAAAAAGACATTATATGGATTGAAACAGGCACCTAGGGCTTGGTATGAGAGGCTGAGCACCTTCCTACTTGAAAGATCATTTGAAAAAAGAAGTGTGGATACAACTCTTTTTTGAAGAAATGTGGAAAGGATATACTCATTGTTCAAATTTATGTGGATGATATCATTTTTGGATCTTCAAATAAAAATCTTTGTGATGATTTTTCTAAAATAATGAGTAGTGAATTTGAGATGAGTCTAATGGGGGATTTAAGTAACTTTTTATGTTTTAGCATTAAGCAAATTGAGGAAGGAACATTTCTAAATCAATCAAAGTATGTTAAGGACATCCTCAAAAAGTATGAAATGGATAATGTTAAACCTGTAAGTACACCAATGAGTTCCTCAGTTCAGTTGGATAAGGACCCTAAGGGAAAATCTGTTGATCAAAATGAAATTTAGAGGGATAATTGGATCTTTACTTTACTTGACTACTAGCCAGCTTGATATCATGTTTAGTATTTTCTTATGTGCTAGATTTCAATCAGATCCAAAAGAATCATATTTGACAGCAGTGAAAAGGATTTTATGATATCTGTTAGGAACTTAGAACTTAGAAATTTGGTATCTTAAGTTTAGCTCTTCATTTGAAATAATTGGTTATTCAGATTCTGACTTTGCAGGATGTAGGGTGGATAGGAAAAGCACTTCTGGAATATGCCGTTTCATTGGAAAATTTTTAGTCTCTTGGTCCAGTAGAAAACAAAATTCAGTAGCCCTATCTACTGCAGAAGCTGAATACATCGCATTAGGAAGTTGTGTGACAAAAGTACTTTGGTTGAAACAACAGTTGATTGATTTAGGATTGCCTATAGGCATTATTCCAATTTATTGTGATAACACTAGTGTTATTTGCATTTCTAAAAATCCTATTCAACATTCAAGAATCAAACACATAGACATAAGGCATCATTTTATAAGGGATCATGTATCTAAGGGAGAAATTAAACTCATTCATGCTACAACTGAAAATCAACTTGCAGACATTTTTACAAAACCTTTAGCCTTTGATATTTTCAGTGCATTAAGAACAAGGCTTGGTGTGATTGATCTAAATGCTTAAATAAAAATGTTTTTGCAACATTGATGTTTGATTATTAATTAAATGTTTTTAATGTGTTTTATAATTTTGTTTGTGTGATTTTTTCCTTTTAAGTCTGTGCTTTTTTATTGTTTTTGGTATCTATTTTGTTTTGTTTTTGAATTGTAGTTTTTGTTTGAGTGCAAATTTTTTTTTATGTTATCATCGTTCGGGACGAAATCGTTTTGTACGGGATGATTTGTGTAGTATAACAAACTATGAGATTTTGAACTATTTTAAGTGCAGTTTTAATGTACTTCGTCTGTACGATCATTCGGGACGAAATATTTTTCTAACGACGAGACGAATGAATGGAGCAGTTGAATGGATAAGACAGTTTTTAATATGAACTTCATCTGTACGAACCTTTTGTTCATCTGGAAGAATACATGTTAGTTCGATGTAGGGGACGGTTTCAACTGTCATTAAAATGATATAAGTTCTGATCATCCCGGGACGAACACAAGTTCGTCTAAACGACCAGACTGGTCAAAAGTCTGTACGAAAGGATGCATCGTAAGCTGTGTTGATTATGAAAAACCATTTCATTTTGACGCATTGAATCGTCTGTACAAAAATATTTCGTAGGGGATGAATTTTTTATCCGTCCGGGATGAACTTTTTTCGTCCAATACGAACATGCCATTTTTCAATAATTGGCAAGTTTTTGAACTTAACTGTCACACTCTAAACACCACTTTCAATCTCTTTCATTCTTTAGATTAGTCCTTTTTAGATGGCTAGTTCCGGTTCAAGTAAGAGGCAGAAGGTCATAGCAAGAAACCACATAGGAATCCTTCATAGAACTTTATGTCTAAGGAAAATGAGGAATCTTATCCTCGATTTGCCTCTGCCAAAATCACACCCTCTAGGATCCAACTTTAAGAAAATCTTACTTTCAGGTAATGAACCTGTTCGCCTCGACTTAATTTGGTTTCATTCTTACTCTGGTCCACGCTTACAACAAAGAGACTTTTCACTATTTCCTAGCCAATATGTCCTTTGGCCCTCGTCAGTCTGTAGTCCACTCCTTTGTCTTTAAACAAAGAGTATAAATTACTAAGTATGACTTAGGAGCATTTCTAAACTTAAGAACTAAAGGGGAAAGAGAAAATTATCTGATCACTACCGATGACTATTCGTGGTCTGATATCAATCAAGTGATTAGAGGGAATAATGAGAATGAACATGTGGCTAGAGTTTCAGTCTTGTGAAAACTGCACGAATCATCCAATATGTCTTTAGAACTTCCATTATCCCTAAGGCTAGTGATAGAGTCAACATAACTCCACTTCTTTCTATGGTCACTTTTATGATCATGACTTAAAAACCTATAGATGAAGCCCAGTTAATTCTCGACTATCTTTTTGGGCTTTCTGAAATAGGTCATGCTGATCAAAAAAGAAAAAGGAATATTGATTTAGGAGATCTAGTTGCCTATATTCTGGAGAAGAAGTATGGTTTGACTTATCCTGATCAGGAGTTTAAAGATTTGCTCTATTACAATGATGCATCATTCAGAGCAATCTTCAAAAATGATGACACAAGTAAGGCACACGTCATCAGTGACACCGAGGAGGAACCTGAAGCCGAACCAGCACGGACCAATGATCCAAATTATCAAAATTTAGTTCAAAGATTTGATCAGCTAGAGACTCATTTTGATCAACATTTTGATCAATTTGAAAATTGCTACAATCAGGATATGAGCTTCATAAGAGAGCAAATGAATGATTTGAACAGTAACATGCTTATGGTAAGTAGTTACTTTACCTTTTTCAATGCTCAACCTCCTCCTCCTCCAGATCAGGGTCCCTCAGAGTAAATGTTGTAGTTGTTGTTTTGTTGTATCTCTTTGAATAGATTTTATATTAGTTTGACGTATTTTCTATTTTTCTCTAGAAGGTGTGTATTGATATCGATTGCAGTGACTGTAATATCTTTTTGATATCAATATGAGTAAACATGTCTTGTCTTTATCTTGTTTATGAAATGTGTGTTTAACTATGAAAATCTTTGGATTTT
The DNA here is from genome assembly GCA_016618105.1 of Dendrobium huoshanense. NCBI lineage: Eukaryota > Viridiplantae > Streptophyta > Magnoliopsida > Asparagales > Orchidaceae > Dendrobium > Dendrobium huoshanense. Next base: position 41,264,357 of record CM028347.1, read on the forward strand.
ATTTTCTTATCAGTGTTATAATTCTTAAAATGCAAATTAAAAATCATACTCATTAGAAAATCTAATTTTTCTAAATTTAAGTTTAGCTTATAACTTGATAATAATTAAGTCTGTCAAATTTCATGTCTCTTGTTTAGACTATATTAATTTATTATTGCAATTGTGATGTTTTTCTTATTTTGTATTTCACTCTTCAATTAATATTTATGCACTTAGATTAATTTTAAAACTTTGATTAATGACTTTTGAAAGAATACAATTACTCTTGATAAATGTACAAATGTACAAAAATCAAAAGGAATGCGCAATGGTTCGCAATGTGAAAAAGAGGAACAAAGTAAGCCCAATAAATACAAATATGCACAAAAGTGTGTCACAAATTTAAAAAAGATACGCAAAGCGACACTTGTGATAGTTATTTCTTTCCAGACTGCTTTAATCTTCTCATTCAAATTGATCTTGTGTTCATTGATGTATATTGAATATTAAAATATACAATTTTTCTTTTCATCCTCTTTGCAATGATGTCTCTAGGTAAATGTCTAAATTGAATCATGTTGTTTGATAAATTTTTTATTATCTAAGTTATGTCTCTTCTTGAATTCTATGAATTATTATGATTTGTCTAATGTACTAATTTTATTTGCATAACTTTATTACAATCACTTTTAAGAATGAATTATTAAATGATTCTATATGTCTGCTTGCATTTCAAGTTTTTTTTTTCTTCACTTTTTGTAGTTGTCAAAAAGGGGGAGAAATAATTGTTTGTTGTGATCGTGTCATTTGGTTTTGTATGTTTTGTCTTATTTTTGTGTTTTGTTCGTTGTTGGGTGTTTTTGAAATTTTTGAAAATAAAAATTTAAAAAATTTTGTTTTCAAGGACCCCTTATTTTAACTTGCTCATTAATTCAGGGGGAGTTTAGGAGATTCTTAGAATTTGAAATTCGACAAATAATAATTATTTTGCCATCATCAAAAAGGGGGAGATTATTAAGAGAGTTGCTATTTGCATATGTTTCATTCTAGCAACTTGTACAGGACGAACATAGTTTGTACAGGACGAACATAGTTTGTACGGGACAAACATAATTCGTACGAGTCGATCAAGTCAGTTTTCTCCTCGAAAGAGCAATGGAACAAATAGGAGTTGAAGGAAATTTTTCTAAGTCCTGATCGTCCCGGACGAAATTATTTTCGTCCCAGGACGAAATAGGCTCTAGAAAAATTGCGTTCAGACAAAATCTATAATCGTGCCAGGACGATTTCTTCTCTATAAAAATTTCGGCCAGATGAAATTCAAATCGTCCCAATACGAATTCTTCTCTGTAAAAATTTTGTTCAGACGAAGTTCATTATCGTGCCATGTCAAGTTGCTCTATGTAAAAATTTCATCCGAATGAAGTCTTGTTCGTCCCGGACGATATGAACCGACTTACCAAAATTGGTTACGTCCATGCAATTATTTGGGAACCGACCTATGGTATAACGAATCATACCAGATGAACATAGTTCGTACGGGATGATGATCGTTTATGAACATAGTTTGTACCATTATACGGGACAATCAAGGATAATTTAAAAACACTATAGTAAGTAAAATCGTCCAGAGACGATCCACGAATCTCTACTTGTAGTATTACTTCACTCTTTCTTTCTTCCTTCTAGAACGGGACAATGCTGACATTTGAACAGCTATGTTCTCTGCCCACACTAGGAGAGTGTGAAAGAATGAAGGATTCTCTAACCACACTAGGAGAGTGTGAAAGGATGGATGGTTCTCTGCCAACACTAGGGATAAGTGTAAAAGGATGACGGTTCTCTGCCAATACTGGGGATAAGTGTAAAAGGACGACGGTTCTCTACTGCACCGGGTAGTGATGAAAAGAGTGTTTGTAAATACTTCTCCGCCTTGCTGTGGCTGCAAAAGGAGAGACACTATTGGTATTAGTGCAATACTTGGAGGGTGCCTCTGGGGAGTGATGTAGGTGTTTAGACCGAACACCACTATAAATCTCGTGTCTTTTATTTTGACAGTTTTTTATTTTCCACTTTTTATTTTTGTTCCAAAAATAATGGTTGAAAAACTTTTTCTAAAAAATTAAATTTTATTTCAGTTCAACATATCTCAAGGGATAAATTACTCTATGGGTAAATATCTTAAATTTGGTATGTTTAAAAAATTCATGATTTCTAGAGAATTTTTACTACTAGAGAGGTTGTTCTACAAACACATCCTCTATTAATTACCCATTTAAAAAGGCACTTTTGACATCCATTTGATACAATTTAAATAGCTAAAACAAGTCATTGCAAAGGCTCAATATATTTCAAGTCTAGCTACAGGGGTAAACGTTTCAATCAAGCAATCCTTCAATCTGATTACCCCTTAGAACCCTATTATAGCCTTACTCTAATGACTAATCCTAAGTTATTCTATATTTACATACAATTCCACTTAGTTCCAACTACACTTTTAACTTTTGGCCTTTATAGCCGTGCCCCAAATAAATTATTCTTACATTAATTAAATTCTCTATGTTCAATTACTTCTTGGATTGTGCTTGTCAAATAATGGGTGCTATAGTTTGAATCATATAAGTGGTTTTATTTGAAATATTTAAATTTGTTCTATTTATCAACCCAGCTAGTTTCACCTATTCAATCTCGCTTCTTGGGTGTTTTAGGAAAATCTCAAATATCTAGGAAAAGGGTTTTCTATCTCTAAAGAATTTTTCTCTTCCAAGTTATTCATTTAAATCTATCAATCTTTTGACAGAATCATCTAACTCAATTTCAGATTATTCAATATTTGGACTCATGTATTGAGACAACTGTACTGTATGTCTCCTTTACCAAGTTTGAATACATCTTATAAGATTTTCCAACACTTGAGTATCCAAAAAAAATTTCATCTAATTTTATCAATCATTTTCCTAAGGCAGATTTTCCATTGTTATGAATGAACACCTTACAACCAAAAAACATAATGGCAATCGAATATAAATTAGGTGTTCTCCAACTTCTATAGCAAGTATGTTTATAGTATTCATTTACCTATCCTATTAGCTATAACATGCTGCTTGCTAACCATTCACATGCTTCTACATACATTTAGGAAGTAATATTCTGCCAACATTGCTCGGGCGGCTTCTATTAATGTTCTATTTTTCCTTTCGACTACCCCATTCTGCTGAGGGGTTCTAGGTGCAGAAAGGTTATGATCAATTCATTTTTCCTTATAAAATTCTTCAAATCTCTTATTTTCAAATTCTCCTCCATGATCACTTTGAATAGAAATAATTTTACACCCTAATTTCCTTCGAATCCAAGTCGAAAAATTTCTAAATTCCTCAAATGATTCACTCTTATGAAATAGAAATTTAACACATGTGAATCTTCAGTAATCATCCACAATCACAAATCCATATACCTTCCCTCCTAGACTCACAGTTCTAATTGGTCCAAAAAGATTCATATGTAAAATTTCCAATGGTTTTTTAGTTCTATGATCCTTTTTGAACTGAAAAGAGGACTTCACCTGCTTTCCTAATTGACATGCATCACGAAGGTGGTCCTTAGTAAAGTCTAATTTTGGTATACCTCTCACTAAGTTCTTTTGGGGAATCCTCCTAAGGTTTTTCATGCTAGAATGACAAAGTCTCCTATGCCAAAGCCATGACTCATCAGATACAGATTTTAAACAAAAAGCAGTAGAAGTTTGAATGCAATTTAAATCTAGCATATAAAAATTATTTACCCTTTTTCCATTTAAAACATCTTTACCATTTATGCTTAATATGCAGCTAGTAGGAAAAAATTTTTATATAGTAACCCTTATCACATAGCTGACTTTACTTAACAAATTATGTTTTAAGCCTTCAACCAATAATACATTGTCTATGAAAAAATTCTTTAAATTTCCAATCATACCTGTCCCAACCACCTTCCTTGTGGTGTTATCTCCAAGTGTAACATTGTCTCCACTCCTAGCTTCCAGTGTCAGGAATTGAGCAGTATCTCTAGTCATGTGCTTTGAACATCCGCTGTCCAGGTACCATATGCTCTCACGAGGTCTTGTGTGAGAGCGACCTTAAAAATTATCAAATGTTAGACCTGGGAACCCAAACAAGTTTTGGTTCACCTTTTAATAATTTATAATCAGATGCATGTATGATATGTCTAGGTTTATGCATCTTAGGTCTCCACACCAAATTAGTTTTTATCTTATATGTGTGAGCTATATGTCCAAATAATCCACAATTATTACATTTTACCTTAGGAAATGGATTCTTAAGTCTTCTAACATTCATCTGTCTTTTTAGGGATTACATAAATTTAGGATACAAAATTGGATTAGTAAAATCTTCAAGTTTAGGCGATATCCTTTTATCCTCGAGAGCTTTTATAGTTAATTTGTAAAATGAATTCATATCTTCCAAAATTTGATTTGTATAATTGGTTCTATAAAGTTTCCTCTCAAATTAATTCTTAGAATTCTTATAATCTTTCTCGAGTTCTGCATAGGATGATTTTAAATTCTCATAATTTTTATTCAAGTCATCAAACTCATCAAGTAATTTCATGTGGTTGTTATCAATCAAAGCATGATCTTTCCTAAGAATTTTATATTCCTTTTTAAGTTATTCAAATTCTAAACTTAGACTAGCATGCATTTTCTTCATTTCTTATATGCATCATGCATGTGTTCAGAAACTTCAAATAATTCATCATAAGTTAAGTCACATACCTCTTCTTGATCTAACTGATCAAGACTGCCAGCCATTAAGCATAGATTAGTGACTTCCTCTTCTTTTTTAGTATTTGATGAATCTGAAGCTGAGTCCACCCAGAAAGTTTTTTAAAACTTCTTTCTGCCCATCTTTACAGTAGGTTTCTCCTCAACCTTTTCCTTGTTAGGATTGACTTTGAGTTTAGGGCAATCTGTCTTTATATGTCCAGGTTTCATGCACTCATAGCAAATAACATCATTTGAAACCTTGGTATTTCTATTGAATTTACTTCTATTCCATTGCTGGCGTTTCTTCTGCTTCTCTTCAGAAAGCTTCTGAATTGTCTAGTCATCAAAGCGATGTCTTCTTCATCCTCAGGTTGTGAGTGTTCACTCTCAGACTCTTCCATATTCAGTGCTATGTTCTTCTCCCTTCGTGGTTCACCAGCATCAATCTTTCTTTGGCTAACTCCTTGCTCGTAAGAAATAAGCGAACCAAGAAGATTATAAATAGAATAAATGTTTAAATCCTTAGACTCTGTAATTGCAGTAATTTTAGCATCATAAGCAGTTGGTAAGCAACAAAGAATCTTATTAACCATTTCAGCATTTATTAACTCCCTATCCAATGCATGAAAAGAGGTGACTATTTGTGTCAATCTTGTGTACATATTAGAAATAGATTCATTTGGTTTCATGCAAAATAGTTCATAATCATGCAATAAGATATTTAGTCTAGATTGTTTAACCTCATAAGGTCCCCTCGTATGTTATACAAAGTCTATCCCATATGTCATTTCCACTTTTGTAAGTGGAAACCCGCATGCAGTCTTCTAATTTTAAAGCACAAATGAAATTATTCAAGCATTTGGTATTTAGTTATGCTAAGTCACATTCTTCTACTGTCCAGTCTGCAAAAGGTGTTTCAACTCTAACTCCATCAACTAATCTAGTTGGTTTTGTATATCCTTCTTGGACTAAGATTCACATACGATAATCAAGTGACTGTAAGAAAGTGGACATGCTTGTTTTCCAAAAATCAAAAGGTATATTGTCAAACAGTGGAGGTCTAGTAATAGAGCAACCCTCAGGTGTGTTTCGGTTTACAAATGTAGCCATTTAAATTAATAAAAAAGTAGTCTAAACTTACGATTTTGAAACAAGGCTCTGATACCACTTGTTGAGATTCGTTCACTATGAATTAGGTTGTTAAACCTAAGCTTATGTCCCAAAGCTTTCCAAGAGAGGGGGGGGGGGGGGGGGGGTGAATTGGTATTTTAAAAAAAATATCCCTCTTAAGTATTTTGAACCAAAAACAAACATTAATGAATTTTTAGAAAAAGTTTTTCAACCACAATTTTGGAACAAAAATAAAATGCGGAAAATAAAAAGTAATAAAAATAAAAGACACAAGATTTATAGTGGTTCGGTCTAAACCAGACCTACATCCACTCCTCGGAGGCACCCTCCGAGTATTGCACTAATACCAATAGTCTCTCCTTTTGCACCCACAGTAAGGCAGAGAAGCCTTTACAAATACTCTTCCCACCACTACCCGGTGCGGCAGAGAACCGTTGTCCTTTTACATTATCCCCAGTATTGGTAGAGAATCATTTTCCTTTTACACTATCCTTAGTGTTGGCAGAGAACCATCATCATTTTACACTATCCCCAATGTTGGTAGAGAACCGTCTATCCTTTCATACTCTCCAAGTGTGGGCAGAGAACCCTTCGACCTTTCACACTCTCCTAGTGTGGGCAGTGAACCCGCGGCTGTTTACACTCTCTAAGTGTCGACAGAGAACCAGATCTCGTTGACAGATCTTCTCACAATAATTCTAGAAGGAAAGAAGAAAAGAGTGAAGTAATCCCGAATCACAAGTAGAGATTCTTACCTTTGAACACCAAGCGAAGCCTTCACGCTCCCGTGGTAGGAATCCTCCTTTGAATGCTCTCTCACACTCTCTCCTTGACTCTTCTTTCAATAGGCACAAAGATCAAATGGCTAAAAGATTAGGTGGCAGTCTAAATTGGACTATATATAGGAGAGACAAGAAAAACAGTCCAAAACTGCAAATTTTTCAAGTCTACACGAAATGAATCGTCCCGTACGATCGTGGATCGTCCTGGACAATTTTACTTAAAGTGTTGGAAATGATCCTAATGAATATTGGTACGAACTATGTTCGTACACGATCATCGTCCCGTACGAACTAGGTTCGTCCGGTACGATCCGTTATACCGTAGGTCGGTTCCCAAATAACTGCATGGACGTAACCAATTTTGGTAAGTCGGTTCACATCATCCTGGGACGAACAGGACTTCATCTGGATGAAATTTTTACCAAGAAGAAATCATCATGGCACAATAATGAGCTTCGACTGAACGAAATTTTTACAGAGAAGAAATCGTCCTGGGATGATTTGGATTTCGTCTGGATGAAATTTTTACAGAGAAGAAATCATCCTGGGATGATTTGGATTTTGTCTAGATAAAATTTTTACAGAGAAGAAATCGTCCTGGCACGATAATAGATTTCGTCTGAAACGAAATTTTTACAGAGCCTATTTTATCCTGGGATGAAAATAATTTCATCCTGGACGATCAGGACTTAGAAAAATTTCCTCCAACTCCTATTCGTTCCATTGCTCCTATGAGGAGAAAACTAACCTGATCGTCCTGTATGAACTATATTCGTACCATACGATCAGTACAAATTTGTAAGATCTCCTTAATTAAGAGAGTGTGTGTGTGTGTGTGTGTGTGTGTTTTTATTCACTCAATTACAATCACTCCCTCTCAATTTAAAGAACGATTTAAAGCTTTAATTTGTGAAGAATTATATGCTGAATTTGATTTGAAGTCTTCATAGTTTGGAGTTCAATTTTTATAAAATGTTAGTACACACAAGAGAAAAAACAATTATTCAAAAAAGTGCAAGGAAATAATTGCACATAAAATAATAATATTTGAAATCAGCAAAACTATACAAGTTGCAAGAATGTAACATATGCAAATAACAACTTTCTTAACAACCTTCACCAAAATACTTCCACCCTTGGATTAAGCTTAATTTTCTTAATCCTTAATCAATACATCTTAATAATTAGATAACTCACATTAGCCTTAAATGCTAGAGCCGAGATGGATTTTCCAGTCACCTGATGCATAAGATCCACTTGGTCCTTATTACAATTTGGATCAATCTAAATATTGCATATTAGGATGATCAACTCCTCCCCAAAGAACTTCTGAAGCTCCTCCATATCCCATACTCCATTTTTAATGAAGTGATCAACAGTCATATCATCACTTTGTAAAATATAAACAAATTAGGCCATTTATTAAAGCCTTTGTCCAATACACAAAAGTTATTAATCATATTAACAGATTCACCATTTTAGATCTTCTACCTAACAATCATTTGTTGAAATTTAGCACCACTCAAAATAATCTTCCAAGCAATCGACTTTTTTAACTTAAATTCGGAATTCTAATATGAAGAACCATATCTATGTTACAAGGTCTTATACAAAATGAGTCATCATCATTAAGCAAGCTTCGCCCTTAATGCTCCCACCTTGCTAACACATGAATGTAGTCCACGACCCCCAAATCAAAATAGTTTACACAATGTTTTCCAGCACACATAATGAAGTCCCCTTCTCCTATCATTTTATACCAAATAAATTCCCTACAAACTTTATCAATTTCAGCAAAAATACTAATAGGCACAAGAGAATGAGTGCATTGAAAAACTAGGATCAAAAGAATAACTGATTTGATAAGAATAAATTTCCCTGATAAAGAGATAAATTTATTCCCCCAAGTATTAAGCTTTCCAAAAACTTGAGCCAAATTGAACTTGAAATCTGCCGATGCAAGTCTCCTCAAAGCAATCCCGACACCCAAGTAGATCATTTCTTTAATAGTTTTAAACCCCATCACCCGATCAATTCTTTTTCTCCTCCTTCTTTTAACCACTTTACCAAATAGAATAACATATTTCTAAAAATTTATTTTTTGGCCAGATCAACTACAATAGTTCAATAAAATCCCCCTACTCTTCTTCACCAATTTCACATTAGCTTAAAAAAAAATCAAAATATCATATGCATAAAGCAAATGAGATATCCTCGGAGCATTTGGTTGACTTTTTATCCCTATCTCTTTCTATCCTTGCATTAAAGCATTTGATAATAATTGAGAGCATAAAACAAAAAGAAATGGAGATAAGAGACAACATTAAAGAAATCCACTTTTAGCAATGATCCAATTTGAAGAATTACCATTGACATGGATTTTCTACACACTCTATAATATGTTTGGAAAAATTCAAAGGAAATCTAAAATAGTTCAAAATCTATTCAAGAGTTATCCATGACATACTGTCATAAGTTTGTTCCATATCAATTTTTAATGAAACCAAACCTTAAGAAGATTTTGAATACCTGAATTTGTGAAAAACTTCTTAAGCAAGCAAGACATCCTCTGATAAAGACCATCCCTTTATGAATGATGATTGATTAACTGAAATGAGTTTTGGAAGAATAGATACAAATCTATTAAGGAGAATTTTGACACAAGTTTATAAATAGTTTTACATAAACTTGTAGGCCTAAAACTAAAAGGAACCAATTGTTTATCAACCTTTGGAATAATCACAATTAATGTATCTTTCCAATTATAATCCATTTTCCTAGTAGAAAAGAATTGTTTAATAGCATTCCAAACATCTACATTGATAATGGACCAATAAGCCTTGATAAAAGAGTGTGTAATCCCATCTACAACTAGTGAAATCCCTCCACCGATTTGATTAACAGCTCCCATAACTTTCTCCATAGAAAGTTCAACCTCCAATAGTTTTTTTTTCCATTTTCATTTAGTACACACATAGGAGAAGGCCAGCCATTCAATGAACAATCTTTAGCTTCCCACTTATTTGTAAAGAAATTAAAGAAGATACTTTAAATATGAGGTTGGTCATCCCCCATCACTCCATTTTCATCCTTATTTTTGTAAATACGTTTAGCATTCATCCTAGCACTAACAAATGAATGAAAAAACTTTGAATTTGTATCCCCATCTTTGATCCATTTCATCTTTGCCCATTTTCTCCACCATGTATTCAACCGAGCAAGAGTACTATTGAGCTCATTCACCTTAGTTTTGAGAACCAAAATTTTATCATCAGAAAGACCACCACCATTTGCTTCCTCCATTTGCAACTCCAAAATCTCCTTCTTAAGGGATTTCTTCAATTGATTTAGATCTTTAAACTTGGCTATCATCTAGTAGAATAGAGCTTTTAAAGCCCTTTTAAATTTGATATTTAGAATATCAAAATACCCTTTCATAATCTTCTTGTTCCAAGCTTTTTGAACTATGGTTGATGAAGCAAAGTGAGAAGCCCAAATGTCTTCAAATCTGATAGGCATGTTTGCCTTCGGAACACCATTACATAGCTTTAGAATAATAGGGCAATGATATGATGCCACCCTAGGAAGATGACGAACCACTATTAAATAACAAGAATTAACAGCATAAGAGTTAACAAAATATCTATCTAATCTTTCTAAAATATGATCTCCCCCAGCTTTATTATTACACTAAGTGAAATTCGGACCAATATAGTCAACTTCATGATAGTCATTATTAGTTAAGAATATCTTCATTTCCTTTGGTCCTTGGGAAAAGACAAACATTTTTCCTCCCCTTTTATCACCTTTAGATAATAAGCAGTTGAAGTCACCACCCACCATAGATGGCCTATCTTTGGAAGCAAAAAGCTCCAAATTATTCCATAACTCCCTCCTTTTATAAGCATATTTATTCCCATAAATAGTTGAAATCCTCCACACACCTTTGTTATGTATTTCTAAATATCCAATCACACATTAATACAAAGAATACAAAGTAATAAAGGAAGCAATATCTAACTTCCATAACACTAAGATCCCTCTAGTCAATCCATCTGATGGAAGGTGAAAAAATCCTAATATACTCCAATGAGATAATTAATATCCTTTATATCCATAGAAGATACCTTTGTCTCCAGCAAACCAACAAAAATCACATCATTACCATCACAAATTCCTTAAGATATAGAGAAGCATGTACTTTCCTAGCTCCTCTATAGTTCCAAAAAGCAATTGAATTCATTGATTGGAAGGGGTGCAATTCCCTGCTTCTTCACCTCTATTCCCCACATCCAATTTCCTGCTTCTAGTCATTAGCTTAATAAGGCCAAGCATCTTAAGTTCCTTAGCCAATTTTATCTTGATAGAAGATATAGCACCATTCTTACTATCTTCTTCAACAATGCCCAATTCAAATTTATTAGATGCCAAATCACCCTCCCCATTACCACAACAAACATTGCAATTAGAAACAATAATCCGATCTGAAGCACAAACATCTGGGGATACCTTCTCCTCTAAATATTTTAGAACATCAAACATATTTTTATTAAGAATCTTAGCGAGAGGAATGGAATTACAATTCTTACCCAAATTTGAACCAGCAACATCCTCAGGAATAGCAACAATAGGATTTTGCTTACAATCATTCAGTTCTCCATCTTCAATACCTTCAATAGCTGCAACAACATTAGTAGCTTCAATACCTTCAATAGATACAATAATTTTAACAAATTTAGCAATCAAAGAAGCATCTTGAAATCCTTGTTCTGGAACAACAATTCCCATATAACCAGTATACATATTTCTTTTATCAATAACAAAAAGATTCTCACTCTTGCTCTTGAAACCATTCTAAAAATAATTCCTTTTATCAGCATTAACCCTTTTCTTTCATATTTGACATGAACCCAAGGTCCATATCCAACTTCTGAATTTAATAAACCATCAACACCACATCCTCCATCAGTTTCATCTTCATGACAAATAATAGCAACAACAGGCACCAACAGAACCTTCCCATCTTTGTTCACCACCAATCTAACTTATGGGCAATTGCTTATAAGGTGGCCAATATTAGCACACTTAAAGTATATTTTTGAAACTTTATCATATTCAACTTTTTGAAATAACCTACCAGAACAACCTTCCACCCAAACACCTAATGGAAGCTGTCTATCCAACATGATTCAAAAACACACTCTGGCAAACTCTCTCCTCTCCCAATGAAACACTGTAAAGATAGATTAGGCATCCTAATCCACACTTAATGGGCAATTGCTTATAAGGTGGCCAATATTAGCACACTTAAAGTATATTTTTGAAACTTTATCATATTCAACTTTTTGAAAGAACCTACCAGAATAACCTTCCACCCAGACACCTAATGGAAGCTGTCTATCCAACATGATTCAAAAACACACTCAGGAAAACTCTCTCCTCTCCCATTGAAACATATTCCCAGCACGATAATAGATTTCGTCTGAACGAAATTTTTACAAAGCCTATTTTATCCTGGGATGAAAATAATTTCATCCTGGACGATCAGGACTTAGAAAAATTTCCTCCAACTCCTATTCGTTCCATTGCTCCTATGAGGAGAAAACTAACCTGATCGTCCTGTATGAACTATATTCGTACCATACGATCAGTACAAATTTGTAAGATCTCCTTAATTAAGAGAGAGAGTGTGTGTGTGTGTGTGTGTGTTTTTATTCACTCAATTACAATCACTCCCTCTCAATTTAAAGAACGATTTAAAGCTTTAATTTGTGAAGAATTATATGCTGAATTTGATTTGAAGTCTTCATAGTTTGGAGTTCAATTTTTATAAAATGTTAGTACTCACAAGAGAAAAAACAATTATTCAAAAAAGTGCAAGGAAATAATTGCACATAAAATAATAATATTTGAAATCAGCAAAACTATACAAGTTGCAAGAATGTAACATATGCAAATAACAACTTTCTTAACAACCTTCACCAAAATACTTCCACCCTTGGATTAAGCTTAATTTTCTTAATCCTTAATCAATACATCTTAATAATTAGATAACTCACATTAGCCTTAAATGCTAGAGCCGAGATGGATTTTCCAGTCACCTGATGCATAAGATCCACTTGGTCCTTATTACAATTTGGATCAATCTAAATATTGCATATTAGGATGATCAACTCCTCCCCAAAGAACTTCTGAAGCTCCTCCATATCCCATACTCCATTTTTAATGAAGTGATCAACAGTCATATCATCACTTTGTAAAATAGAAACAAAAGTAGGCCATTTATTAAAGCCTTTGTCCAATACACAAAAGTCATTAATCATATTAACAGATTCACCATTTTAGATCTTCTACCTAACAATCATTTGTTGAAATTTAGCACCACTCAAAATAATCTTCCAAGCAATCGACTTTTTTAACTTAAATTCGGAATTCTAATATGAAGAACCATATCTATGTTACAAGGTCTTATACAAAATGAGTCATCATCATTAAGCAAGCTTCGCCCTTAATGCTCCCACCTTGCTAACACATGAATGTAGTCCACGACCCCCAAATCAAAATGGTTTACACAATGTTTTCCAGCACACATAATGAAGTCCCCTTCTCCTATCATTTTATACCAAATAAATTCCCTACAAACTTTATCAATTTCAGCAAAAATACTAATAGGCACAAGAGAATGAGTGCATTGAAAAACTAGGATCAAAAGAATAACTAATTTGATAAGAATAAATTTCCCTGATAAAGAGATAAATTTATTCCCCCAAGTATTAAGCTTTCCAAAAACTTGAGCCAAATTGAACTTGAAATCTGCCGATGCAAGTCTCCTCAAAGCAATCCTGACACCCAAGTAGATCATTTCTTTAATAGTTTTAAACCCCATCACCCGATCAATTCTTTTTCTCCTCCTTCTTTTAACCACTTTACCAAATAGAATAACATATTTCTAAAAATTTATTTTTTGGCCAGATCAACTACAATAGTTCAATAAAATCCCCCTACTCTTCTTCACCAATTTCACATTAGCTTAAAAAAAAATCAAAATATCATATGCATAAAGCAAATGAGATATCCTCGGAGCATTTGGTTGACTTTTTATCCCTATCTCTTTCTGTCCTTGCATTAAAGCATTTGATAATAATTGAGAGCATAAAACAAAAAGAAATGGAGATAAGAGACAACATTAAAGAAATCCACTTTTAGCAATGATCCAATTTGAAGAATTACCATTGACATGGATTTTCTACACACTCTATAATATGTTTGGAAAAATTCAAAGGAAATCTAAAATAGTTCAAAATCTATTCAAGAGTTATCCATGACATACTGTCATAAGTTTGTTCCATATCAATTTTTAATGAAACCAAACCTTAAGAAGATTTTGAATACCTGAATTTGTGAAAAACTTCTTAAGCAAGCAAGACATCCTCTGATAAAGACCATCCCTTTATGAATGATGATTGATTAACTGAAATGAGTTTTGGAAGAATAGATACAAATCTATTAAGGAGAATTTTGACACAAGTTTATAAATAGTTTTACATAAACTTGTAGGCCTAAAACTAAAAGGAACCAATTGTTTATCAACCTTTGGAATAATCACAATTAATGTATCTTTCCAATTATAATCCATTTTCCTAGTAGAAAAGAATTGTTTAATAGCATTCCAAACATCTACATTGATAATGGACCAATAAGCCTTGATAAAAGAGTGTGTAATCCCATCTACAACTAGTGAAATCCCTCCACCGATTTGATTAACAGCTCCCATAACTTTCTCCATAGAAAGTTCGACCTCCAATAGTTTTTTTTCCATTTTCATTTAGTACACACATAGGAGAAGGCCAGCCATTCAATGAACAATCTTTAGCTTCCCACTTATTTGTAAAGAAATTAAAGAAGATACTTTAAATATGAGGTTGGTCATCCCCCATCACTCCATTTTCATCCTTATTTTTGTAAAAACGTTTAGCATTCATCCTAGCACTAACAAATGAATGAAAAAACTTTGAATTTGTATCCCCATCTTTGATCCATTTCATCTTTGCCCATTTTCTCCACCATGTATTCAACCGAGCAAGAGTACTATTGAGCTCATTCACCTTAGTTCTGAGAACCAAAATTTTATCATCAGAAAGACCACCACCATTTGCTTCCTCCATTTGCAACTCCAAAATCTCCTTCTTAAGGGATTTCTTCAATTGATTTAGATCTTTAAACTTGGCTATCATCCAGTAGAATAGAGCTTTTAAAGCCCTTTTAAATTTGATATTTAGAATATCAAAATACCCTTTCATAATCTTCTTGTTCCAAGCTTTTTGAACTATGGTTGATGAAGCAAAGTGAGAAGCCCAAATGTCTTCAAATCTGATAGGCATGTTTGCCTTCGGAACACCATTACATAGCTTTAGAATAATAGGGCAATGATATGATGCCACCCTAGGAAGATGACGAACCACTATTAAATGACAAGAATTAACAGCATAAGAGTTAACAAAATATCTATCTAATCTTTCTAAAATATGATCTCCCCCAGCTTTATTATTACACTAAGTGAAATTCGAACCAATATAGTCCACTTCATGATAATCATTATTAGTTAAGAATATCTTCATTTCCTTTCGTCCTTGGGAAAAGACAAACATTTTTCCTCCCCTTTTATCACCTTTAGATAATAAGCAGTTGAAGTCACCACCCACCATAGATGGCCTATCTTTGGAAGCAAAAAGCTCCAAATTATTCCATAACTCCCTCCTTTTATAAGCATATTTATTCCCATAAATAGTTGAAATCCTCCACACACCTTTGTTATGTATTTCTAAATATCCAATCACACATTAATACAAAGAATAAAAAGTAATAAAGGAAGCAATATCTAACTTCCATAACACTAAGATCCCTCTAGTCAATCCATCTGATGGAAGGTGAAAAAATCCTAATATACTCCAATGAGATAATTAATATCCTTTATATCCATAGAAGATACCTTTGTCTCCAGCAAACCAACAAAAATCACATCATTACCATCACAAATTCCTTAAGATATAGAGAAGCATGTACTTTCCTAGCTCCTCTATAGTTCCAAAAAGCAATTGAATTCATTGATTGGAAGGGGTGCAATTCCCTGCTTCTTCACCTCTATTCCCCACATCCAATTTCCTGCTTCTAGTCATTAGCTTAATAAGGCCAAGCATCTTAAGTTCCTTAGCCAATTTTATCTTGATAGAAGATATAGCACCATTCTTACTATCTTCTTCAACAATGCCCAATTCAAATTTATTAGATGCCAAATCACCCTCCCCATTACCACAACAAACATTGCAATTAGAAACAATAATCCGATCTGAAGCACAAACATCTGGGGATACCTTCTCCTCTAAATATTTTAGAACATCAAACATATTTTTATTAAGAATCTTAGCGAGAGGAATGGAATTACAATTCTTACCCAAATTTGAACCAGCAACATCCTCAGGAATAGCAACAATAGGATTTTGCTTACAATCATTCAGTTCTCCATCTTCAATACCTTCAATAGCTGCAACAACATTAGTAGCTTCAATACCTTCAATAGATACAATAATTTTAACAAATTTAGCAATCAAAGAAGCATCTTGAAATCCTTGTTCTGGAACAACAATTCCCATATAACCAGTATACATATTTCTTTTATCAATAACAAAAAGATTCTCACTCTTGCTCTTGAAACCATTCTAAAAATAATTCCTTTTATCAGCATTAACCCTTTTCTTTCATATTTGACATGAACCCAAGGTCCATATCCAACTTCTGAATTTAATAAACCATCAACACCACATCCTCCATCAGTTTCATCTTCATGACAAATAATAGCAACAACAGGCACCAACAGAACCTTCCCATCTTTGTTCACCACCAATCTAACTTATGGGCAATTGCTTATAAGGTGGCCAATATTAGCACACTTAAAGTATATTTTTGAAACTTTATCATATTCAACTTTTTGAAATAACCTACCAGAACAACCTTCCACCCAAACACCTAATGGAAGCTGTCTATCCAACATGATTCAAAAACACACTCTGGCAAACTCTCTCCTCTCCCAATGAAACACTGTAAAGATAGATTAGGCATCCTAATCCACACTTAATGGGCAATTGCTTATAAGGTGGCCAATATTAGCACACTTAAAGTATATTTTTGAAACTTTATCATATTCAACTTTTTGAAAGAACCTACCAGAATAACCTTCCACCCAGACACCTAATGGAAGCTGTCTATCCAACATGATTCAAAAACACACTCAGGAAAACTCTCTCCTCTCCCATTGAAACATATTCCCAGCACGATAATAGATTTCGTCTGAACGAAATTTTTACAAAGCCTATTTTATCCTGGGATGAAAATAATTTCATCCTGGACGATCAGGACTTAGAAAAATTTCCTCCAACTCCTATTCGTTCCATTGCTCCTATGAGGAGAAAACTAACCTGATCGTCCTGTATGAACTATATTCGTACCATACGATCAGTACAAATTTGTAAGATCTCCTTAATTAAGAGAGAGAGAGTGTGTGTGTGTGTGTGTGTGTTTTTATTCACTCAATTACAATCACTCCCTCTCAATTTAAAGAACGATTTAAAGCTTTAATTTGTGAAGAATTATATGCTGAATTTGATTTGAAGTCTTCATAGTTTGGAGTTCAATTTTTATAAAATGTTAGTACTCACAAGAGAAAAAACAATTATTCAAAAAAGTGCAAGGAAATAATTGCACATAAAATAATAATATTTGAAATCAGCAAAACTATACAAGTTGCAAGAATGTAACATATGCAAATAACAACTTTCTTAACAACCTTCACCAAAATACTTCCACCCTTGGATTAAGCTTAATTTTCTTAATCCTTAATCAATACATCTTAATAATTAGATAACTCACATTAGCCTTAAATGCTAGAGCCGAGATGGATTTTCCAGTCACCTGATGCATAAGATCCACTTGGTCCTTATTACAATTTGGATCAATCTAAATATTGCATATTAGGATGATCAACTCCTCCCCAAAGAACTTCTGAAGCTCCTCCATATCCCATACTCCATTTTTAATGAAGTGATCAACAGTCATATCATCACTTTGTAAAATAGAAACAAAAGTAGGCCATTTATTAAAGCCTTTGTCCAATACACAAAAGTCATTAATCATATTAACAGATTCACCATTTTAGATCTTCTACCTAACAATCATTTGTTGAAATTTAGCACCACTCAAAATAATCTTCCAAGCAATCGACTTTTTTAACTTAAATTCGGAATTCTAATATGAAGAACCATATCTATGTTACAAGGTCTTATACAAAATGAGTCATCATCATTAAGCAAGCTTCGCCCTTAATGCTCCCACCTTGCTAACACATGAATGTAGTCCACGACCCCCAAATCAAAATGGTTTACACAATGTTTTCCAGCACACATAATGAAGTCCCCTTCTCCTATCATTTTATACCAAATAAATTCCCTACAAACTTTATCAATTTCAGCAAAAATACTAATAGGCACAAGAGAATGAGTGCATTGAAAAACTAGGATCAAAAGAATAACTAATTTGATAAGAATAAATTTCCCTGATAAAGAGATAAATTTATTCCCCCAAGTATTAAGCTTTCCAAAAACTTGAGCCAAATTGAACTTGAAATCTGCCGATGCAAGTCTCCTCAAAGCAATCCTGACACCCAAGTAGATCATTTCTTTAATAGTTTTAAACCCCATCACCCGATCAATTCTTTTTCTCCTCCTTCTTTTAACCACTTTACCAAATAGAATAACATATTTCTAAAAATTTATTTTTTGGCCAGATCAACTACAATAGTTCAATAAAATCCCCCTACTCTTCTTCACCAATTTCACATTAGCTTAAAAAAAAATCAAAATATCATATGCATAAAGCAAATGAGATATCCTCGGAGCATTTGGTTGACTTTTTATCCCTATCTCTTTCTGTCCTTGCATTAAAGCATTTGATAATAATTGAGAGCATAAAACAAAAAGAAATGGAGATAAGAGACAACATTAAAGAAATCCACTTTTAGCAATGATCCAATTTGAAGAATTACCATTGACATGGATTTTCTACACACTCTATAATATGTTTGGAAAAATTCAAAGGAAATCTAAAATAGTTCAAAATCTATTCAAGAGTTATCCATGACATACTGTCATAAGTTTGTTCCATATCAATTTTTAATGAAACCAAACCTTAAGAAGATTTTGAATACCTGAATTTGTGAAAAACTTCTTAAGCAAGCAAGACATCCTCTGATAAAGACCATCCCTTTATGAATGATGATTGATTAACTGAAATGAGTTTTGGAAGAATAGATACAAATCTATTAAGGAGAATTTTGACACAAGTTTATAAATAGTTTTACATAAACTTGTAGGCCTAAAACTAAAAGGAACCAATTGTTTATCAACCTTTGGAATAATCACAATTAATGTATCTTTCCAATTATAATCCATTTTCCTAGTAGAAAAGAATTGTTTAATAGCATTCCAAACATCTACATTGATAATGGACCAATAAGCCTTGATAAAAGAGTGTGTAATCCCATCTACAACTAGTGAAATCCCTCCACCGATTTGATTAACAGCTCCCATAACTTTCTCCATAGAAAGTTCGACCTCCAATAGTTTTTTTTCCATTTTCATTTAGTACACACATAGGAGAAGGCCAGCCATTCAATGAACAATCTTTAGCTTCCCACTTATTTGTAAAGAAATTAAAGAAGATACTTTAAATATGAGGTTGGTCATCCCCCATCACTCCATTTTCATCCTTATTTTTGTAAAAACGTTTAGCATTCATCCTAGCACTAACAAATGAATGAAAAAACTTTGAATTTGTATCCCCATCTTTGATCCATTTCATCTTTGCCCATTTTCTCCACCATGTATTCAACCGAGCAAGAGTACTATTGAGCTCATTCACCTTAGTTCTGAGAACCAAAATTTTATCATCAGAAAGACCACCACCATTTGCTTCCTCCATTTGCAACTCCAAAATCTCCTTCTTAAGGGATTTCTTCAATTGATTTAGATCTTTAAACTTGGCTATCATCCAGTAGAATAGAGCTTTTAAAGCCCTTTTAAATTTGATATTTAGAATATCAAAATACCCTTTCATAATCTTCTTGTTCCAAGCTTTTTGAACTATGGTTGATGAAGCAAAGTGAGAAGCCCAAATGTCTTCAAATCTGATAGGCATGTTTGCCTTCGGAACACCATTACATAGCTTTAGAATAATAGGGCAATGATATGATGCCACCCTAGGAAGATGACGAACCACTATTAAATGACAAGAATTAACAGCATAAGAGTTAACAAAATATCTATCTAATCTTTCTAAAATATGATCTCCCCCAGCTTTATTATTACACTAAGTGAAATTCGAACCAATATAGTCCACTTCATGATAATCATTATTAGTTAAGAATATCTTCATTTCCTTTCGTCCTTGGGAAAAGACAAACATTTTTCCTCCCCTTTTATCACCTTTAGATAATAAGCAGTTGAAGTCACCACCCACCATAGATGGCCTATCTTTGGAAGCAAAAAGCTCCAAATTATTCCATAACTCCCTCCTTTTATAAGCATATTTATTCCCATAAATAGTTGAAATCCTCCACACACCTTTGTTATGTATTTCTAAATATCCAATCACACATTAATACAAAGAATAAAAAGTAATAAAGGAAGCAATATCTAACTTCCATAACACTAAGATCCCTCTAGTCAATCCATCTGATGGAAGGTGAAAAAATCCTAATATACTCCAATGAGATAATTAATATCCTTTATATCCATAGAAGATACCTTTGTCTCCAGCAAACCAACAAAAATCACATCATTACCATCACAAATTCCTTAAGATATAGAGAAGCATGTACTTTCCTAGCTCCTCTATAGTTCCAAAAAGCAATTGAATTCATTGATTGGAAGGGGTGCAATTCCCTGCTTCTTCACCTCTATTCCCCACATCCAATTTCCTGCTTCTAGTCATTAGTTTAATAAGGCCAAGCATCTTAAGTTCCTTAGCCAATTTTTTCTTGATAGAAGATATAGCACCATTCTTACTATCTTCTTCAACAATGCCCAATTCAAATTTATTAGATGCCAAATCACCCTCCCCATTACCACAACAAACATTGCAATTAGAAACAATAATCCGATCTGAAGCACAAACATCTGGGGATACCTTCTCCTCTAAATATTTTAGAACATCAAACATATTTTTATTAAGAATCTTAGCGAGAGGAATGGAATTACAATTCTTACCCAAATTTGAACCAGCAACATCCTCAGGAATAGCAACAATAGGATTTTGCTTACAATCATTCAGTTCTCCATCTTCAATACCTTCAATAGCTGCAACAACATTAGTAGCTTCAATACCTTCAATAGATACAATAATTTTAACAAATTTAGCAATCAAAGAAGCATCTTGAAATCCTTGTTCTGGAACAACAATTCCCATATAACCAGTATACATATTTCTTTTATCAATAACAAAAAGATTCTCACTCTTGCTCTTGAAACCATTCTAAAAATAATTCCTTTTATCAGCATTAACCCTTTTCTTTCATATTTGACATGAACCCAAGGTCCATATCCAACTTCTGAATTTAATAAACCATCAACACCACATCCTCCATCAGTTTCATCTTCATGACAAATAATAGCAACAACAGGCACCAACAGAACCTTCCCATCTTTGTTCACCACCAATCTAACTTATGGGCAATTGCTTATAAGGTGGCCAATATTAGCACACTTAAAGTATATTTTTGAAACTTTATCATATTCAACTTTTTGAAATAACCTACCAGAACAACCTTCCACCCAAACACCTAATGGAAGCTGTCTATCCAACATGATTCAAAAACACACTCTGGCAAACTCTCTCCTCTCCCAATGAAACACTGTAAAGATAGATTAGGCATCCTAATCCACACTTAATGGGCAATTGCTTATAAGGTGGCCAATATTAGCACACTTAAAGTATATTTTTGAAACTTTATCATATTCAACTTTTTGAAAGAACCTACCAGAATAACCTTCCACCCAGACACCTAATGGAAGCTGTCTATCCAACATGATTCAAAAACACACTCAGGAAAACTCTCTCCTCTCCCATTGAAACATATTCCCAGCACTGTAAAGATAAATTAGGCATCCTAATCCACACTTAAGTAGAAAGACCTTTAAGAGAATTCTAAGAGTATGTTGGTGACCACTTATCAATACCAACAATATGGCCATTAACAAACAAAGGACCCTCTGTCAAGATTGAATCCATAATAGTTACTTCATCACATGAATAAAGAACCCAATCTAATCACAACATAGTACGATGAAATTTTCCAAAATGACTTCATTATATTCTTAGCTCAAGACTAATCACATGAAATGAGATATTTTCATCAAATACTTTGATGACTAATGTATTTTCCAGTCTTTTTGTATTTTTTAATACATTTCTCATATGTAACTTTACTGCTTTTCTATCTTCTATTAAAAAGGATCCCAAGTCCAAGTTTTCAATTTTTAAATTTGATTTTCTTAACCAAGCATTAGGCATCAGATTACTCATAGAATTAATAGTTTTCAGAATTGAAACCTCATTACACACTTGATCAACAAAATTCAAATCCCCTGAGATATAATGACGGACCTTCTCCAAATCACTTGACCTAATTGAATAATTAGCAATAACCCTTTTAGGGCTGGGAACAATAACCTTATATGCAATCACATTAGAAACATCCACCATAATATCACCACCAAAGCAATTATCAATTTTATTAAACTGATTATGAGGACTACCATGATTTGAATTACAAAACCTACTAACATTTTTCAATCAAGATGATGATGAAGCCTCTAAATTTGGACTTCTATAATCAATATTTATACTTTTAGATAAAGCAGGTTTTTGGCTTTTTAACTACCTCATCAATCAGAACTTCCTTACCCTTCCTAATCACAAATAAATCCTTATTCGTAGTTATCAAAGCTCCTTCATTAATGATTAATGGCTTCTCTTTAACAACTTTATTAGGGCCTGCTAAAAATGACAAAGCACCTGAATTATAATTAAAGACCTTGCTAGAAGAATGACCAAAAGACCTTAAGGTTGGAGGGAAGTTCCCACAAGAACCACCAGATGAATGACAAACGTCACCCATCAAAATACTGAAGGATGACCGGAGATCAACCGCCACTGAGATAGGGCAATGAGAAAATGAAGGAAATAGAAATTTTAAATTCACTCTCTCACTAGTAAATGACACACACTCTCTCTCTCTCTTACTAGAAAATGACACCTTTAGAAGGAGAACTTGTCCAAGGGGACTTTGGTAAAGGGAAATTACAATTCTAGTACTAATGCAATAAAGGGTTATAAGGATTCTTAAATTCAACCAAAAAATTTTATTTCTATGAATGATCTTGAACATCAAGAAGATATCTATAAACGAGTTGCTAAAGAAGAGAATGAATTTAATTTAGTTCAATGTATAAAGAAAAAGAAATATAAAGATATTATGCTTCAATCCTACGCGATCATAATCTTCTCATTTAAACGCTCATGTTTAAGGCTATTATTCAGAATGTTATGGGAATTAGTTGTTCCTCCAGTAGGGTTAGAGTTAAGAACTTATGTCATATTTCTAATATTTCCATGATTATTTTGATTGAGCTTTTATTTCTAATGTTAAGTTGGATAGTACTGCTAGGTTTTTGGATTTTAATCATGTTGTGGAAATATTTCTAATAAGATTTGGGTTTTTTGGAAGGATCTTATTGTTATTAATATTGTGGGTGATTTTATTCAGGTTCTACACAGTAGTATTAGTTTTATGTGTTATAATTGTTTTACTTCTTTTGTTTATGCGGCTTCCTATCATATCAGTAGAAAGATTTTGTGGGACCAACTTATTCTTTTTATAATGATATTAATTCTCTTTAGTTAGTGGGGTGACTTTAATACTATTTCCTACCCAGTTGAAAGACTTGGGGAATCTTTACCTATTTAACACTCAATGGAGTATTTTAATAACATGATCTTGGATTGTAACCACTTTGATATTGGTTATACTGGTAGCAATTTCACTTGGAACCAATATAATCTATGAAAAAGGTTGGATCGTGTGTTATTTAATTATAGTTGGATTAATAGTTTTAATTCCACTCATGTTGACCATCTTAGTATAACTCTTTCTGATCATTCCCATATGACTTCTAAGATTAGGCTTAGAAATGGCTTCACCACATTTAACTTTATATTTCAAAACATGTGGCTTCTTGATTACTCTTTTATAAAATTGGTGCATGAGAATTGGCAAGCTTCCCTTCACCCTGATAACTCTATTTTTGGTATGAACAGATTATGGTTTAAGTTGGAAATATTAAAGCAAATTATTAGTTGATGAAATTAGAATGTCTTTAAAAAAGTTTTTACTAACATTTTATCTGTTGAATAAAAAAGTTAACTCTTTGGAGTAGAGTTTTCAAAATCATCCTTCTGATGCTAATCTTAAAGCTCTACAACATACTAAAAGTGACATGTGTAATTTACATGATCAGAAGGAAGCTTTTTGAAATCACAAAGTATCTTTTAAGCACCTTACTGATAGTGATAATAAAACTAAGTATTTTTATGCTTCATCCCGAGGAGTCAGGTCAGACCACCGTTGAAAAAGTATATCGTCCAGGCCGATTAGGTGGATCGTCCAGGATGATGCTCAATAATTGATCGTACCGGCGAAATTTAAAACATTTTAAATCATGAGCCACGTGTATCGTCTAGGAAGAACAGTGGATCATATAGGGCGATTGTCCAAAAATGGATCATCCCGGACAATTTTAAAGATTTTAAACGTACTGAAACGTGTATCGTCCAGGATGAAATTGTGTATCGGATGAGACAATTATAATAAATGCATCATCCATGACAAAAAATGTATCGGCCAGGATGATCAAGATGATTGTAGCAAGGATGATCATATCATCCAGGATGATAAAGGATCATCCAGGATGATGATAGTAGATAAGTCAAAATATTTAGCAGATTGAGTTTTTGAAGCAAGAAAAGCTGATTGTGCAGGATGAAATAAATATCGGCCAGGATGATTTGATAAAAATATTTAAATCAAAGGAAGGATAGAGATGATCAGAGAAGGCCCAAAAATAATAAGATCAACAAAAACATAACAATGACAAAATAAAAGCCAAAAAACAATAAAATGTTTTTTTTTTAATCTAGGCATGAACAGGATATAGTCTCCATGTGATTGATTTTAAAATTTTGTAAGTTAATGTGTTAACAACTTCAAAAAATCCAAAAAAATGGTAAAATATCCTATCATGTTAACCCAAAGTTTGGACTTCTTTTAGGGCAAAATCTTCTTTTGAAATCAAAAGTCCTAACTTAGAAAAAAACATTTGGATAAGAAAAAGAGATCCGATCAAGACTTGCTTTTAGAAAAAATATCTTATAAAATAATATATCAAAGTAGTTTGCTAAATCACAAAATTCAAAATCAAGTCCTTGAAAATATCAAGTGATATATGAAATCTTCTAAGTTTTAAGAGTTAGAAGAAAGGAAGATAGCTTGCTTTTTGATGGACTCATTTTATGCCTCTTGTACATTGAATGGCGCACTTTACACATCTTTTGATTTTTGATACACTTTGTGTATAATTTTTTTTCAATTTGGCGTCATTGCAAGTCTTTTTCTTTTGGCATCATTGGCCACTTTTTTTTTTTTTTTGCAAGCTAGATTCTTTTTTAAAAACTCTTAAATATTCTTAGTTGTGAGTATATCTTTTATATATTAGAGAAGAATAAACCACAAAACATAATAAAAAATCATATGAGAGATGCATTGATATGATAATGAGAAATATTGAAGTAATAAAAAAACTTTGATTATTATAAATATAAGTTAGATTACTATAGCAAGGTAGAAAAGATCTCAATTGCAAAATCCATTTATTAGTTTGATTTAGACTTTTGTTTATAAAAGAAGATTTCACCACCAAATAGGTTAGAGAAAGAGACACAATCAATAGTGATTTTACCTTTAACAGATTAAAGAGATATAATATATTGACTAAAAATTTAAAATAAAAATAAAAATATGGCATAAGATATCAATTCAGCGATGATTTGAAAGAGAAAACAAATTAAGGCCTAAAAAATAAAGTAAAAACAAAGAGGAATATCTACAAAAAGAATAAACATCAAAAATACCAAAAAAATAAAGCAAGGTAATGAGCAGATAACAAATCAGAAAATTAGTAGAATTCAAATTCATGCATTAATGTCAATCACACCCAATCTGGTCCTTAAAGTATTGAAAGTATCGAAGGCCAGTGGTTTAGTAAATATGTCAGCCAGTTGATTCTTAGTTGCCACATGGTGTAACTCAATGTCTCCCTTAGTCACATGATCTCTAATAAAATGATGCCTAATGTCAATGTGCTTAGTCCTTGAATGTTGGATAGGATTCTTAGAAATATAGATGGCACTAGTGTTGTCACAAAGAGTTGAGATGGTGCCTACAGGTAATCATAAATCCAGTACTTACTATTTTAGCCAAAGGACTTGGACCACACAACTTTCTAAAGCAATGTACTCAGCTTCACCAGTGGAAAGTGCAACAGAGTTTTGCTTTCTACTAGACCAGGAGAAGACTATCCTATGAATTGGTAAGTTCCATAAGTGCTTTTCTATCCACCTTACATCTTGCAAAATCAGAATCAGAAAATCCAATAATCTCAAAAGAAGTGTTGTGCCTAGGGTACCAAATTCCAAGTTTTTGGGTCCTTAAAAGGTATCTAAGAATTCTCTTAGCTACAGTCAGGTGGGATTCCTTAGGGTCAGCTTGAAATCTAGCACAAAGACAAACGCTAAACATTATATCAGGTCGACTAGCAGTCAGGTAAAGTAGAGATCAATTCATCCCTCTATACTTCTTCTGATCAACTGATTTTCCATTTGGGTCCTTGTCTAATTTAATTCCTGAGGTCATGAGAGTATTAATTGGCTTGGCTTTGTTCATTTCATATTTTTTCAAGATGTCTTTTATATACTTTGTTTGGCTCAGAGAAGTTCTATCATCTAATTGTCTAATGTTAAACCCCAAAAAGTAGGATAATTCTCCCATCATACTCATCTCAAACTCCTTACTCATTATTTTAGAAAAATCATCACATAGCATTTTATCAGAAGATCCAAAAATTATATCATCGATATAGATCTAAACAATGAGTAAATCATCTCCTACTTTTCTCAGGATAAGGGTGGTATCTACACTCCCCTTAATAAACTCCCTCTCTAGTAAGAATGTGCTAAGCCTCTCATACCAAGCTCTGGGTGCCTACTTTAATCCATATAAGACATTTTTTAATTTGAAAACATGATTTGAAAATTGGGAACTCTCAAAACTTGGGGGTTGTTCTATAAACACATCCTCTTTTATTTCCCGGTTTAAGAAGGCACTCTTAACGTCCATTTGGAAAAGCTTAAATCTCTTATAATAGGAAAATGCTAATAGCACTCTAATGGCTTCCAATCTAGCTACAGGGGCAAAGTCTCCTCAAAAACTATCCCTTCTATTTGGTTACACCCCTTAGCCACTAATCTTGCCTTATTCCTAACCACCACTCCAGAATCATTCACCTTATTCTTAAAGACACACTTGGTTCCAACTACACTTTGTCCCTTAGGTCTTTCTATAAGCTCCCAATCATCATTCCTAACAAAGTTTTTCAACTCCTTCATGGCTAAGATCCAAAACTCATCAGAAAGGGCTTGGTTAAAGTTGATGGGTTCAATCATTGAGATAAAGGCAGAGTGGTTCACTTCTTTCCTAAGTCCATGTCTAGTCCTAACTCCATCAGAAGGGTCTCCTAAGATCAGATCTTTAGGGTGACTCAAAGAGTATCTCTTATCTCTAGGCAAAGTGTGTGAAGGTTCAACCCTTTCCTCCAGATCTACATCTTCTACTCCTTGGGTAACCTCTCCTACTCCTTCAGTGTTTTGGTGCTCTACCTTCTTCACTAAATTTTCTACTCCAATGGTAATCTCTCCAATATCATCATCATCCTCAACTCTAGGCTTTCTAGGATTATACTCATCAAACACTACATGAGTAGTTTCCTCTACCACCAAAGTTCTTTTATTAAACATCCTAAAGGATTTCCCAATACTAGAATATCCTAAGAACACTCCTTCATCAGATTTTGGGTCAAATTTTCCTAAGTGAGATTCCCATTTTTGTGAATCAAAACCTTATAACCAAAGACATGAAGGTGGGAAAGATTGGGTGTCCTACCCTTAAGGATCTCTTAGGGTATCTTATCTAATTTGGCTCTAACATTCACCCTATTCAACAAATAACAAGCTATGTTAACCGCTTCAACCCAAAAGTATTTTGGAAGTGAATACTCAGTAAGCATGGCTCTAATGGCTTCCACTAAGGTCCAGTTCTTCCTTTCAGCTACCCCATTCTGCTGAGGAGTTCTAGGAGCTGCGAAGTTGTGGCTAATCCCCTTGTCCTCACAAAAGTCTCAAAATCTCTCATTTTCAAACTCACCCCATGGTTACTACGGATGGTCAAGATCTTACAACCTAGTATTTTTTGAATCCAAGTGAAGAAGAATCTAAACTCATCAAATGACTCATTTTTTGTGTGATAGAAATCTAATCCAAGTAAACCTCAAGTAGTCATTGACAATCATAAAATCGTAGACTTTCCCTCCCAAGCTGGCAGTGCTAATGGGTCCAACAAAATCCATGTGAATGACCTCTAAAGGTCTAGAGGAGCTAATGTCCTTAATGGAGTGAAAAGTGGAGTAGATTTGCTTTCCTAATTGACAGGCATCATAAAGGTGATCTTTTGAAAACTTAAGCTTGGGGACACCTCTACCTAGGTCTTTTTGGGTTACTTTCCTAAGGGTTTTCATACTGGCATGACATAATCTCCTGTGCCACAACCATGAATCATCAATAGAAATTTTTAAGCAAATTGATGCAGCACATTCAATGTTATTTAATTTAAGCATGTAAACATTTTTGATCCACTTTCCATGTAAAACAGTGTTATTATTTAAGCTCAAAATGTATGAATTTGCCAAAACATTTATGATGAAGCCCTTGTCGCAAAGCTGACTGATGCTGAGCAAGTTGTGTTTCAATCCATCTATAAGAAAAACATTTTCAATTAAAAGGTTCTTGGAATTACCAATTATACCTGAGCCTACCACCTTCCTGGTGGTGTTGTCTCCAAGAGTCACCTTGCCTCCTGTCCTGGTCTCCAGCAATATGAATTGATTGGTATCACCAGTCATATGTCGAGAGCATTCGCTGTCCAGGTACCACATGCTCTCATGAAGCCTTTTGTGAGAGCTTTCCTACAAAATTATCAAATGTCAGATTTAGGAACCCAAACATGTTTGGGTTCCTTCTTATGGAAAGTAGAATGCAATGCATGCTGTGGGTCATGTAACTTAGGTATCCATACCCAATGAGAGCTATGGTGAATGGTGCAAGTGTGTGTTATGTGTCGTAGCATGCCACATGAAAAATATCTAACTTCAGAAAAAGAATACACTAATCTAATCCTATGATGATGCTTCCTTTTAAAAGCATGTAATGGTTTATTTTCAAAAACTTTGAGAATTTTTAATTCTTTTTCTAACTCAGCATGGGATGACTTTAAAGAATCATGTGCATCAGATAATTCATTGTGCTTTTTGTTTAATGCATCAAACTCATCAAGTAAAGCCATGTGGTTGCTATCAATTTGAAAATTTTCTTTTAAAAGATTCTCATGCTCTTTTTGCAAATTTAAAAATTCTAATTTCAAACTAGCATGAGATTTTTTAAGTTTTTTATATGATGCATGCATGTGCTCATAAATTTCTAATAATTGATTATAAATTGATTCACAGACGTCTTCTTGGTCACTTTGACTAAGATTATTGTTTGCCATTAAGCACAAGTTTGTTGTCTCCTCCTCAGGTTCAGTTTCAAAGGAATCTGATGCAGAATCTGCCCAGAATGCCTTTTAGAATAGCTTCTTGCTCTTATCTTTTTTGAAGTTTGGTTTCTCCTCACCCTTCTCCATACTTGGGTGTGCCTTAAGTGTAGGACAATCAGCTTTAACGTGTTTAGGCTTCCTACATTCAAAGAAAATTGTATCATTAAAATTCTTAAAATCTTTGCTACCCTTACCTTCATTCCACTTTTGAAGATTCTTATGCTTCTTCCTTAGAAAGCTCTTAAATTGCCTTGTGATTAAAGCAACATTATCGCTTTCAGACCTGAAAGAGTCAGTGTCCAAATCGTTCGCCTTAAGTGCCGCTGTTTTCTCCTTCTTCCTTTCACCTGCTTCAAGATTTCCTTGGTTCACCCCTTACTCGTAAGCAATGAGTGAACCAAGTAAGTTATTGATCGAATATGTATTAAATCTTTATATTCAGATATTACAGTAATTTTTGCATCAAAAGAGGAAGGCAAACATCTTAAAATTTTGTTTACTTTTTCATAGTTAGAAAATTCTCTTCCTAATGCATGCAATGAAGTAACAATCTGAATAAATCTTATATACATTTCAAAAATCAATTTAGAAGGTTTCATATGAAAAAGTTCATAATCATGCAAGAGAATAGTCAAATGGGATTGCTTGACTTCATTAGTACCTTTATAGGTGATACATAATTTATCCCAAATTTCTTTACCAGTAGAGCAAGTGGAAACACGCATGTAATCTTCCGATTTCAAAGCACAGAAAAAATAGTTCAAACATTTTACATTTAATTGTGCTAATTCCCTATCATGTAGAGTCCATTCAGTAAAAGGAAGTGGAACAGTAACACCATTCAATTTTCTAGCTGGAGGTGTATAACCATCCTTAACAAGCATCAACATCGATAATCAATTGATTGTAAAAACGTAGACATGCGAGTTTTCCAAAAATCAAAAGGAATATTTTTAAAAACAAGACTATCGGGTAATAGAATACCCTTCCATAGTATTATGATTTTTGTTATTAGCCATGAATCAAAATTAAAAAAGTTTTTAAACTTAGTTTTTATGAATCCAGCTCTGATACCACTTGAAAGTTTGTTAGGGATGTTAAGCCCTTAAGAACTAGCCCAAGGCTAACCAAGAGGGGGGGTGAATTGGTATTTTTAAAAATTTTTCTTAGGTAAAGCACAACACTAAAACCAAAATAATTCACCATAAGAGTAGTAGATGTAGAAGTAAAATGAAGAAAGATAACACCAGATTTATAGTGGTTTGATCAATCCTTGACCTACGCTCACTCCTCGGAAGCACCCTCTGAGTATTACACTAACTAAGTGTCTCTCCTTTATCTCCCACAACTAGGCGGAGAAGCCTTTACAACAGACTCCTTTTCAGCAACCCCGGTGCGGTAGAGAACCGACTCCTTTTGCTTCCTCCTGAAGCAGGAAGAGAACCCGGACTTTTTGCTGAAGTATACCTCCCAAGAACCTCCCTAGGATGAAGGATGAAGAATGGAGATGACGACTTGGAACTGCTTGGAGTAACCTTTGCGAACACTCTTACAAACTCCCCCTCACAAGTTCCTCTCTCTATTTCTCTCTCTCTCTACCTCTCTCAAGGCTCTCTTAGGTCAAGACAGCAGCACTCAAGGTCTTATGCATGAGAAAATTTGGGTCCTTTAAATAGAATTTTAAGAACTGACATTATCGTCCAGGATAATGTTTCTATCATCTTGTATGATCAATCAACCTTAATTGCTTTCCATAATTACCAGATTAATTTAGGTATAATTATGCTGCATCGTCCAGGATGATTCTACGATCGTCCTGGATGATTTCCTAAAATAAAGAATACCTAAATTGATCATGGTTGTTGATTCTTTCTTAACTGAGCCTATCATCCTGGCCGATATAGGGATCATCCAGGATGATCTTCTTAAAGACAGCTACCTTAATGAGATACCTTAATTAGGATTTTTATTTTTAGTTTGATCGTCCTAGACAATTTGGTCATCATCCAGGCCAATGTTCTCAAAATAGAAAATAATAAAAAAAAACCCTCAAGTGTGTGTGTGCAAGGTTACTTAGCATCAAGAACCACTTATACAATTGATTGAAGAAAGAAAAAAATACAGACTTGATTCAACCTAAATCTACCCGTTCTTGAGCTGGCTTGAGTTGCATTCGACCTTGTGGACCTGAAACTTTAGTAGGCAAGACAGTTATAAGAAATCATGAATGTTTGCTATCATCAAAAGTCTAATCTATAAACTCAGATTTGCAACAGTTGCAAATTATGTTTCAAGCACTTGCTTTCACATTATTAAATTTTCTTGTTTAAATTTTAAAAACACAAAAAAAAAATTATTGGAACTCCTGTGTAGGATTTTTTATTACAATAATTTTCCAATTCACCCCCTCCCTCTTGGCACATCTCGTAATTTCAATTGGTATCAGAGCGGGATTTCAAAAATAGCATTTTAGAAATCTTTGAAAATCGATCATGTCTTATTTTAGTAATCGTAATACCACGGAGGGTTATTCAATAACATGTCCACCTCTTTTTGATAATATCCCATTTGATTTTTAGAAAATTAGAATTTCTACTTTTTTACAGTCTATAGACAATTGTATGTAGATGTTGGTTAATGATGGTTACATAGCACCATTTAAACTTATGAATGGAGTGAAAACTCAAGTACCTTTTAATGAATTGAGGAATGAGGATAGGAATTTGGCTCAATTAAATGCGAAGTGCTTAAAATGTTTCTTTTGTGCATTAAAATTTGAGGACTACATGAGAGAATCTACTTGTACTACTAGTAAGGAGATTTGGGATAGACTGTGCATCACGTACAAAGCAACTAGTGAAGTCAAACATTCTAGACTTAACATTCTATTGCATAATTATGAACTCTTTCGTATGAAACCTAGTAAAATAATTTCTGACATATACACTAGGTTCACCCAAATTATGACATCCTTGCATGCATTAGGTAGAGAAATTTCAAATTCTAAAAAAGTTAACAAGATTATTAGATGCTTACCTAGTTTCTATGATGCTAAAAATATTGCAATCATAAAATCTAAAGATCTTAACATTTATTATATTGATAATTTTCTTGGGTCACTCATTACGTACGAGCAAGGAGCGAGTTAAAGGCAAAATGATACAGGTGAAAAGGAGCAGATGGTGACATTGAAAGTAAATAACTCAGAAAGTGAAAGTTCTGTAACTGAAGAAGAAGTTGACGTAGCCTTGATGACCCGATAGTTTAAGAACTTTTTGAAATGAAAACATAGGCATCATCAGAACAACTGGAATAAAAGTGAAAGTTTGAGAACTACTAAAGTTTCATCTGACATGATTTGCTTTGAGTGCATAAAACCAATTCACCTTCGAGCTGACTGCCCTAATTTAAAGAGTAAACCAACTAAGGAAAAAGGTGATGACAAAGCTAAATATAAGAAGGGGAGGATGAAGACACAAAAGGCTTAGGCTGACTCTGCCTCAAAATCATCAAAAGAAGAAGCATAGGAGAATGTAACAAATTTGTGTCTAATAGCTAACGATAATCTTATTCAATCGGATCAAGATGAGGTATGTCAACTTTCATATGAAGATCTACTACTTATTTTTGAGAAAATCCATAACTCGTATAGGAAATAGAAAAAAATGCATGCTAGTCTTAATATTGATTTTAGTACTTTACAAATTGAGCATGCTAACTTAGTTAAAAAAATTCTGATTTAGATAGAGATCACATATCCCTTATTGATGAGTATGATGCATTAAATAAGAAGCATATTGAATTAACAGAAGCACATTAATCCTTGAAAATATAGCATATTGAACTGGAAAAGGATTTTGATAGACTAGACAAACTTGCTTTGGAGTTAGATCACAATGAACATCTGTTAAAATGGGAAGTTATAGGTTTGACATATCAAAATAACACATTTAAAGAAATAAAAAAACTAGAAAAAGAGAAGACATCACCCATAATAGCCTAATCTAGTAAACCCCCAGCACTGCATGCATCACATAAATTTAGGAAGAGGCATCACCACCCACATAGGTTAGCGAACCCATTTCTCGGTGTTAGGTGATTTTCTTGTGGCATGCTAGATCACATAGCCCGCACTTGCATGATTCACCATAGGACACACCTAATATGGAGACCTAAATTGCATCCATCACAGTATAGCATGCATACATCTCATTCATGCAAGCATAAGTAGGAACCTAAACTCACTTGAGTTCCCAAATCTAACCCTTGAATGACATTGTAGGAATGCTCTCACAAAAGACTAGTGAGAGCATGTGGTACCTGGATAGTGGCTGCTCACGACACATGACTGGAGACATGAAGAAGTTCATTTTACTGAAGACTAGGATCAGAGGCAAAGTAACATTTAGATACAACACCACCAGAAAAGTGGTAGGCTCAAGTATTGTTGGAAATGCTAAAAAAATTTTAATTAAGAATATTTAATTAGTTAATGGTTTAAAGCATAACTTACTAAGCATTAGTCAATTGTGTGATAAAGGTTTTGATATAAAATTTCTTTCTAACAAATGCCTGATTAGTTTAAATGACAAACTTGTTTTAGAAGGAAAATTAATGAACAATGTTTATATGTTAGATCTTGATTGCATTGACACTATAAATTCATTTTGCTTAAAAATAATAGTAGATGACTCGTGGCTATGACATAGGAGACTATGTCATGCTAGTATAAAAATACTTAGAAACATCACTCATAAAAACTTAATTAGAGGTGTACCTAAGTTAGACTTTACTAAGGACCATTTATGCAATGCCTGATAACTAGGAAAATAAATAAAATCATTCTTTTATTCAATAAAATATGTGAACGCATCTAGGCCATTAGAAATCCTTCACATGGACTTATTTGGACCCATTAGCATATCTAGCCTAGGTGGGAAAAATTAAGGATTTGTGATTATAGATGACTTCACTAGATTCACTTGGGTAAGATTCCAAGCACATAAGAATAAGTCATTTGAGGAATTTAAGATATTCTCCACATGAATTAATGAAAATTAGGATGTGAAATCTCAACAATCCATAGTGCTCATGATAGAGAGTTTTAAAATGAAAGAATTGAATCCTTCTGTCAAGAGATAGGAATAGAGCATAATTTCTTAGCCTCTATAACTCCTCAGCAAAATGAAATAGTAGAAAGGAAGAATAGAACCATGGTATAAGCTGCTAGGGCAATATTAGTTTAGTATACCCTTCCTAGAGATTTTTGGGCATAAGCAGTTAACACAACAAGTTACATCATAAATAGGGTAAAAATTAGGTCAAAGGTGAATAAAACTCCTTATGAACTCCTTAAGGGTTGCACACCAAATCTTTCACACTTACATGTCTTTGATTGCAAGTGCTTTATCTTAATCAATGGTAAACTTCGCCTAGGAAAATTTAATATCAAGTCTGAAGAGGGTGTCTTCTTAGGTTATTCTTCTGTAGGTAAGGCCTATAAAATCTTTAATAAGGAAACCCTACTAGTAGAAGAGTCCACCCATATAGTATTTGATGAATTAGATAAGTCCTCTGAATCTAAAATTGAAGAAGATGAGGTAGAGGCAATTCAAGGAGTAGAAACTATGACCTTAGGAGAAAGGGTAGAACCTCAGGAATATTTTCCTAGAGAATAGAGATAATCTTCTATTCATTCTAAGGAATTAATTTTAGGAGACCCATTAGAAGGTGTGAGAACTAGGCACAGAGTTAGGAAGGAGGTTGGTTAATCAAAATTCATCTCTTTGATAGAACCCACGAGTATAGATCAAGTTTTAAGAGATGAATTATGGATCCTAGCAATGCAAGAAGAATTGAACCAATTCACCAGGAATGATGTTTGGGAATTAGTCAAGAGACCTAAAGAACAAAGTGTAATTGGAACAAAATGAGTTTTCAAAAATAAGGTGAATAACTCAGGAACCATAATAAGATATAAGGCCAGACTAGTTGCTAAGGGGTACAATCAAATTAAGGGAATAGACTTTGAAGAAACCTTTGCCCTAGTAGCTAGACTAAAAGCCATAAGGGTGCTCTTAGCTTTTGCTTGCTTCAAAAGTTTCAAACTATATCAAACGGATGTAAAGAGTTTTTTTTAATAGGATAATTAAGGAAGATGTTCATGTTGAGCAACCCCCGAATTTGAAAGTTTACAATTTCCAAACCATGTATTCAAATTAAAAAAGGCACTATATGGGCTAAAGCAAGCACCTAGAGCCTGGTACAAAAGATTTAACTCATTCTTACTAGATAGAGGATTTCTTAAGGGTAGTGTGGACATTACACTCTTTATACAAAAGGTTAAAGATTAAATTCTCATTATTTAGATTTATGTGGGACATTCTATTTTGATCTTCAGATAAAAATTTATGTGATGAATTTTCAAAGATAACGAGTAATGACTTTGAAATGAGCATGATGGGAGAGCTTAATCCCTTTCTTGGCTTTAGTGTCAAACAAATAGATAATGGAACATTTCTAAGTCAAACAAAATACATTAAAAATGTTCTAAAAAAATGAAATGGATAGTGGTAAGCCCATGAACACTCTAATGAGCTCCACGATTCAACTGGACAAAGACCCAAGGAAAATTAATAGACCAGAAAGGAATAATCGGATCTCTCCTCTACCTAACTGCTAGTAGACCGGACATAATGTTTAGTGTGTGCTTCTATGCCCATTTTCAAGCTGATCCTAAAGAGTCTCACTTAATTGCGGTCAAAAGAATCCTTAGATATCTACTAAGTACCCTGAACTTAGGAATTCGGTATCCTAGGCACAACACTTTTTTTGAGATCTTAGGGTACTCAGATTCTAATTATACAGGATGTAGGGTAGATAGAAAAATCACCTCTGGTACCTGCCAATTTATAGGACATTCTTCAATTTATTGGTCCAGTAGGAAGCAAAATTTGGTAGCCCTTTCCACAGCCGAGGTAGAATATGTTGTAGTAGGAAGTTATGTTGTACAAATACTTCTTAATCTTCGATTACCTGTAGGAACGATCTTAATCATGTGTGACAACACAAGTGCAATCTGCATCTCTAAAAATCTAATTCAACACTCTTAAACAAAACACATAGACATTAGACACCACTTCATAAGAGATCATGTTGCTAAAGAAGATATAGAATTACATCACATAGCTACAGGAGATCAATTAGCAAACATCTTCACAAAACCACTAGCCTACGACACATTTAGCACTTTGAGGATATGACTTGGTGTCATAGAAATTAATGCATAATTAAAAAAAAAAAACTTCTTTTAAGGATATACTTGATCATCACCTACTCACTACATAAAACTCGAAAATTGACATTTTCTTCATCGTACTATACGATCCACTCTCGTACTGCATGATATATCAAAACTACACAAATCACAAACTCGACTCAAATTTCATCTTTATTGCTCATACTGTACAAACACCATCGTACTATATGATATCTCAAAACTACAAAAATCAACTTAGACTCAAATTTTTTCTCTATTGATCATACTGTATGATCACCATCGTATTGTATGATACAGGTGTCTGATCATTCAATCCATTCAGTATGAAATTATTGCACATCATACGGTATGATATTTTCATCTTCGTACTGTATGATCCACGTCAGTAACTGATATGGACAAATTTACTTTATTTGGTATGACATTATTGCTCATCATACGGTATGATATCTTCTCTTAATATTGAACGATTCACATTAGCAAAATGGATAAGGATGACTTAAAGTGGGTCGATATGATATAATGGTTATTCGTACTATACAAAAACTTATTCGTACGATATGATACATTTCATCAAAGGTCGTACCGACGACCCTCAGGATGATTGAAATCCTTCTGTTCGTACTATATGAGTTACAGCATACTGTACGATTTGACCATCATTTCCCAACTATTCATTTAAATGATATTATTACCCATCGTACTATATGATCCTAAATCGTACTATATTATAGCTCCAAAATTCTATAAATTGGCTGAATCTGAAGCTTCTTTTCACTCACTCTTCCTTCACCTCACTTGGTATCACCCTTCTTCATAAAATGTCCAGCTCTAGCAAGTGTGGTCATCTCTTTTTTGGAAGCTCGTCTTCCTCTCACCATCCCAACGACCATTTTCTAACTCCCAAAAATGAAGAGGCCTATTATAAATAAAGGCCTGCAAAATTACACAATCTCGGATGCTCAATCAAGTTGCTTTAAATTTTAAGGTAATGAACCTCTTTCCTCCTTATCCTGGCCTTTCTGTATAATTCAAAACTATTATTTGAATTCCTAGCCAACCTAACCTACATTGTAGAAACCCTAACCTTCCTCTCTTTTGTCTACTAACAACACGTAAAAATCACTAAGGCTAACATCACCCAATACATTGGGCTGTCTACTAAAGGCCCTCGAGCTCATTGCTTCCTCTCAAATGAATTCAACTAGAGTGCTGCAAATCTAGTCCTTAGGAATATAGCTTTCTTCCAACACCAGCCTATTTTTTAATTCTTAACCTGAAATGCTTGAATTATTCAGCACGTCCTTCGCACTTAAATCTTACCCAAAGCTGGCGACCAATCCGCATGACCCCAATCTTATCAGTCGTTACCTACCTTATAATGTCAAACACAAAATTTCATGAGGCAGGTTTGATTATTGACTATATCTAAAACATGACCTTCGTTCGCCTCCCTACCACCCATAGGAAATAAAATCTAGCCCTTGGCCACCTTATAGGTTACATCTTTTAAAATAAATACCAATTAACATATCCTGGTAAACCCGATAATCAACCAATCATCTATATGGATGCCTCTTTCTATATTCTATTTCACCGGGGGAAAGAGCCTGAATAATAAGACTTTGATGAAGAAGAAGGAGAAGCTGCTCTAGAAGGAGCTCCAATTCCACAAATGCGGAGTGCACCACCCCGAGGACCTGCATCAGCCTACCCTCACAATGACTTGGTCGAACATTTTGACCAACTCCATAGTCATCTTGATACTCACATTCAATACCAGCACAACCAACACGAGAAAGACATGCGGTGGTTTGGGAAACACTTGACTTCAATTGATCAATAATTTACGTCAATCCACCAATACTTCCAACCACCACCACCTCCACCTTCAAGTGATCAGGCTCCTCCTTTCTTAAGTGTATCTATTTTGTGCTGCCCTTTTTTAGTGTTTGCTTGTGACTCCTCTCTTTGTTGATATCAAAAAGGGGAGAAGTCAGTTGTAATTAGTATGTCCTTCTTATATTTCAATGAACTGCATTTTTGTTTTCCTATTTTATTTTGTGATGTTTTAGTTAATTTAAAATAACAAAAAATTAATAAACAAAAAAAAAAATGCCTTGCAAATTGCTAATAACCAATATTATTTGACATCATCAAAAAGGGGGAGATTATTGCAATCCATGACCCCTAGTATGAGATTTTGATGACGACAAATAATGTTGTTTGAATTACTATTCATTGAATACTTTTGATTTTTGCTCATTGAATACTCATTAAAATTGCTTGGTGAAAATTATTGTAAAATTCATTATTGCAAATTATGTTTCAAGCACTTGCTTCCGCATTATTTAATTTTCTTGTTTAAATTTTAAAAACATAAAAAAATTATTATAATTCCTGTTTAGGATTTTTTATTGCAATAATTTTCCAATTCACCCCCCCCCCCCCCCCCCCACTTGCCGCATCTTGTAATTTCATTAGAGGGAGAAGATCCTTGTGGGTTTTAAGGGAGTGAGGGAGTGTGGAGGGGGATTCACATGGTTACTCTAGCAAGCTTGCATCTTAGTATCATTATATTCAAGGTTTATCTTGAGGGAAGTTTTGGGAAAAAGAATTTCTCTTTGTTGTCAAAGGATCCGACTACTTCACCACACTAAGGAAGGTGAAAGTGATTCAAGGTTCTCTGCCTCACGAGGAGGATGAAAAGGAGTCCAGGTTCTTTACCTCACTAGGAAGATGAAAAGGATTCAAGGTTCTCTGCCTCACCAATGGAAGGTGAAAAGGAGTCCAGTTTCTCTACCTCACTATGAGGGTGAAAATAAGTCAAGGTTCTTTTCCTGTGAATGGACAATAGTCCTCTACCGCACTAGGTTGGTGGAAGAGAGTTTGTAAGGGCTTCTCTGTCTAGCTGTGATAGTTAAAGGAGAGACACTGTAATGATAGTGAAATACCAGAGAAGAGGATTCGGGGGAGTGGACATAGATCATGGTTTGACTGAATCATTATAAAATCTGGTGTATTCTTTCTAATTTTATTGATTTTTTTTTCATTTTTTCTATTATAACTACTTGGTTGAAGATCTGTTATTGATATTAATTAAATTATCCTCATCATCTTTATAACTTTTGATAAGTATACTAGCTACTGCATCAAGTGATAATATTGCTTTTATATTAGTGTGCCTCAGCTAATTCTTTAAGGTCTAACCTTATGGTCTAACAACCTTTATGAACTTTCAAGTGATATCAGAGTAGGTATCAAAAATAATGTTTTAGAAAACCTTATGAAAAATGATTAACAGCTCACTTTGGAAATAGGAACATCGTAGAAGGTTACTAAATTACTCAACCTCCTTTATTTGATAATATTTCATTTGATTTTTAGAAAATTTGTATGTCTACTTTCTTGTAATCAATATATTTTTTAATGTGTCATGTGATTCAAACTGGCTATTTTTGTATCATCATAAATTATTAAAGTAGTCAAAATAAATATTCCTTATACTAAATGGAGTCGAGAAGAAAAATATTATGATCAATTGATTGCAAAATCTTTTAATTACTTTTTATGTTCTTTAACTTCTGAAAATTATAAGGGAGTTTCAACCTGTACAACTAGTAAAGAAATTTGGGATACACTATGCATTACATATGAAGGTACTACTAAAGTCAAATAATCTAGTTTAAATTTATTATTCCATTACTACGAACTTTTTAGTATGAAATCTTATGAGATTATCTCAAACATGTATACTAGATTTACTCAGATAATGACATCTTTGCATGCATTGGGTAGAGAACTTTTAAACTCTGAAAAGGTTAACAAAATTTTTATGTTATCTACTTAATAAATTTGAAACCAAAGGGACTGCTATATGTGAATCAAAATATTTGAATTCTTATTATGTTGGAAATCTAATCAGCTCACTCGTTGCCTACAATCCCTATAAAACAAAGTAAGGCTATATAAGAAACCCTAACATTTTATTCCATAAAAATTGAGAGCTTAATCAGTTCATTAAAAGCTTAAAATAAATTATTCTTGGTTTTCTAATAATCAAGAGTTGATAAAAAACAAATAATAAATAGGCAATACAATATATACATTAGGTAGGGCTAGAAATTATGAATCCATAGAGTTTTTACACAGGAAAAATGATCTAA
Organism: Dendrobium huoshanense; assembly: GCA_016618105.1. NCBI lineage: Eukaryota > Viridiplantae > Streptophyta > Magnoliopsida > Asparagales > Orchidaceae > Dendrobium > Dendrobium huoshanense. The sequence continues at coordinate 41,305,542 of CM028347.1, forward strand.
TAGATCGTTTTCTATGAATTTTCTAAAAACAATATATTTAAATCCATTAAATTATTTAATTCCACAAATTTACATAGCTAGCAGAGATGACTAGGATGTGCTCTACACATGGTAGTTTATAATTGGCTTTCTCAAAATGGTTGCAGATCCATAAGACAAATAGGAATAAAAATACATGTCTGATCTCAAATCGGAAACCTCTATTAATAGAACTTGAAATCACGGGTGGAAGTAAGTATATATAATCCATCCAACTGAATCAAAGCCATTGTGCTAATAGAAAAATAAGGAATGGCTCTAATTTAGTCTTCAACCTCCAGCCCAAATTCTCAACCATATACATAAACTTTGATCTAGATGATTCAAAGAATCAAACCTCCCAAGAATGTTCCAGTAGGATGTATGTTACTCAATCTACCAACCCAACGATTAAGATGACATGGGCTAACAATTTGTTTCATATAGATCTAAACCCTTAAGGAGCTATCTAGGGTTAACTAAATACTTTTAAACAAAAAGTGAATGTGCTTGAATTCTGTCATAGAATGTTTTTGTAGATCTAAAGAAGACTTCTCCTCCAAAGAATGTTGGCCATGAATGTTTTATTGGCCCCATTTTTAGATGAAGTCAATGATATAAATAAAAATTTAATCTCCATGCATCAATCATTGAAGATACTTCAAACTTTAAATCCAACTCTATATTGAGCATTAGCAAGGTGCCTTGATCATTGACACGCATAAATCATCACTTGACAATCACCCCTAAATGATATTTTGATCATCTAAAAAAATTTAAATTCTCTCAATCATTGATCTTCATTGATAAATTTAAAACCTAAATCCATCAGTTGATTGTCCCCAACGATAATTAGCTGACCACATATTCAATCAAGGATGATCATCATTGATTATAAATGATATGAACATTCTTAACCCTAAATCCTTCTAAAATATTAATTAAATCAAATCTAAATTAAACTTTTTGATCAAATCCATTGCAAACTCATTAAACTCCAAAATTCTATGTAAGAAACCAAACCAAAACCCCTTGGTACATAATCTATTTTTGGAGAAATTTCCATTGCCCTGAAACCTGACCAAATGACCATGGATTCCTTATCAATCACTTCAATATTGATTAGGCATGTCCCTAGGATCACCCACATCAATTTGAAGGCATTTCAAGATCCCTAACCCCAAAAATTCAAAGCATTTTCATAGGATTCAAAACCTTCAAATATTTATAATTTATGCCACTAAACATGGCATCTTGCAATTTTGACCTTGGAAACTTCTCCAAACTCATTGATCGTGATCATTATCACTAGTATGATGCCTTAAAACAACATTAATCTTTGGTCAACCATGGTTGATGACAAAACCCCAAAATCTTAAACCATTAAAATTGAATTTTTTTTCTTAAACTTCAGCATAGCTAAGTTAAACCATGCCATGCAAACTTCTACAAATATGTTCAGAACACCATTTGAAATCCATTTAACCAAACTCCAAGCCTTAGTCAACCTAGGTTGACAAAATTGTCCTTTTTTCCTTTAAACTACATCACATCCATGGATACCCCACCAAACCTTTGGACCTCCTAAAAAAAACCAAAAACATCATTTAGAATGAATTGACCCAAGTTTCAAACCTTGGTTAAACTTGGTTGACCAAGCCAACCTAGGCTGACCAATGGGCCCATATAACATTAAATATGCATTTCACATTAATGACATCACTAATGTTTCAAAACATCATTGGAATGAGTTGGACACACCATTAACCCTTATTAAACCAAGTAGACCAAGTCAACCCAAGTTGACCAAAATCACCCTATACACTTAAAAATTCATTTCTCGTGATTTTGATTCCATTATTGAATGAAACTCATGGGGACTATTCATGAGGTCAACATGGGTCTCCTAAAACAATTTCAAGCATAGGGTCCATTTGGTTTAACCAATAAGGTTGAACCAAGGGATAAAAATGTATTTTTCTTTCTCTAAATCACTACCCTTGTCAAAATAAATTTTAAAAATTGCTTAGCATGTGTGTATTAACTCTATGCACACACCGCAAGAGTTTGAACCCATGGTTTGACCTAGATCAAAAGTATGGGTTTAACCAAGCCTCCCAAAATCTAATAAATGGAGCTCCAACCAAACCCAATCCAATTTAGCTTAGGTAAGTACATAGGTGGACTATAGTAGCTTCATTATAGCATCCCACATTAAGCCCTTACCACCTAAGCAGCTGAGATGGCAAGATTCCCCAAAATAATCTCTCTCTAATGATTGGTTCTATCCTCCCTCAAAAACCAACCAAGTGCTTTCAAACTCCCTAGACTCTTTGCTTGAATCCCATTAGTTAGTCCCCAACTGAAATGGCTACTAGCAATGGATTAGGTGGCAAGATCTCAACCCATCTTCCAAATTTTCTCTCCTAAGATTGGTTTTGAGTATAACTCTCTTGCCACTTGGACCAAAGAGGTAAAACATTCTAGAATGATGCATTAGCTCCTATTGGCAAGTCCCAAGGTGCCTTGGATCAATGACATGGCATGCATGTGGCCTACTTAATAGGTAGGTTCATTTTATTCCACTAAAAATAGATCCCTTTCCAAAGGCCCAAGATTTGTTTAACTAGTTTCCCTAGACTCCTAAAATTCTCCCTAGCTTTCTCGAAGTCTTTCCCAATCACTTACACTTCAAGAAAATCCCAAAACATCACAAGAGAGAGAGAGAGATAGAAATAGGGAGAGAAAGGATATTTATAGTTTATCTTCAGATCCAACTCTTGGAGTATACTAGATAGTTGAAGAGGATCTCAAGACCTTTCAAATAAGTCAAAGATCAAAGAAATCTACCAACATGTTAAAAAGCTATTTTTTATTTGATGTTCTATGATCAAACATAGAACTCTCCTAATTCTCAATCTCTCTAGTCATGAAACTATACAGATTGAAAGACAAGGTTACAATGTTCCTCTGTTTTAAATTTCATCAAATTTGGATGATTTGATTGAAAGTTATTAGCATTTAAATATGTAGTTCATTTTTTAACTAAAAATTTGTGTTAGATGTATGATCATGATACACTCATGATCAGACGGTCCAGATCGCATCATACAGAACGGCACGTCCTAAGAAACCCTAACCTCACCCAAGGTTTTGAATAATGAGTGACGTGACCGTATCCCAGATGTATGTGCTGAATGCCATCAATCTGAAATCTAGACCTTATAGCCAACATGAATAAGTGGATGTCATTCAATTTTTCACTTAGCAAACCCAATATTCATGTACTTAAACCAATTAATTGACCTAGTATCTCTAAAATTTATAATAAATTCATTTTAAATAAAAAAATTACAAATAATAAATCAAATTTCACAAAATTAAAAGCATAATAATAGAAAAATAAAATCCCTTTTGGTTCATCCAAAAATCAAAATTTATTTTGGAAAGTATGAAATTCACTAATTAATTAAAATAAATATTTAAAAATATAAAAAAAATCCTAAAATAATTTTAAATAATTAAAATCATTGCTAGAAGGCATTTTAACATTTGGGGAAAATTTTTAAAGATTTTCATACAAAAAATAAACCTAATTAAATTGTCAAACTTGTAAAGTTCATAACTAATTCCATAGAACTCCATATTAAACAAACTCAAAGTTGTTGGAAATATTTATGAAAAAAAAATCTCCTAAATTCACTATAAATAAAAAAAGTCATTTCTGATGTAACTTAGTTCAGAAAATCATCAAACTTATAAAATTCATAACCAGTTAAAAAACTCCAAATTGAGTAAGGACAAAGGCATTGGACTCATCTCTTAGGATAGTATTTATGAAAAAGATAATTTAAAAGTCCTTATAATAAAAAGAGTAAAAAATGAACCATATATTTAATACATTAAAATATTCATTAAAATGTGAAAAAACAATAATCATTAAAACTTTAATAAATCATTAATTCAATGAAATTAAATAAGTAAACAAAATTAAATAAATAACCAAAACTCTTATCATTAAAGTTTTTAGAATGGACTATCCCGAGCAATGGGGCAATATGTCTTAAGGAGGCCCTAGGTCCTTATGCTCATTGTGATAATGCCACGAACGAATTTGATAGAATATTAATACTAAAATATAAATTTAAATAAATTAATAATAATAAATTAAATACAAATAAAAAATTATTAATAAGACATAAATATATTACAGCTTTTCATACCCTTATATTTGATTCCTTTCGGGAGGGCAAAGGTGCATTAGATTGAGAAGATTTAAGAACCATAATTTTTTATTAAAATGAAGGACTCTATTCTATCAATCTACCCCAGTTTTGGAGGATTTATAGAATTACAAATATGAGCCAAATACTTGTTGATCAATAATTTCTAGAACTTAGAAGTTGTTGAATGATATGCTCTATAAAGTCGAAGGATAAACAACTTCAACAATCAAAACATCCTTAAAAGAAATTTAAAACCTCTAAATCATTAAAAACTAAATTCATGCCATCCTTTAAAGGCCTTCAATAAATAAATTCATTTGTATATAACATTAAACTAATAAAGGGTAAGAACTATCCAAGCCACACAACCTTTTTACACACACTTAGATGGTTTGCTAGGGTAATCAACTCTAGCTAGTCCTAGCTAGGCCAGTGGTTACTTTTCTTGCTAGTGGATTTGCTTGGAGATTACCTTATGTATGTTTATTTTTTTAGTATTATGGATTTCATACATTTTAAATTTCTATTGGTGCACTTAGGCTTTTTAAGGATTGCATTAGAAGCATCGGGTTATTACACAACTATTTTGCACTTTACATGCATTTATATATTTTTTATTTCTTTAAATTCTTGCAAGAGTAAAAGTAGAATAAACCTATGAATGATGTATACCTATATGAGTCATTGTAAATGTAAAATGTATATAGATTGAGTTGTATAATATCATGAGTTAAAAAATATTTAAATATACCTGCTTATACCAAAAGATTATATAATTTTCTTTGTAGGATACTCTCTTTTGGAAATTTCATAGAAGACTTGTAGCTTGAAGACCGTAAGTATGCGTATTTGAATCTATATATATGGTAGGATTAGATACTCAGGTTTGTTGTGGCCTGACCACCTTTTTTCTGTAGAGTTTAAGTTTGTTGTAAATTATCAAATCAATGAATAAATAAATTGCTTATATATATATATATATATATATATATATATATATATATATATATATATATATATATATATATATATATATATATATATATCTTACATGGCTACATGCATTGCATATGGGTGATAGTTTTTTATTAGTGGGTAGAATTTTCTCAGTTTTCTTTTAATGTATATGTTTTGAACATTGTAGGAACATAGAAACTTGTCCTACAATGATATAATATTGGGTAATGTACAACCCCTTTACCCAATCATGCATATTTACATGCATTTTAGTTTATGCAACAAATGTTAATCCAAACTTTTATGCTCATCATGGGAAAGATAACAGAGTCCCCATTGCGTACAATAGATGATACACTATCCTTCAGATAGGGTCATTATACTGCCAAGTAGAAAAATTAATTAGGTAAATAAAATAAAATAAAATTTAGAGTTTTTAGTGAGAATTCTCGTTAATGTCATTGAATTAAAAGTTAAAATTACTCATCTTAAGTCATAAATTTGAAAGTCTAATTCGTTCGTTAACATCTTAGTATAAAACTTAACCTATCATGCATCACATATAGGGCGATTATTTACGCATTAGGATTATTAGCTAGAAACTCACTCCAAGCAATTATAAGTTCAGATGATAAACACCTCTTTAGACTTTTGCACATTCAGTGTCAATTCTTTTCAAATTAAAATTTAGAGGGAAACCAAAGAATTTATAATATGGTCTATTCTTTAAATTTTATTAGCATAAATATTTCTTTAGATCCATATGTCTTCAAAAATCTTTAGTCTTCACTTTAAATGAGATTATTCTCTTAGGATATATAATTATTTATCATGAGTTAAAAGTTTCTCTTTTCAAATCGATAATGGCACATTAGTCTATCCTTAGATATGGCATAATTTAAATCTTTTTAGATTTGATTAAAGAAACCTAAAATATAAATTTAAAGTAAATCTTGTGTGACATTATATTTTGGACATTAAAATAAATTTGTTCACATATTTTTTTTGCAACTGCAATGGGGATAGACTTCTCTCTCCATCTTTAGTGAAGACTAAATTTTTAATATATATATATATATATATAATTAGATATTTAGGCTATTAGATTTAATATAAAATCAAACTTTAGATTATAAATTTATAAGATGTTTCTCTCTTTTTTTTTAAAGTCCATTCATGAATTTCTCTATCTAAATCTAAATCAAGTTCATGCCTTCTTCATTATCCACAATTAAGAGACTTTGGAAAAGTGTCCTTAAAGTTCTTTAAAAAACCTAAATTCAAACTAAATTTCAGTCATCACTTCTCTAATTCAAAGTTTCAAACCTCAATTTCAATCACCTCTATAGTTTCTGTTTTCATAGACTATATCTAAATCTAAAGTTAGTAAACAGTTAAAAGTTAAATTTTTTGATCAATTTCAGTTTAATCATGCTTTGGGAATTCAATAAACTTTACTCAATATATTAGTTGGATTTGTATCTTGTTTAAAGGTCAATGAGATTTTAAGTTTGATATATAATTATTTTCAATTAGAGAAATCATTTTTGGAAAACTAAAATTCTCTTTTTCTGACAATGCAAACATGATTGTTCCGTTTGTTGATGCAACTATGACCCAATTCAGATCAGTGAGCAATGTCCAATTCAACTTCACTGGGCCATAATTTGAGGTTGTCTAGGTTGAAGCTATGCCTGTTGTACTATAAAGCTTGCACTTGAGGGTGGTTCTATAGTTACCCCAATTGTTGTTAAACCCTCAGTATTTTCTTGTTTGACTTTCTCAAGGCTATCTGCTAGCTAGAAAGGAAATTTTGTTGTTATTCATGGATTCTTATATATGAGTAAGTTTGAGATAGGATCATCCTCCACCACTGAGGACATGACCAAGTCATAGAGAAGAACAAGAACTTTCGTTTGAGGTGAAGGGCTAAGAAAGCCAAAATGTTGGAAGATAATAACCTTATAAATGTTGAAGTTGAAGAAGCTAAGATGAAGTCAATCGAGATGGTAGTTAAAGAGTCTGAAGTTTTGTACAAGTTCCCTATAGAGAGTCTGAATTTCTTCCATCTATTGTATGTTGTTGCTGGATAAGAAAATCCAATCATAATAGCTAACCCTCCACCCACTTCTTTCCATTAGAATTATATGTTTCTTTCCTTATAAGAAAGGAAAAGAAGTTCAAATCTATGTTGAATAAATTTACCCATGATTGCATCCTTGTTTATTGGCATGCAGTCGAAGTCTAAATTCTTGAGAAGTGTAAAAGATGTGATATTTACTGGAGTGCGAACACACTCAAGGACAGAGAGAGGGAAATGTCTCCTCTTATCATGAGAAGAGAATAGTTCAAAGAAGCGGATCCTTATCAACTAGTAACTATTATAAATCACCAACAAGAATCTAGATAAATTCCTTATGCTAAATATCTATCAATTCCATTGAATAATCAAAATTAATTTACTCTAGTTAAATCCTTGGGACATGGAGCATTAGCCCATTGAGGGTATAATCCCATTTTCTCTCCTTTTGTTCAGTCGAGTAACATCCTTGTTAGAACCTTAGTCATTCTTTAGATCAACAATTGATAAGAGTTAATCAACATCAGTTGCAAGGTCGAGATTCATCTCCTCATCTTGATAAAAGGAGATTGAAATTGAAAATCCAACCAGTGCTATTAACTGATAGAAATATAGTATGGGGTCCAAAAATTGCTCCATATCAACTGCACTACTTGCTCATAAGCAATATATGATAGAAAAAAAAGTAAAGAAGGGAATAATTGTGGAAGAAGTATCAATCATCAAAGAATATATTCTTATATATCATCACAATGTGGTGGGAAAATCCAGAGAAGATCACTTGAAGGTGAGTATTCCAGAAATTGACGAACAAGAAGCTACAAAAGATGCAAGAATAAATTCACAAGATGAAGAAATGGTTGAGAGTGTATTTATGGCAGATACATGATCATCCATATAGAAAGATAAGAGAATGACAAAAGTAAATCTAGTAGAGGCTGGGAATGAAAACGTAGAGGGAGATGAAGATAATGTTCCTAATCTGACAATTAGTTTTTTAGATTAGTTGAGTCAGAAATATGGAATGTACAAATAGCACAGATGGAGAAGAAAATTGAAGAGTTAATGGATGTTATAGCATCCATCCAAAGCAAAGAGGTTCCTTAAATTAAGGCTTAGATAGACTCTATTCGAATTAAATCTGTTCAAATTGTAATAAATCTAGAGAAGCAGCAAAAGAAAATTAAACAAAAGTTTTAAAATCAGAAAGAGAAATTATTCAAGTAGTCGATATCAAACATATAGTAGAGCAACAAGTTATGGATGATTTAGCAAAGTCAAAAGGTACCTTATTTGTTTTAAAGGGAATACCATACAATATGACTTGGTTCCCAATCATAATGGATTTGTTTTTCCATCATCAAATGTTTTGATGGAACAGGAAATCAGAAGCATAATCTAGCACATTTCAGGTCAAGCTATTATAATGCAGGAGGCAATGATGCTCTACTATTTAAATAGTTTGTGAGCAGTTTATCAGGTGTCGCATTTGAGTCGTATGCTAAGATTCCTAATGAGTCATTGCAAACATTTGTAGAGTTGGAATAAACATTCACTAAAAGGTTTGTTGGAGCACGTCACCATGTAACAATAGGGGATCTGGTAGTGGAGAAATAGAAACCTAGGGAAAGTCAGATTGACTAAATCCTATGGTGGAGGAACTTCTGCATGAAGTGTGAACCTTATATCTATGAGCAGCATGCTATAGAAATCCTTTTAAAGAATTTTCATAGTCCTATTTTTTTCTTATTGAAAAGGTTTAAATTAAAACTTTTGAGAAGTTATTGAGTAAAGTATCTAATCTTCAAGAGAAATTTCTCACTTTACCTTCTTAAAAGATCAAGCTCTAGTAGAAATCAAAAAACTAAAACCTCATAAGGTGTTAGAAAAGAAGTTTGGTTCAGTATCTGTTGTTGATTAGGGTAAATATCTGATGCAAGTTCAAATAAAAAATTTAGTTTGTCCATCACAGTATCAATAGTATAATAAGCCTCCCAATCTATAGTTCAAATCTCTTTCCAATCTCACTCCTAAAGTGAAAAAGGAGAGAATTGAAGCTCTAAAGATTAATGCTTGTTCATTAAAAGAGAGGCTATTATAACGATCTTTAATAATCACCTAAAGAACTCATAATTCAAACTTCCTAAACCTATGAAGCCAGAAAATATAAGCAAAGTTGGATAACCTAAAAATTGCCCATATCACCGGATGATCAATCATGAGTTAGGAGATTGTATAACTATTAATAAATAGCTTGAAAGAAATATCAAAGATAGATTAGTAGTAACACCCTAGGATTATTTAACTGAGTATGGCTAGGGTTCTACTAAATGCATGATTGGTAAGCCTTCTATATCAATTTTAAATGCAAAATCTGATGATAATTGGTACATAGCCTATCTTGATCTCTAAGAAAGTTCTAAATAAATTTTATCATTAATCTGTTCAAGTGTCTCAAGGAGTGTAGAGTCTCTTTTGAGTTAATCTAGAAACTCTTAAAGAGGAAGTCCAAAATAAAGTTCCTTCTAAAGAACCTAAGAAGATATAAGCTAGTTAGACTTCAACAGTTCAGAAGGAAGAGTTCAACAATTAAAGTAATAATGTAAAAAATAAAGCTGTAGTTTTCTCTAATTGAAAATAAATAATCTTGTACTGCATACACTATATGATTTCTATTTTATCCCATTAGGGGATAAGAAAGCAATGAAGAAAGATTCCGTGTATATCTTGTAATATCTTGGGATGATCAAATGAATTATGCAACAAAAATAGCTCTGTAAAACTTGAAATAAATTTACATAAATTAAAAAATCTCTTTAATATTGCTATAATAGTGATTCCCTATTCTTGATATTTAGGGAAATCCAATTTTTTTTATAAATTGAGGTTTCTGATTCTAATAATTCATCAGATGAAGCATTAAAGATAAATAAACATATAGAATCAAAAGAATCCACTATCTCTTCTTCAGAAGTGATAGTTCAAGTAAATCTACATAGTGGTAAGGTATTACCACCATCAGCATCTACATTCAACAAAGGAAAATAGGTGGCTAATAATCCAGAAACTTCAATATCAGTTCAAATAAGTTCAAATGTGGCTAATTTAGATATTCCTAGTGGATTATAATGTAATATCACGTCTCAAAAAATTTCCTACAAAATTGAGTATTTATGATACTTTGGTTCTTTCCAAAGAAATAAGGGAGATTATAATCAACAATTTACATAACAGAGAGATCTATAAGGCATAATTAGCATCTATGCAATATGAAGAAATTTAGAGTTATAAAGAAACTCCATAAATTATGTTCTTAAATAAAGATCTACTCTTGGGAAATTCAAATCATAATCATCTGTTATATAAATCTATGAATGTAGACAATTTTAAATTACCTCATGTTCTCATTGATCCAAGTGTGACAGTAATTATAATGACTCTTAGAACTCTCACATACTAGAAGGTGGATTCTTGTACACCCAATTCTGATAAAATGGTATTACGCAAGTTCAACAAATAAGGCGAGAGAGCTTTATGTTCAATAACTTTGCTGTTAGAAATAGGAAACCAAAAGACTGAAGCCAAATTTCATATAATAGATTCCAAATCTTCTTTTAACACCCTTTTGGGTAAACATTGGCTACATGAATATAATGGCGCCTTCCACCCATCATTATTGAATCAAATACTCTCGTGAGGGAGAAGAACATTGTATTAAAGGTGATTTGTAGTTGTTTTCAGTTAATGAAGTTGGTATATATAGAGGTGCTTCAAACTATCTACCTAAAAAGTATAGTGTCTTTTCTAAAAATCTCAAATTCAATGAAGAAGATGTAAAAGAAAAGAAATAGAAAGAAAGAGAAAAAGAAAAGAAAAAAAAAAAAAAAAACAAAACAACTTTATCTCGAACGTGATGTTTGTCGATCACCTGCCCCTCCCACATAAAGAGGTGGTAGAATGGCTCAACGATCTAGATGATAGGCTGGGGATGGAAAAATAGAGTGGTAAAAGAAACTAAAAATCAAAGTGTGTAAATAAAGGCATCAGCAATACATATTAATTTTGAATCTAGCTCGTATGAAAAATCATATGTAATTAATAAGAAGCCACAAACTGTAGAATCTAAAAAAATTAAAGCAGCCAAAGTTTTATGAAATTACTAGATGCGCCAAGAGGGGGGTGAATTGGATGATTAAAAACTTCTTTAATGAAAAGAAATATCTTTTTATGACTTTATGCGGAAGCTAATTTCATTCACAATGAAAAGATAAATAATCAATTTCATCCACGCAATTAATCACAATAAAAATAAATGCGGAAATAAAGTGCAGAAAAAATAAAGGAAAGAACACACCAATTTATAGTGGTTCGATCAAACCATGACCTACGTCCACTCCCCGGAGGCACCCTCCGAGTATTAAACTAAACCTTTAGTGATTCTCCTTTAGCCCCCACAGCTAGGCGAAGAAGCCCTTACACAATCACTTCCACCTTCCCTGGTGCGGCGGAGGAGCCGGGTCCTTTGACACCAACGAGATCTTCTTTTCTTCCAAAAACTTCCTTCAAGACGAACCTTGAATCTGATGGTACTAAGGTGCAAGCTCGCCGGAGCAATCGTGTGAACTCTCCTTCACACTCCCTTGAAACCCCCTCCAAGGTTCTTCTCCCTCTCTCAAACTCCACCCTTTCCTATCTCCCTTTCAAGTCCTCTCTTCAAGTTTTCTCTAGAAAAAAGAAGCCACAATGGCTGCCAAAAGACTCTTACAAAGTCTTATGAGAGTGCTTAAATAGAGGGCTCAAAAAAACCCTAAAACTACTCAATTCAGCCGTCAAATATTGTACCGTACGATCTCAAGATTGTCTAGTACGATGTGCATAAATTGAACTGTCAGTACTGTACGATCCAGTTAGTACAGTACGATCCAAATGAAAAATTTCAGCCGTTTTGATTGCATAATCTCAGGATTAACATAGGCAATATTTCAAACATCGTACTGTACGATTATGATCGTACAGTACGATTATACAATTGTTCAAATTCAAATTTTTGCCTAATTTAATGGACGGCGGGCTTTCTAATTATAACAGATCGTATAGTACGATATGGTGATCGTATAGTACGATTAGTTATATTCAAAATTATTTTTTTAGGAAAAATAAATATCTTAATTTATTTCTGTTACACCCGATCGTACAGTACGAAACAAATTCATACAGTACGATGAACAGAAAAGTTAAAATATTCATAATCATTTTTTGCTCCCTTTTTGTGTGTGCATGATCAACAAACTAACATACATCATTATAAGACTTGACTCAATAAAAGAAAATTACAGACTCATTTAATACGATCAATTCTACGCAATCTTGAGCCTTGAATCTTCAAAGAACGGTGCATGATGTACCTGAAATATTAGTTAACATAGAAAGAAACATGCACTGCAAATACCAGGAAAAATAAAAGATTAATAAATATTATTTGTTATCATCAAAATCATAAACTCGAAAGCCCAAGTTGCAACATTTTAGACTTCTATAGAAGCATATAACAATGAGGATAGGGTCCAAGTCATTAGGGAAAATGATTAAAATATATCTATCATTGAGAGATTAAAGAAGTATATGGAAAATATTACCCTTAACATAAATATGCATCAAGATTATGTGTTGGCTTTACAACTCTATATTCGTTTGAGGATGATGAATATTTCTTAGTTATATTAGATAATCTAGTCTAATAGTTTCTTTTTAGCTAAAACTTTAGATGACATAGATTACTCTAAAGTTAGGAATGCTTCTCTGAAACATTAAGAGGTGATTAAATTCATTATTAAAGATTTGAATGAAATAAATCTGGGAACTAAAGAAGACCCTCATCCAATTTTCATAAATTTTTTATTGAATGAGGATGAGGCAAATAAAATGATCAAACTATTGAAAAAAAATTAAAAACTATTTCACCTAGAGTTATAAAGAAATGTTTTGATTTTCTCTATATATAACAGTTCATAAGTTAGAATTCATCCATGAATGGCTCCAATTAAACAAGCACCTTAACAAAGGTGACTCGATATCAAACAAAACATAAAATTTGAAGTTAAAAACTTAATCGATGAAGACTTTATTAGGGAGGAGAAATATCTAACCTATTTACCAAGCATCACTATAGTTAAGAAGCAGAATGGTCAAATTTGAGTTCGCATTGACTTTAGAGATGTGAATAAACTTTATCCTAAAGATGAGTTTCCACTTCCTATACATGAACTTATGGTTGATATTGCTTCCTCTTATGAAATATTCCCATTTATGGATGGTTCGTTGAGGTGAAACCAAATCAAAATAGTTATTGAGGATAAAAAATATACATCTTTCAGAACACCAATAGGAGTCTACTATTATAAAGTGATGACATTTGGGCTAAAGAATGTTGGAGAGACTTATCAGTGAGCAATGACGAGAATTTTTATGAACTATTCCACCATCAAGTGGAACGTTATGTCGATGATCTAGTTGTTAAAAGTCTCAAATGAGATAATCATTTATATGATCTAAGAATCGTTTCCAAATTATGTCAACATAATATGAAAATGAATACATTAAAGTGTGCTTATGGTGTCACTTCAGGAAAATTTTTAAGTTTTATTATCCTATATCAAAAAATCAAAATAGATCTATATAAAATCAAAGTTTTAGTAGAAATGTCACCACCTAAAAGTCATACACAATTAAGATCTTTCCATGGTCGACTGTCATACCTTAGAAAATTTATGTCGAATCTTTCAGGAATATATCAATTGTTTATAGTTTTATGCAAGAAAGATACTCATTCCAAGTGAGAAGATCATTGTCAGAAAGCATTTGAAAATATAAAAAAGTATTTGTTAAATCCTCTTGTATTGTCTACTCCTATTCTAGGGAAGTCGCTGATTTTATGTGCTACAAGTTTAAGTGAATCTCTTGGTGTCTTGTTATCTTGCATTATGAAGAAGGAAAAAAGAATGCATTATACTATATGAGTAAATGTTTACTTCTAACTGAAATAAATTATCCTTCGAAAGAGAAACATTGTTTGGCCTTAATCTTTGTCGCTCAGAAGCTAAGGTATTATATGCTTTCTAATAAAGTAAATTTAATATCCAGAGAAAATCCATTATAATAACTGATGACTTTTCCAACATTGTTATACGAGCAATGAAGTTGAGTATGAGGTACAGATAATTGGGTTAGAATTTACTATCCTGCATTAAATTTATTAAATCAAAATTTTTGAATATTCATAGCTAGTGATCAAGCAAATAGTCGGAGCTTATCAAGCATTAAAAGAAAATATGGTTCTTTCTCAACAATATGAAATACATCTCCTCAAACAAATCCTGAATGTAATGCTATACAAGATTCCTCATGGACATAATTCCATGGCATATGACATAGCAAATATGGCTAAAGCTGTGTCCAATCCTAGAGGAGACTTTATTATAATAGAAGTACAAGGGATCCTAGTTCTACACCTATAGATAATGAATATAAAATAAAAAATTAGTTGAAAGTGCACTAAAGGCACTTGTAAGTTCATTAGGGATGTTAAGACCTTATGAAGTAGTCCAAAGGCTAACCAAGAGGGGGGGTGAATTGGTCTTTTTAAAAAATATTTTAACGATCAAAACACGATCTTAGGAAAAAACCAAGATTCACCATATAAATCAAAGCACAAAAAATAAATGCGAAAGCAGTAATAAAGAACACAAAAATTTATAGTGGTTCGATCAACACGACCTACGTCCACTCTCCGGAGGTGCCCTCCGAGTATTTCACTAAACTCAGTGTCTCTCCTTCTGCTCCAAAAATAAGGCAGAGAAGCCTATACAAACCTCCTTTCCCCCAACCCAGGTGAGGCAGAGAACCCAACTCCTTTACTTCCTCCAGAAGCAGGCAGAGAACCCAACTCCTTTTTCTTCCTACTGAAGTACGCCTATCAGTATAAATTTCACTAAATCAGCCCAGTCGATTTGGGACGATCAGAAGAATTTTGGTCATATTGTCTAAGCCGATATAAGATCATCCTAGACGATCAGTATAATTCTATGAATATCATACAAACAATTTCTCTGAAAGGATGTCTAGACGATGTAAAATTAGCTTGATCGTCTAAGCTGATCTCATGATCATCTTGGGCGATTAGCTCAAATCAAAGAAAAATCTTCCAAAGTATCGCTCTGAATAAAAGCTATCCGATGTTGATCATCCAGAAGAAACTAAGGTATTTTGAATTGTTCATCCCTATCAATCCTGTGATCATCCAGGATGATTGGATCTTATTAAACAAGCCTTAATTGCTTTCCTTAATTACTAGATTAATTTAGGCATAATTATGTGCATCGTCCAGGATTATGTCTAAAAATAAATAATACCTTAATAGATCTGGCGGCTGATTCTTTCTGATTTGAGCATATCGCCTTGGATAATACAAACATCGTCCAAGACGATATGCTTAATGATGGCTTCCTTAGCAAGGATGCTCTAATTAAAGTTTCTATTTTTAGTCTGATCGGCCAGGATGATATACTCAAAATAGAGAACTCTAAGTCATATAGAAAAAATTCCCCCAAGTGTGTGTGTGCAAGGTTACTTAGCATCAAGAACCATATTTATTACAAATAGACTCAAGAAAGAAAAAGGTTTACAAACTGACGCAGACCTAGTCTACCCAATCTTGAGCTGGTTCAAATTATAGTCTTGATCCTGTGGACCTGAAATGTTAGTAGATAAGTCGGTCATAGTAAAATAGAAGTATTTGCAATCATCAAAATTCTATTTTTGAAAATAGATACGCAACAATCTCTACCTTTTTTATGATGGCAAACACAAAAAAATAATTTAAGCAGTTTAAAACAATTTAATGAAAGCAGTGTGATGAAAAGACACATACCAACAATTTAAAAAAAGAATCAAAGTTCAAAGCAAATAGTACAGTAGACCACTCTCCCTTTTGACATCATAAAAAGGAGGAGGAAAGTAGAACAGAAACAAAGCAGAAACTAAACATAAAAAAACAGAAACAAACTATAATGAAAAATAGCATAAAAAGAAAACTAGTAAAACAATTTTTTTTTAATCAAGGCATGAATATGATATAGTCTCCGTGTGATTAATTTTAAAGATTTATAAGTCAATGAGTTAACAACATTAAAAATCCGAAAAAGTGATAAAGTATCTGACAATGTTAACTCTTACTTCGAAATTTTCTTAGGGTAAAATTACCTTTTGAAATCATAAGATCTAACTCAGAAAAATCAATTGGATAAAAAAAAGAGATCCGTTCAAGACTTGATTTCAAAAAAATATCTTAAATAATAATGTATCAAAGTAGTTTGTCACAATCGCAAAGATTTGAAATCAGGCCTTTGAAAATCTCAAGTGATTCATAAATTCTTCTAAGATTTAAAAGTTGGAAAAGAGAAGAGAGCTTGCTTTTGATGGGCTCATTTTATGCCTCTTGTCCATTGAATGACGTACTTTACGCGTCTTTTAATTTTTGATACACTTTATATTTTTTTTTTAATTTGGCGTCATTGCGCATCTTTTGTTTTTCATATCATTGGCCATTTTTTTTCCTTTTACAAGCTAGATTCTCTTTCAAAACTCTTAAATATTCTTAGTTGTGAATATATCTTCTAGATATTAGAGAAGAAAAACTCACTCTCTAATATTGGGAAGAACAAACCACAAAATAGAATAAAAAATCATATGAGAGGTGCAATGATAGGATAACGAGAAATCTTGAAGTAACATAAAGACTTTGATCATTATAAATATAAGCTAGATTACTGTCGCAAGGTAGAAAGATCTCAATTCCAAAGTCTAGTTGTTTATTTGAGATAGACTTTTGTTTAAAAAACAATTACACCACTAAAAGAGGTTTGCCAAAGAGACACAATCAACGGTGTTTTCACCCTTTAACAAATTAAGAGGTATAAAATATTGCTACAAAAATTCAAAAAAAAAAAAAGACAAAAAATATAAATTTTAGTGATGATTTTTTTTAATTTAAGCATACAGAAAAATAAAGCAAAAAGAACAAAAGCAATAAAAATAATAAAGGAAAAAGCTAAATAAATAAAGCAACATAAGTGAAAAATAAACAACATATAACAGATCAGAATATAGTAGGAATCAATTTCATGCATTTATATCAATCACACCCAATGTGGTCCTTAAAGTGCTGAAAGTATCGAAGGCCAGTGGTTTAGTAAAGATGTCAGTCAGTTGATTCTCAGTTGCCACATAGTGTAACTCAATGTCTCCCTTGGTCACATGGTCTCTAATAAAGTGATGCCTTATGTAAATGTGCTTAGTCCTTGAATGTTGTATATAATTTTTAGAAATATAGATGGCACTGGTGTTGTCACAAAAGATTGAGATAGTACCTACAGGTAATTCTAAATCCAGAATTTGTTGCTTCAACCAAAGGACTTGGGCCACTCAACTTCCTAAGGTAATGTACTCAGCTTCAGCAGTGAAAAGTGCAATACAGTTTTGTTTTCTACTTGACCAGGAGACTAAAGACTATCCTATGAATTGGCAAGTCCCAAAAGTGCTCTTTTTATCCACCCAACATCCTGCAAAATTAGAAGTAGAATATCTAATGATCTTAAAATAAGTGTTGTGCCAAGGGTACCATATTCCTAAGTTTTGGGTCCCTAAAAGGTATCTAAGAATTCTCTTAACTGCTGTCAGGTGGGATTCCTTAGGATCAGCTTGAAATCTAGCACAGAGACAAACACTAAACATAATATCAGATTGGTTAGCAGTAAGGTAAAGTAAAAATCCAATCATCCATCTATACTTCTTTTGATCAACAAACTTTCCATTTGAGTCCTTGTCTAACGAACTAAACACCTAAGGTCATGGGAGTATTAATTGGCTTGGCTTTATCAATTTCATATTTCTTTAAGATGTCCTTTATGTGCTTTGATTGATTTAGAAAGGTTTGATCATCCAATTGTCTTATGCTAAATCTCAAAAAGTAGGACAACTCTCCCATCATACTCATCTCAAACTCCCTACTCATTATTTTAAAAAATCATCATATAGTATCTTATCAGAAGATTCACAAAGTATACCAATCACATAGATCTAAATAATGAGCAAATCATCTCCTGCTTTCCTCAAAAAAAGGGTAGTGTCTACGCTTCCCTTAATAAACTCCCTCTCTAGTAAGAATGTGCTAAGCCTCTAATACCAAGCTCTGGGTGCCTACTTTAATCCATATAAGGCCTTTTTTAATTTAAAAACATAATTTGGAAATTAAAAACTCTCAAAACTTAGGAATTATTCTACAAACACATCCTCTTTTTATTACCCCATTTAAAAAGACACTCTTAATATCCATTTAGAAAATCTTAATTCCCTTATAACATGCAAAGGCTAATAGCACTCTAATGGCTTTCAATCTAGCTACAGGGGCAAAGATATCCTCAAAATCTTTTCCTTCTATTTGATTATACCCCATTAGCCATCAATCTTGCCTTATTTCTAACCACCACACCAGAATCATTCACCTTATTCATAAAGACCCATTTGATTTCAACTATGTTGTGTCTCTTTGGTCTTTCTACAAGCTCCCAAACATCATTCCTAATAAATTGGTTTAAATCTTCTTGCATGGCTAAGATCCAAAACTCATCAGAAAGGGCTTAATTAATGTTGGTGGGTTCGGTCATTAAAATAAAGGCAGAGAGGTTTAATTCCTTCCTAAGTCCATGTCTAGTCCTAACTCCTTCAGAAGGGTCTTTTAAGATCAGTTCTTTGGGGTGACTCAAAGAGTATCTCCAATCTCTAGGCAAGGTGTGTGTAGGTTCAACCCTTTCCTTCAGATCTATATTTTCTACTCCTTGGGTAATTTTATCTACTCCTTCAGTATTTAGGGGCTCTATCTTCTTCTCCAAATTTTTAACTCCAGTGTTAATCTATTCAACTTCATCTTTATCCTTAACTCTAGAATTCTTATGATCATATTCATCAAACACTACATGAGTAGTTTCCTCCACCACTAATGTCCTCTTATTAAACACTCAAAAAGACTTCCCAGAACTAGAATATTTTAAGAATACTCCTTCATAAGATTTTGGGTCAAATTTTCCTAAGAGAGACTTCCCATTGTTATGAATAAAAAACTTTCAACTAAAGACATGGAGGTGGGAAAGATTGGGTGTCCTACCCTTAAGGATCTCATAGGGTGTCTTATCAATTTTGGCTCTAACATTCACCTTATTCAATATATAATAAGCTTTGTTTACCGCTTCAGCCCAAAAGTATTTTGGAAGAGAATACTCAATAAGCATGGCTCTAGCGGCTTCAACTAAGGTCCACTTCTTTCTTTTTGCTACCCCATTCTATTGAGGGATCCTAGGAGCTGAGAAGTTATGTCTAATCTCCTTATCCTCTCAAAAGTCTCTAAATCTCTCATTTTCAAACTCTCCCCCATGGTCACTATGGATGGTCAAGATCTCACATCCTAACTTTTTTTGAATCTAAGTGAAGAAGGCTCTAAACTCATCAAAAGATTCATTCTTGTGTGACAAAAATCTAATCCAAGTAAATCTCAAGTAATCATCGACAATCACAAAACTATAGACTTTCCCTTCTATGCTGGCAGTGCTAATGGGTCTAAATAAATCCATGTGAAGGACTTCTAAAGGTCTAGAGGTGCTAATATCCTTAATGGAATGAAAAGTGGAGTGAACTTGCTTTCTTAATTGGCAGGCATCACAAAGGTGATCTTTTGAAAACTTAAGCTTGGGGACACCTCTAACTAGGTCTTTCTGGGTCACTTTCCTAAGAGTTTTCATACTGGCATGATATAATCTCCTGTGCCACAACTAAGAATCATCAGTAACAGTTTTTAAGCAAAATGAAGTAGCACTTTTAATATTTTTTAAGTCAAGCATGTAAACATTATTGATCCGCATTCCCTATAAAATAGTATTATTTTTTAGGCTTATAATGAAAGTATTATTAATAAAAAAATTTATGATGAAGCCCTTATCACAAAGCTGACTGATGCTGAGCAACTTGTGTTTTAGTCCATCTATATGCAAAATATTTTCAATCAAAAGGTTCTTGGAATTTCCAATTATACCAGCGCCCACTACCTTCCTGGTGGTGTTGTCTCTAAGAGTAACCTTGCCTCCTATTATGGTCTCCAGTATAATAAATTGATTGGCATCTCCAGTCATGTGTCATGAGCATCCACTGTCCAGGTATCACATGCTCTCACGACTCTTTTTATGAGAGCAAGTCTGCAAAATCATCAAATGTCAGATTTAGAAACCCAAACAGGTTTGGGTCCCTTCTTATGAAAAGAAGAATGCAATGCATGTGTGTTATGTTATGAATCATATAATTTAGGTCTCCACACCCAATTTGTTCTATGGTGAATGGTGCAAGTGTGTGCAATATTTCCTAACATGCTACATGAAAAACATCTAATACCAAGAAAAGGATGTACTAATCTACTTAGGTGGTGAGGCTTCCTTTTAAAGTTATGTGTAGCATGCAATAATGATTTATTATTTTCAAAAACTTTGAGATTTGTTAATTTATTAAACTCTTTTTCTAACTCAACATGAGATGACTTCAAAGAATCATGTGCATCAGATAATTCAGTATGCTCTTTGTTTAATGCATCAAACTCATCAAGTAATGACATGTGATTGTTATCAATTTGGGAATGATCTTTTAATAAGATTTTATGCTCTTTTTATAAATTCAAAAACTCTAATTTCAAGCTAGTATGATTTTCATAAGTTTCTTATATGATGCATGAATTTTCTCACAAATTTCATAGGTTGGTTCACATACCTCTTCTTGATCAGATTATTTATATTGATTATCAGCCATTAAACATAAGTTTGTGGTTTCCTCCTCTGCTTCAGTCTCAGAGGAGTCAGATGCAAAATCCGCCCTTAAAGCTTTTTAGGATCGCTTCTTATCCTTCCTGTATTTGGGTTTCTCCTCACCCTTCTCCTTGCTTGGGTGCTCCATAAGTGTAGGATAATCAGCTTTAACATGTCTAGGACTCATGTATTCAAAGCATACAACATCAGAAGAACTTTTATAATTTTTTTCTATCCTTACCTCTTTTTCACTTATGATGGTTTTTTTTGCTTTTTTCTTAAAAAGCTTTTGAATTGTCTAGTGATGAAGGCAACATCATCATTTTTAGATCCAGAAGAATCAGTGTCCCTGTTGTTGGCCTTTAGTGCCACAGTTTTCTCCTTCTTTTTCTCACCTGCATCAAGATTTCTTTGATTCGCCCCTTTTTCACTTATTAACTGAATAGGTATTCAAATCATTAGATTCAGTAATTGTAGTGATTTAGAATCAAAAGAAGAAGGCAAGCATCTCAAAATTTTATTGACCCTTTCATAATTTGTTAGCTTTCTTCCTAAAGCATGTAATGAGGTGACAATTTGAGTAAACCTTATATACATTTCAGAAATTAATTCAGAAGGATTCATTCAAAAAAGTTTGTATTCATGCAAAACAATATTCAATAGAGATTGTTTAACTTCATTAGTTCCTTCATAAGTTACACATAATCTATCCTAATTTTCTTTACAAGTTGCACAAGTTGAAACACGCATATAATCTTCAAATTTCAAAGTACAAAAAAATAGTTCAAACATTTTGCATTAAGTTATACTAAATCGCTTTCATCAAAAATTCATTTAGTAAAAGAAATTTTAGTTTTCATTCCATTAAGTTCACAAGAAGGTTGTGTATATCCTTCTTTAATAAGCATCCATATACGATAATCAAGCGATTGTAAAAACATAGACATGCCAGTCTTCTAAAAATCAAAAGAAATATTATCAAACAAAAGTGGAGGTTTAATATAATATTCTTCTGTTGTGTTACGATTACCAAAGTTAGCCATTAATCAAAATTTAAAAAGTTTTCAAACTTAAGTTTATGAATCTCGCTTTGATACCACTTGAAAGTGCACTGAAGGCACTTCAAAGTTTGTTAAGGATGTTAAGCCCTTGTGAACTAATCCCAAGGCTAATCAAGAGGGGGGTGAATTTGACTTTTTAAAAAATATTTTAATGATCAAAACATGATCTTAAAACAAAAACCAAGATTCACCATAGAAATCAAAGTGTGGAAAATAAATACGGAAGCAGTAATAAAAAACACAAAATTTATAGTGGTTCGATCAACACGACCTACGTCCCCTCCCCGGAGGCGCCCTCTGAGTATTACACTAAACTCAGTGTCTCTCTTTTTGCTCCTACAGTAAGGAGGAGAAGCCTATACAAACCTTCTTTCCACCAACTCAGGTGAGGCGGAGAACCCAACTCCTTTTGCTTCCTCCAGAAGCAGGCAGAGAACCCAACTCCTTTTGATTCCTCCTGAAGCAAGCAGAGTATCTCGATCAGATGTTGAAGCTTACCTCTCTAAAACCCCCAAGGAACTAAGGATGATGACTGGAGAAGCTGATGATGGATCCTTTCTTAGAGCAACCTTTATGAACTCCTTTACAAACTCCCCCTCATAAGATCCTCTCTCTCTCTTTCCTTCTCTCTCTCTCCTCTTGGTTCTCTCAGGTCAAGACAGTAGCAAAAGATATGATAAAGGGTAGAACAAGAGCTCTTAAATAGAAGATCTTCAGAATAGCTTTTATTTTATACAAATTGACTTTATCATCCAGGTCGATAGTGATATCGTCCTGGCCAATCAGTATATATTTTGCT
This sequence comes from Dendrobium huoshanense, assembly GCA_016618105.1. NCBI lineage: Eukaryota > Viridiplantae > Streptophyta > Magnoliopsida > Asparagales > Orchidaceae > Dendrobium > Dendrobium huoshanense. The sequence continues at coordinate 41,328,578 of CM028347.1, forward strand.
CAATCAGCCCGGTCAGTTTGGGACGATTAGAAAAATTTTGGTCATATCTTCCAGACCGATATAAGATCATCATGGACAATCAGTATAATTCTGAGAATATCATCCAAACAATCGCTCTGAAAGGATGTCTAGATGATGTATAATTAGCTTGATCATCTGAGCCAATCTCACGGTAGTCCTAGGCTATTAGCTCAAATTTGAGGAAAATTATCCAGAGCATTGCTCTGAATAAAAGCTATCTGATGTTTATCATCCAGGAGCAACTAAGGTATTTTAAACTGATCATCTCGGCCAATCCTAAGATCGTACAAAATGATTGGATCATATCAATCAAGCCTTAATTACTTTTCTTAATTATCAGATTAATTTAGGCATAATTGTGTACATCATCGAGGATAATATCTTGAATGATGTCCAAAAATAAATAATACCTAAATAGATCTGGTGACTGATTCTTTCAAATTTGAACATATCATCCCGGACGGTACAAACATCGTCGAAGATGATGTGCTTAATGACGACTGCCTTAGCAAGGGTTTCCTAATTAGGGTTCTATTTTTTGTCTGATTGGCCAGGATGATACGGGAATCATCCTCGATGATATACTCAAAATAGAGAACTCTAAGTCAGATAAAAAAAATTCCCCCAAATATGTGTGTGCAAGGTTTCTTAGCATCAGGAACCATATTTATTACAAATAGACTCAAGCAAGAAAAAGGTTTACAAACTGAATCAGACCTAGTTTACCCAATCTTGAGATGGTTCAAATTGCAGTCTTGATCTTATGGACCTAAAATATTAGAAGGCAAGGCAGTCATAGTAAAACAGAAGTGTTTGCAATCATCAAAATTCTATTTTTGAAAATAGATACGCAACATCCTTAAATAAGAGGAAAATTATTTTAGCAAAAAAAAAAAGATGATTTATGGATTGTATAAAACCCTTTATCGAATACTTGAAAAAAATATTCTCCCTTGTAATAAATCTATAGCATGTAAAATCAAAAGAAGATCTCTATCTTATGCATTGATCAACAACACCTTATACAGAATATCATTTAAAAAAATATGGTTAAGGTGTTTGAGTAAATAAAAAGCTCTACAAATCATTAAATTAGTACATATTGGATTGTGTGGAGCAAATCAATGTGGTCCAAAGATGAAAATAAAAATTAGAATAATGGGTTGAAATTGGCCATTGATGATTAACAAATGCTTTAAAGTTGCATATTGTTGTCATCAATATCAAGTACATGGTATAGTTCTACATAACCACTGAATATATTGCACCCAATAGTTACTTCATGGCCATTTGAAAGATGATGTGCAGATATTATCAGTTCAACTGATCTACCATCTTTCAGAGGTCATAAATTCATCTGAACAGCTACATATTACTTCTCAAAATGGGTAGAAGCAGTAATCTTTAGATAATTTAAAGCTTGTCACATTCTAAACTTCTTTAAATACTATATCCTATATCAATTTAGTATTCCTCATCAAATTATATCATATAATGGTGTGTCATTTAGAAGCACTAAGATAAATAATTTTGCTAGACAATAAATTTGAAACATTTGAGAAGGGCTATTTGTAATAGAAATGACATATAATGGGGGATCTTATTAGTTGCTTAAGTGAAAAGGAGAAGGTCCAATGCTACCTATAAAAGGATGGTATCTCAAGCATTATTATGGTGGATAGTGTTAAAGGAGAACTTTGATAATAAATAAAATTTCCTTTCCATTTTTTATATAATTGCTTGAATGTATAAAAATTTGTAAAAGAAATTGGGTCCTTAATATAAGGTTGGATATGAAGTTCATATTAAAGTTTATACTTTTTAGATTCCTTAAATAACATTAAACTATAAAACCCTCTATAATATATTGTAAGCTTCATTATAGTTTAAATCCATTTGTCTCGAAGATGCTATCTCATACAAATTTATATATCCACTTGTCTAGGAGACTCAATCCCAATCAAGTTTAAATCCATATATTTGAGAAGTCACCATCTCATTCAAGTTTCAATCTTTCTTATTTACGAGGTGCTATCCTAGTTAAGTTTAAATCAATATCTTTGAAAGTTGAAATCGCATTCATATTTCAATCATTTTTGTCCATGAGATGCTATTCTAGTTAGTTATAAATCCCATCTGCTTGAGATCTATTATATGTTACAAATCTGATCGAAGCACTATGATTTTGAAGATAATATACATTATTGTGTCTATTATAAAAATAAAAATTAAACCACGTTTATGTCAAAATAATATCATATTCAATAAAATAATACCTCATGCACATTTTTTAAATATTTAAGGATATATTCAATATTAATAAAATAATATGATGCAATTTAGAAAAATTTAATCATAAATTAATAAATTGAGGTGAAATAAGTTAATTTAAAATGAATAAATACTAAAAGTTTTACTATATAAACTTATTACATTTAATTTCCCTAATTATATAACTTTCCATATTTGATAATAATTATATAATCAATAAAGGTTATAAAATTTATCTAATAAAATAATCTTATAGATCTCTATATCAAAATTAATATATAATTAATAGATATTTAGATTATGAGCAAATCAAATCATACAAGAAAATATTAATGGACCACTAATATTCTCCTATGATAATATAAACTTCTTCAAGTTGTCCATCTTGGTCCATATTAATCTCAATATTTGATTGAACTTGAGTTGTACAATATGAATACCATAAGTAATTACTATACACATCATTACACCTTAAATACTTAGCACACAAATTAGAACATCCAAGCATATATTTTTTATCATCAAAATCTCTAAAATAGGCCAAGAGATAGATAATATCAATAATCTCCCCCTTTTTTATAATGGCAAACTTATGTTGGGTATTGTTATAACAAAGGTGTAAATTGATCTTTTATCAAAACTTGTAAGCATTGGAAAAATATATATGATAATGGAGAAATATTTTTGAATGATAATTTGCTAAATAAAATAATTCTCCCCCTAAATATATGTATATAAAATGAATTATGACCAACATATATAATTCTTCTCTCCCTTGACAATATCAAAAAGAATAATTAAAATTAAAAAAGAAATTTAAATGTTAGAATCTACATCTTAAGCATACATCTTAACATGCAAAATCATTCTTCAGTTATTTGTAAAGATATCAGCTATTTAAGTATCTGTATTTACAAAATCTACATTCACATCACCTTTATTAATATGATCTCTAATAAAATGGTCTCTAATCTCTATCTATTTAGTTCATGAATGTTCTATAGGATTTTTTTATTAAACTTATAGCAATTGTATTATCACATTTAAAGGGAATAATTTTAAGCTTAATTCAAAAATCTTCTATTTGTTGCTTTAGCCATAAAACTTGAGCAACAAAACTACATGTGGCTATCTACTCTGCTTCAGTAGTGGATAAAGTGACTGAATTTTATTTTCTATAAGACCAAGAAATAAGCGATGATCCTAAAAATTGACTAGTTTTAGATGTACTTTTTCTGTCAACCTTACAACCTTCATAGTCTGTATCAGAATATGCAACTGAATTACATGATAATAAATTTTTGGGATACCATAAGCCTAACTTATGAGTTCCAATTAAATAGAAAAATATTTGCTTAACTAATATTAAGTGTGATTCCTTAGGATTAGCTTGAAATATTGCACATAAATATACAACAAACATAATATCAGGCCGACTAGCAGTAAGATACAAAATTGAACCTATCATACTCTTACAAAGTTTTTGATCTATTGGTTTTCTTGATTCATCTAAATCGAGTCTAGTCGATGGGCTTATAGAAGTTTTACTCAATTTGAATCTCTTCATATCAAACTTTTTAATAATTTTTTTATGTACTTGGTTTGACATATGAATGTGCCAGACTCTAGTTATTTTACTTGAAGTCCTAAGAAAAAGGTAAGTTCTCCCATCATACTTATTTCAAACTCTTTTGACATTAATAAGGAAAACTCATGACATAAACTTTAATTTGTACTTCCAAATAATATATCATCAATATAAATCTATATAATAATAAAATCTTCTCTAATATTTTTTATAAAAATAGTTGTATCTACCTTACCGTTTCTAAAATTATGTTCAATTAAAAAAGTTACTTAACATATTATACCATGCACTTGGAGCCTGTTTTAAACCATATAATGCTTTCTTTAATTTATACACATGATTAGAAAAATTAATGCTTTCAAAACCTGGTGTTTGTTCTACAAAAACATTTTGATCAATATACCCATTCAAAAATGCACTTTTGACATCCATTTGAAAAAGTTTAAATCCTTAAAATAAGTAAAAGCAAGGAGTAATCTAATGGCTTCTAGTCTTGCTACTGGTGCAAAAGATTCTTTAAAGTCTATTCCCTCTATTTGTGTGTACCCTTGTGCAACTAATCTAGCTTTATTTATGATGATACTTCCTGAGTCATCTAGCTTATTTTATAAACCCATTTAGTCCAATTATATTTTGATCATTAAGTCTTGTGACTAACTCCCAAATATCATTTCTTATAAATTGGTTAAGTTTCTCTTCCATAACAATTTTCAAAAAGTTATCTTGTAAAGCTTCATTTATATTTTTAGGTTCAATTTCTGATAGATATGCAAAATTTTCTACCTCATCCCTAAGATTTCTCCTAGTCTTAACACCTTGGGAAGGATCACCAATTATTAACTCTTTTGGATGATTTCTATTATATCTACATTCTTTAGGCAATGAATCATCCTCTTTCTTTTCTAAATTTACTTTCTTTATATTTTTAATATCATCATCATTCAAAACATTTCTTATTAAATCTATAGGGTTTTCATCAAAAATTACATGAACGGATTCTTCAACAATTAATTTTCTCTTATTAAAATCTCTAAAAGATTTTGCCAAAAATTCAATATCCTAATAATATACCAATCATCAGACTTACTATCAAATTTACTTAAAGGATCCTAATAATTATTTAAAATAAAACACTTACATCCAAAAAACATGTAAATGACTAATCTTAGATTTCTTTCAAAAACATATTTCATAAGGGGTCTTTTTAAAAATTGGTCTTAAATAAACTCTATTCATAATATAACATGTAATGGTTATTTCTTCTACCCAAAAATATTTTAGAATTTTATATTCATCTAATATTAATCTTGCTAATTCTACCAAAGTATGATTCTTTCTTTCAACTACACCATTTTGTTGAGGAGTCTTAGGAGCTAAAAAATTATATCCAATTCCATTTTCTTCACAAAAATTTTCAAATGATTTATTTTCAAATTCTCCATCGTGATCTATTTGAATTCTTTGAATTAAACAACCATATTCTATTTGAATATACTTAGAGAATTTTCTAAAATCATCAAATGTATTATTTTTATTAGCTAAGAATAATAATCATGTGTATCTTGAATAATAATCTACAACAACAAAACCATAATTTTTACCACCGAAACTAGTTGTGTTAATTGGCCTAAATAAGTCCATATGTAATAATTCTAAAGGTCTACTCATAAAAACTATTTTTTTTTCTTTTGAATGAATTTTTCATATGTTTACCATGAATGCGTGCATCACATATAGAATCAAAATAAAATTAATTTTTGGTAAACCACTACTAAATTAAGTTTAAAAATTTTATTTAAAGTGTGAATATTGGCATGACATAGCCTTCTATACCATAACCAAGCATCATCATTTGTAGATTTCATGCAAAGTAAATTCAAATTAACATCATTTGTATTCTCTAAATCAATTAAATAAATATTTTAATGTTTATTTACTATAATCAAAATAATTTCATTATTTCTAATAAATCGATGTGAAGAATAAAAAGAAACATTTAAACTTTATCACATAATTGACTAATTGATATTAAATTATGTTTTAAACCAGAAACACATAAGAATTTTTCTAAATTAATAGAGTTCTTACATATGGATCCAGTGTCAATAATCTTTCCCTTTACATTATCTACATATGTGACATATCCTCCATCACTTGGTTCAAATGTAGAGATTTTTTCTTTATCGTCTGTCATTTGTCATGAACATCCACTATCCAAGTACCACATGCCTTTATTGATTTTACTTTGTAGGCATTCCTACAAAAGAAAATCAAATGTTAACTTTTGGAATCAAAATATTTTTGGGTCCACATTCTAAATGAGTAGTATGATATTTATTATGTATGCTAGTTAAAGAGCCTGTATTTTTTGGAACTCATACAAAAGATGATTGTATAGCATTTTGTGATCTATAATCATAGAAATCAAATGAGATATGTCCTTTTCTACCATAATAATTATACAAAATTTTAGTATTTGCATATGGCTTAGCATGATGCCTTATGGCATATAAGAAGAATTTTTATTTGATGTTGTACTTATTGGAGCTTTATAATAAACATGTGATTTCATGCATAAATCTAATATTATTTTTAATAGAATATTTTTTTTCTTTTAAGTTTAAAAACATTTAAAGAACTACTTTTATTTTTTAAATCATCACATTCATTTTTTAGATTATTAAAATGCATATATAAATTTTTATGCTCCTTTCTAAAACATTATTTTTTTTTTTAATTTTTTATATTCAATAACTAATTCATTAAAAGCATCATCAAATTCTTCATAAGAAATATCATTACATACCTCTTGAGAATCACAATATGATTCTCCTCCTATAAGGCAAATATTCACCTCTTCATCTGATAAACTTGATTCATCTAAATCTGGGTTGACCCATAGAGCCTTCTTTTTCTTCTTGAAATACTTCTTTTATTTCTTGTCACACTTTCTCTTTATATCCATCTCTTTCTTCTTTTAATCAATAAGATATGGACAATCTTCTCTTATAAGTCCAAGCTTCTTGCAATGAAAACAAATAATGCCTTCTCCTGCACGAAATTTCTTAGTTTGAAATTTATAATTTTTAAATTTTGTATACCTTTTATTTTTCTTCCTTAGTAAGCTTCCAAGTCTTCTTGAAAGCATGGCCACCTCATCGCTATCTTTATTAGAGATTGATAAACTAGGTTCATCATTATCATCAACTTGCAAGGCAACAATTTTACCTTTATCTTTCACTTTTTTATAAGGTTCTATCAAATTTGTCCCTTTGAGCTATAGTATGTTCATGTGAAATCAAAGAACCCAAAAGCTGATCAAGTGGATAAGTAGATAAATCTTTAGCCTAGCTAATTGCATTAATTTAGCATCCATCCTTTGGAAAGGCATCTAAGAATCTTATAAACAAAATCATGATTCTTATATATTCTTCCAAGAGAACATAATGTATTAATTATTTTCCTAAATCTTATATATATATATATATATATATATAAGAAATTGATTCATAAAGAGACATACAAAATAATTCATATTCATGAATAAGTTTATTTATGTGAGCATCTCTAACCTCACTAGTATCTTCATAAGTTATAATTAATTTATCCCAAATTTCTTTTGTTGAATTTAACATGGAAATTTTCATGTAATCATCTGAAGAAGTGCACAATGCAAAGTATTACATGCCCTAGCATTTAACTCATATGATTCTCTCTCTAATACAGTCCATTAATCAAAAGGTTTTTTAATTATAATTCCATTAATTTCTTTAGTGGGTGTATGATATTGGTCTGTAAGCATGTGCCACATATGAGAGTCTTGTCCTTTTAGGAAAGTACTAATTCTATTTTTTTCCAATAATCAAAAGGAACATTATCTAATAATGGTGGTCGATAAGTGGATTGTCCTTCGGGAAGTTAACCAATAGAAAAACCTTGTGCCAAAGTTTATAAGTGGATCTACTCTAGGATGTTAAGACAAAATAAAAAGAGCCAAGGCTCTGATACCAATTGTTGGAAAACTATGGCACCCTAAGAGGGGAGGTGAATTGGAGTTTTTAAAAATTTTATTAAAAGAAGGAAATTAAAATGATTTTAAAGTTATTTTGAAAAGAATAATAAATCGCACAATTTTTATGAAAAAGAAAAAGAAAAATAGATGCAAAAAATGAAAATAAGAGGCACAATATTTTTACATGGTTCAGTCAACCACTTATAAATAAGAGGCACAATTACTTATAAATAAGAGCCACAATTAGTTAAGATTATTAATGAGTTGATATATTTAACATCCTTTGGTCTACAAAACATAAAAACCACCACAAAACTTCAACAACAACCCAACCCAAGAAATATCCAAGACATGAAGCCTGATGCAAAGACTTTATTTGGTTTGTTAGGTCAACCACTATAACTTCAGGCTAGGCCAGTGTTCTCTCTCTTTATGTTACTTATGTACCGAGGATTTTCATGGATTTCATTACATGTTGGTCTAAATATTTAATAGATGTGATCCTTTTTGATGTATTGATTTCTATCATCCAATATATGATTTGAATTGATGGGCCCTAGATTTCTCCTAGGTTAGGAACAAGCTGGATGCCAACAAAGTTTTTTGTAGGTGCCATGCTCATGTAGGGCAATAAAAGGGGGCTAATTAAATTATAACTAATAAATATTTAGCATATACTAAATATGCTAAGCCCCTTAAAAATTATAAGAGCATGGTCAAATGTGATTGTGCTCTAATTTGAGTAATTTGATGAGATAATTACTTAAGATAAAGAAAAATCTGACCTACATGAAAGTGCTCAGATGACACTAGAAAGTGCTCTGATACCACTTGAAAGTTTGATGGGGATGTTAAGCCTTATCAACTTAGTCCCAAGCTAACCAAGAGGGGGAGTGAATTGGCATTTAAAAAAAAATTCTTTTCACAAAGAAAGGAAATTGCATAAACCAAATCACACCACAAAAAATAAATGCAAAATTTTAAAAGTACGGAAGTAAGAAAAAGGAACACAAAAATTTATAGTGGTTTGGTCGACTCGATCTACGTCCACTCCTTGGAGGCACCCTTCAAGTATTGCACTACAAAACGTGACTCTCCTTTAGCCCCCACAGCTAGGCGGAGAAACCCTCACAAGAACCTCCTTTTTGCCAACCCGGCAAGGCAGAGAACCTATCTCCTTTTGCTTCCTCCTGAAGCTGGCAGAGAACCAAAACCAAAAACAAACTCCTTACCTCTACCGACCCTTCCACGGACGAGAAACTCTAGACGAAGACGATGTAGAGCGATCCTTGAAGCAACTCTTGTGAATCCCCTCACAAGCTCCCCCTCACAAGATCCTCTCTCTCTCGCTTCTCTCTCTTTCTCTCCTCAAGGTCTTCTCAGGTCAAGGCAGCAGCCAAAGGTTTTTTTAAAACGTTGAACAAGAGCTCTTAAATAGAAGAGCTTCAAAAGAGCTCATTAATTGCAAGTTGCCGACAATATCGTCCAGGACGATCCAGTGTATCGGCCAAGACGATGCACATAAAATGCATCGGCCAGACAACTATACTATCGGCCAAGACTATCACCAAGAGTTTGATCAAATTGTCCAGGACGATAAAGTATCGTCCAGGACGATGAATTGCAGTAAGCACAGAAAAAGGTCAGCATATAGATTTGAACATAATTTTTCATATCGGTCAGGACGATAGAAATATCGGCCAGGACGATGTGACTTGAATTTGAAATCAAGAAAAGAATGGTGATGATCAAGACCCTCAAAAATAAAACAAAAGAAAAAAAACAGTCAAATACACAGAAAAAAATAAAAACAACATAATGAAAACCAAACACCGAACATTTTTTGGATTTTAATTTTTTTATTATTATTTTTTTGTTTTGTGGAGGCATCATATGATAATTCTTTTCAAAAATTAAACTTTTAGAGTTTCAAGAGATCAAGAAGTTTAACAAATCTCAATCAGAAGAAGGTAGAAAAACTGATCTTGTTAATCCTAGATCAGACATCCTTCAGGGTACAAAATTCTTTTGGAAAAACAGAGGCCTAACTCGGAATAACAAAATAGGATAATAAGATTCATTCAAGACTTGTTTACAACTAAAATATCTAATAAATAATAAATCAAAATAATTTTTCTCAATCATGGAAATTGAAATCAAGTCTTTGAAAGTATCACATAATCAATGAGTTTTCTAAGTTTTAAGAGTTTTACCAAAGAGATAATAGCTTGCTTTTAGTGGGCTCATTTTATGCCTCTTGTCACTTTTATTGGCTCTTTGAGCATCTTTTGATTTTTGATACACTTTTGTTTACATAGCTTTCTTTTCAATTTGGCTTCATTGGCCTCTTTCCTTTTTAACTCTTGCAAGCTAAAAACTCTTTATCATACCCTTAAAGAAAAAGACTTAGTTGTGAGTATATCCTCCAAATATTAGAGAATAGGAGCTCTCTCTCTAACATAGGGAAGAACAATTCACAACACAAAATCAAAATCACGTGATAAATGCAATGGCAAGATTTCAAAAGCTTGAATGATATCTAAGAATTTTGGCTATTATGCATAAGATAATTTAATGTAGCAAGATAAGAAAGAGATCTTAGATGAAAAGCCATTGGTTAAACTAAGTTTAGACTTTTGTTTTAGAGAAGAAAATCATGCCACTAAACAAAGTTAGAAGAAGGGAAAACATCAACAGTTTACTCCCTTTAATCAATTTAGAAAAGCTAAACCCTATCTCCAAAACTCCAATATTTAAAAGCTTGAAAAGTTTCATCATATGGAAGGCCAAAAATAAAGAACAATGTGAAAAACAAAAACACATAAAATAAAATAATAAAGCAAATTAAAAAACAACACAAGGTGAGCACAAAAAAACTAACACAAACAAATAAAATAAAATAAAAGACACACAAAAGCTAAAGATTTCAAGCAAGTGATAAAGCAGCGGATTTAAGCAATTTGAGCTGCGAGCCTCCTTATGTTCAGTTATCTTATGCTCCCATGAGGTCTTTGGTGAGAGCACACCTGCAAAACTCAACAACAGTCAGATTTAGGAACCCAAATAGGTTTGGGCTCCTTCTTAGGAAATGTAGAGTGCAATGCAGATGTGGTATGCTTTGAATTATGCATCTTAGGTCTCCACACCCAATGTGTACTACGGTGAACTGTGCAAGTGTGTGAGATATGTCCTAGCATGCCACAAGTAAAACATTGAATTCCAGGAAAAGGTTTTCTTAAATGGTTTGGGTAAAAATGCCTCTTCATAGGTTCTGGCTTTTGAGTTGTAGTTGGTGTCATCCTAGCTTTCTTACATATTTCCAAATCATTTTGAATTCTCAAGTTAGTTCTTTTTAATGTATCATTCTCAATCCTCAATTTTTTCTCAATCTCTTTAGATTTCTTAAGATCATCCTTAAGTGAGGTGTGTGAAGCTTTTAATGCATTACCTTCATCAACTAATTCCAAATGCTTCTTGTTTAATTCATCAAATTCATCAAGGAGAGCCATGTGATTTGAATCAATCATTGCATGATCTTTGAGAAAAACTTCATGCTTTTTTTTTGTAGATTTGAATGTTCTAATTTTAGGCTAGCATGAGTTTTCTTAAGTTTTTTATATGATGTATGGATTTTTTCACAAATTTTAAACAATTCATCATAGGTTGGTTTACATACCTCTTCCTCATCACTTTGATTTTCTCCCATGAAACACAAGTTTGTAGTCTCTTCCTCTGGTTCAGTCTCAGAGGAATCAGTACCAGATTCTGCCCAGACACCTCTTTGGATTTTCTTCTTCTCCTTCCTTGACTTAGCTTTCTCCTCACCTTTTTCCTGTTCTTTGCTTGAATGATCTTGAAGTGTAGGAAAATTGGCTCTCATATATCCAGGTTTCCTGCATTCAAAACAAATAACATCAGAATATCCTTTAATATGTTTATGATCTTTACCTTTTCTCCAACTTAGATGATATATGCTTTTGTTTTTTCCTTAGAAAGCTTTTGAATTGCCTTATGATGAAGGCAATTTCATCGCTTTCAGACCCGGAAGATTCAGAATCCGATTTGTGCGCCTTCAATGCAATTGTTTTCTCCTTTTTCTTCTCACCTGTATCAAGATTTCTTTGATTCACCCCTTGCTCGTAAGCAATGAGTGAGCCAAGCAAGTTATCAATAGAATAGGTGTTCAAATCTTTAGATTCAGTGATGGCAGTAATTTTTGCATCATAAGACGAAGGCAAGCATCTTAAAATCTTGTTAACTTTTTCATAGTTCGAAAGTTCTTTTCCTAGTGCATGCAATGAAGTAGCAATCTGAGTAAACCTAGTGTACATGTCAGAAATCGATTCATGAGGTTTCATACAAAAAAGTTCGTAGTCATGCAAGAGAATGTTTAAACGGGATTGTTTAACTTCATTAGTGCCTTCATAAGTGATGCATAATTTATCCCAAATTTCTTTACCAGTTTTGCAAGTTGAAACATGCATGTAATCCTCAGATTTCAAAGCACAGAAAAACAATTCAAACATTTCGCATTTAATTGAGCTAAATCTCGTTCATCAAAAGTCCATTCGGTAAAAGCAACTTCAGTTTTAAAACCATTAATTTCACGAGAAGGTGGAGAATAACCTTCTTGAATAAGCGTCCACATGCGATAATCAGTAGATTGTAAAAAGGTTGACATGCGAGTTTTCCAAAAATTAAAAGGTAGGTTATCGAACAGAGGAGGTCGGGTAATAGAATACCCTTCCGTAGTGTTGCGATTCCCAAAGTTAGACATGGATCAAATTCAAAAAGTTTTCAAACTTTAATTTTCAAATCAGGCTCTAATACCACTTGAAAGTGCTCAGATGACACTAGAAAGTGCTCTGATACCACTTGAAAGTTCGATGGGGATGTTAAGCCCTATGAACTTAGTCCCAAGCTAACCAAGAGGGGGGTGAATTGGTATTTAAAAAAAAAAATCTTTTCACAAAGAAAGGAAATTGCATAAACCAAATCACACCACAAAAAATAAATGCGGAATTTTAAAAGTGAGGAAGTAAGAAAAAGGAACACAGAAATTTATAGTGGTTTGGTCGACTCGACCTACGTCCACTCCTTGGAGGCACCCTCCAAGTATTGCACTACAAAACGTGACTCTCCTTTAGCCCCCACAGCTAGGCAGAGAAACCCTCACAAGAACCTCCTTTTTGCCAACTCGGCAAGGCAGAGAACCTATCTCCTTTTTCTTCCTCCTGAAGCTGGCAGAGAACCAAAACCAAAAGCAAACTCCTTACCTCTACCGACCCTTCCACGGATGAGAAACTCTAGACGAAGACGACGCAGAGCAATCTTTGAAGCAACCCTTGTGAATCCCCTCACAAGCTCCCCCTCACAAGATCCTCTCTCTCTCTCTTCTCTCTCTTTCTCTCCTCAAGGTCTTCTCAGGTCAAGGCAGCAGCCAAAGGTTTTTTTAAAACGTTGAACAAGAGCTCTTAAATAGAAGAGCTTCAAAAGAGCTCATTAATGGCAAGTTGCCGACAATATCGTCCAGGCCGATATGGACATCGACCTAGCCGATCAGTACAAATCAATGAAGATCGGCCAGAGCATCGCCCTGGATGGAAAACAGGACGATTGAAAATTGGCTTGATCGTCCGGGCCGATATCACGATCGTCCGGGCCGATCAGTTCAAATCAGAGACAAATCGTCCTGACAATAGCCCTGGATACGGGCTGGCCGATATTGATCATCCTGAAGTAACTTAAGGTTTTTAACTAGATCGTTCGGGCCGATCCTCGATCGTCCAGGACGATATGATCGTATCAATCAACCTTAATTACTCCCTTGATTTCCTGAACAATTATGGCATAATTTGTGAATATCGTCCAGGCCGATCATAGGATCGTCCTGGCCGATAATTTAAAAATACAGTATGCCATAATTGATTATGGCGGCTACTTCTTTCTGTTTTGAGCTTATCGTCCTGGCCGATACACGTATCGTCCAGGACGATCTGTTAATGTCGGCTGCCTTAATTAAGAATCCTTAATTAGACTTTCTGTTTTAAGCTGATCGTCCAGGCCGATCCAAAAATCGTCCTGGCTGATATGAGTAAAAACAGAAATTCTAAGTCTCTCAAGTGTGTGTGTGAAGGGTTACATAGCATCAGTCTCTTTGACCATTACAAGTAAACTCAAGAGGTGAAAATCAAACGTACAGACTGACTCAACCCTAAACCTACGCAATTCTGAACTTGGCTCCTTCTTGATCGTCCGATCTTCGATTCCTGAAAAGTTAGAAGCAACAAGTAGTCCAAGAGAAACAGTGTTTGTCAATCATCAAACAGAATCCATGAAAAATAGATTTACAACACTACATCCACGCTAGCCAATCCTCGGGCTAGAATTCACTAATCCTAGGTTTTCTTTGCAAACTTTACTTTTTTAAATCAAAAAGGTTCTTTGCAACCTAAGTACTCTCCTACACAGGCAAGTACAACACATTCTAATTACAATTTAAACTTCACTAAGCCAAATAACTTATATCAAGAAAATGAAAAATACAGTTTGATGAATATAATACAAGCTCAAATTATCATGCAATAAAATGTCCACGATATTTGAGGTGGTCTTTCAAATTAATTTTAATCACCTCACTACTTGCGAATGGAATATTAAATTTTCTCACTTTAAGATAGATTTATATTTTGATAAAAATATAAATAATATTTTAAATAAAAATATTTTATTACTAATTTAAAATTTAACTCTTTAAACAAAAAAAATGAATTAGATTTTAAATATAAATCTATGTCACATTAAAGAAAATAAAAATATTTACTTTGCTAACATTATGGATTTAAAAGATGTAATATATAAAACTTAACATAACATTGCTGACTAGTATTTCATCAAAGAATAAATATTTTTAAGAATAAAACAGATTTTGAAACTTAAAATAACAACAAGTAAAGATTTAATGAAAGAAAACAAACTCAAGAACTCTAAGAGATGTTACTCGATTTTGTGTGTTGAAGCTTTCCAACCAAGAATTCGATCTCGCAAATAAAATGAGCTCTTAGAATAAAAATCAAAGTTTCTCCTCTCAAGATTTAACATGTACAGAAGTAAGAAAGAATGGAAGAATTGTTGGAAATTTTTTTTTTTTAGCAGCCCTTGCATGAAGAGGAAGAGATGTATTTAAAGGAAAAGGGTACGTAAGGCCAGATTTGAATACAACTATTAATCTAATATTAATTTATCAACTAATAATATTATATTTGATCAAAAATTCATTTATATTAAATATATATAAGATTCAAATTGCTATAAAATGTCTAGCCACTTGGGAAAGTCAAAAAGTCTTCATATACATCCAAAATAAGACAAAAAATGACTACCCATCAAATTATATTAAAATAAAATAATGTTTGAAAATTCATTATATATTCAATTGAAATTCAAATGAGTCATATAACCTATCAATTTCTATTTACAAAATGCAAAGAATCCAATGCAATAAAAATTAAATCACATTTCTGTCAAAATAATATCGTATTCAATAAAATAATACCTCAGACACATTTTTAAATATTTCAGAATATATTGAATATTAATATAATAATATGATGTAATTTATATAAAATTAATCATAAATTAACAAAGTGAGGTGAAACAAGTTAATTTAAAATGAATAAACAAAAAATGTTTTACCAAATAAGCTTATTACTTTTAATTTCTCTAATTATATAACTTTTCATATTTGATAATAATTACGTAATCAATGAAGGTTATAAAATTTATTTAATAAAGAAATCATATAGATCTCTATATCAATATTAATATAAAATTAACATATATTTAGATTGTGAGCAAATCAAATCATGCAAGTAAATATAATGGACCACTAATAAACTCCTACGATAATATAAACTCATTCAAGTTATCCATATTTGTCCATCTTAATCTCAACAGTTGATTAAATTTTGAGTTGTGCAATGTAAATCTCATAAGTAATTACTATGCACATCATTACATCTAAAATACGTAGAACATAAATTAGAACATCCAAGCATATATTTATTATCATCAAATTCTCTAAAATAGATCATTAGTTGAATAATAACAACAACAGTCTATATTTTTCAATTTTCTCAGTATTTTCTCCTTTTTTAAGTCGTATAAAATAATTGGGTAGATATCATTGTTGAGGAACCTTGTACATACAAGGGGAGAGATTTTTCTTAAGTAAATCATACTATATAATTTTGGCTTCATATTATATGACTTTATTTCATATTATACGATTTTAATTTTTATTATATGATCTGTTGTTCTATATCAAAACTCTAACTACCAGAGGTTAAGAAAGATACTAATTGTATGCTGATCATATGGTATGATTTGGTTCATACTGTACGCCATAATTGAAATCCTTCTTAATTAACCCCTCAATATCAGGAAATCAAATCATGAACAATTATTATCACTGATTATACTATATGATATAGTTTGTACAATATGATTGACAGTGTATAATGTCCATAGTGTTGGACAATCGATAGTATATGAAATTGGTTGTCTTTGGAGTCATCTCAAATGAACAGAAGAAATTTCTACAGTTTGTACCAGATGATTTTTTGATCATACTGTACAAAGTGTTATAAAGGTTGAATAGTTTATCTGTAAGAACTTTCTTGACGAGTCTAAATTACACTGATCATACAATATAATACATGTATTATACTATATGAACAAAAGATGGAACTCTTGAAAATTAGGATTTCTTGAAGCCCATTACTTAAAGTTTTCTAATACTCTTATTAGAAAAGCTTTGGTTATTTAGACATCAACAGAGAGAGCCTTGAGAGAGATAAGAAGGAGAGCTTTGTAAGAGAAGAGAGGAAGATTTTTTGATGGAGAAGTTGTGAGGGGATTCATAAGGTTGATCTAAGCAATAATCTTATTTATTATCTACAAGCATCTGTTTGGATTCTCTATAGCTCAGGAGAAGAAGTTCTTCAACAAAGATCGTGGTTCTCTCACCATCACCTAGAGGGTTAAAATAGAGTTGTGGTTCTCTGACTATCATCTAGAGGGTGAAAATATATTTAAGGTTCTCTACCTGTAAATGAGCACGATTCTCTGTCACACCAGGTTGGTGAAATAGCATCTATACGGGCTTCTCAGCATTACAATGAGAGCAAAAGGAGAGTTACTATTATTTAGTACAATACTTGGAGAGGGAGTCTCCAAGGAGTGGGCATAGGTCATGTTGATCAAACCACTATAAATTTTATGTGTTTATTTTGATTATTTTTCACACTTTATTTTTCTGTAATTATATGTGTGATTAAAAAAATCTTATTTATTTTGTTGTATTGTAATTTGCTTATTTTTGCATCCGCTGTGTTAATTCTCGTGTGTGGGTGTGAAAAGTTTTTTAAAGGATTTCTTTAGCTAGAAAGAATTTTTTTTAAATATCCAATTTAGCCCCCCCCACCCCCCCCCCCCCCCCCCCCCCCCCTCGTAGTTCTTAACTATTCAACAAACTTCACAAACTTTCACTATCTGATTTAGATTTCATTTTTTTTTCTTTTCTAGGATATGCCATCCTAGTCAAGTTTAAAGCTCATCTATTCGAGAGACTCTATCTCAGTCATATTATATATTCACTTATCTAGGAGACATTATCCTAGTCAAGTTTAAATATGTCTATTTAAGAGCTTCTATCTCATATAGATTTCAGTAGTTCTTAGCAAGGTGATACAATCCTAGTCAAGTTTTAATACATCTGTTTAGGAGATATTATCCCATGAAAATTTCAATATCCACTTGTCTAAAAGATGTTATTCTAGTCAAGTTTAAATATGTCTATTTAAGAGATGCTATCTCATCCAGATTTCAATATCCACTTATCTAGAAGATGCTATCATAATCAAGTAAAATTCATTCATAGTCATGTTTAAATATAAAACATTCTCTTCAATTCAATTGCTCACTTTGGTTAATGCCAATATATGTGATTTACTTTTCATGTTCATCACACATGTTGGGAGTCCATTTGTTAACCTCATTCTTGTGTGAGATCAATGATCTAAAAAAAACTTTAATGTTTAGTTATCAATCATTCAACCACACTTTAAATTCTATACCATGCATTGGCATAGTGCCTTGATCATTGACAAACATAAATCATCACTTGATAATCTCCCGTGATTATTATTTGATCTATCACCTGAAAAATCATAGAATGATGGTTAGTGGCATGATCATTGTAAACTAAAATTTTCTCAAAAATTGATCTTTATTGATAAATCTAAAACCTAAATCAAAATCAATCCCTAAATGCATCAAGTGATTATCCAAGATGATAGTTAGCTAACCATCTATCCAATCACGGATGATCATCATTGATTATTAATGATCTGAACATTATAAACCCTAACTCCTACTAAATAATTAATTAAATAAAATTTAAATAAAAATCATTGATCAAATCCGTTACAAACTCAAAAAACTCTAAAATTTATTGTTAGAATCAAATCCAAAACCCCTTAATCCATAACTTATTTTTGGAGAAATTTCTATTGCCCTGAAACCTGAACAAATGGTGTTAGATTCTTGATATTTCACCTGCATATTGATTAGAAATGTCCCTAGGGTTAACCATATCAATTTGATGACATTTTAAGATCCCTAACCCCTAAAATTCAAAGCATTTTCATAGAATACAAAACCTTCACATATTTATAGCCAACACCCTTGAACATGGCATCTTTTTATTTTGACTTTGGAAACTTCACCAAACATGTTGACCATGATCAGAATCACTAGTATGATGAATTAAATCAACATTGAGCTTTTGTTGACTATAAAACCCTAAAACCCAAAATCTTGAAAACTAAATTTTTCTTGAACTTCAATATGGCTAAGTCAAACAAAACCATGAAACCTTCCACAAATATATTCAAAACACCATTTTGTTGCAAACATGGATTCATGAATTATAATTTTAATGATAGAAAACATTTCTGGCATTCTTGTTTCTTTACTAATGTTATTTCTGCACATCTATTTTGATTTACCTACTACTAACTTTTTAGGTCCACAAGGTCAATTGAAATTCCAGCCAACTCAAGATTGGGTATATTAGGCCTGAGTAAGTCTGTATGTGTAATGCCAGTGGTTTTTCCTTTTCTTGAGTCAAATGTAATAAGATGGATCCAAATGCTAAGTAACCTTGCACACACACTCAGGGGGAGAAATTCTATAAGTTTAAGGGTTTTTTTGTTTTTGATCACATTATACAGGATGATCCCTAATCATCCCAAATCATCAGTTAAAAATAATAACCCTAATTAGGGCTCCTATGTTAAGATAGTTGAATTAAGTAAATCATCCTAGATGATATTTACATCAACCTAGATGATAGGCTCAAATCAGAAAGAATCAGCCACCAAACTCTTTTAGGTATGATATTATTTTTAGAAAATGTACAAGATGATACAATATCATCATGGACATTTCATCATAATTATGACTAAATTAATCAAGTGATTAAGAAAAGTAATTAAGGATTAATTGATCGATCATATCGTTCGAGATAATCATAAGATTATCCTAGACAACCAGTTAGAAAAACCATAGTTTTCTTCTGAATCACCTAGACGACCAAAATGATTTCCTGGATGATCAATTAAAATTCTTCATCATCCAAGTGTATATCCTGGATTACTAGAATGAAGTGTTGGAAGATAATCCCAGATTTTGAATTAATCATCCAGGATAATCCAAGCAACATCGAGGATGATAAGTTATATTTCTTCATCATCCAACATCTATCTTCTACACGACCAGAAAGATGCATTGGACAATATGTATCATTTTAAACAAATCATACATGACAATATTCACATCATCTTGGATGATCAAAACAAACAGTGAGTTCTAATCATCCATCCCACCTAGATCATCCAGGGTGAAATAGCAGAAATACATTGATCGTACATGATGAACTGTCGATCATCCTAGACGATCTTTGACGACATGTTCCAAATTAGGAAAAATTTTAAGCCCTTTTTTATAAGATCTCTTATTCACACATGTTGAGATCTTTTTCTTCTTTCCTTACCTGAGAGAGCTTAGAGAAAAAGAGGGAGAGCTTGGGAGAGAGAGATAGAATCTTATGAGAGGAAGTTTATGAGATATTCAAAAAGGTTGCTCCAAGCAAGGATTCAAGTCATCTTCTCTATTCATCATACTTATCTCCTTGGTGGCTCTGGGAAGGTCATCTTCAACAATTGATCAAGGTTCTTTACCTACTTCAGAAGGAAGAAAAAGGAGGTTGGGTTCTCTATCTCGTCGGGGTTGATGAAAAGGAGTTTGTAAATTCTTCTCTGCCTTACTATTGGAGCAAAAGAAGAGTCACTGTATTTTAGTGCAATACCTGAAGGAGAGGCTCCAGAGAGTGGATGTAGGTTAAGTTAACTGAACCACTATAAAATCCGATGTGTTCTTTTTGTGTTACATCCTCACTTCACTTTTCCACAAATTAAATTTCTGTGGTTGATTACATTTATTTTAAAATATTAGAAAAAGTTTCAAAAAGTCTTTTACTTTTTATTTAAGAATTTTAAAACTATAAATTCACCCCCCCCCCCCTCCTCGTGGTTAGCCTCGGGCTAGTTAATAAGAGTTTAACAATCCTAACAAATTTTTAAGTGGTATCAGAGCATGATTCATAAAATCTAATTTTTGAAAACTTTTAAATTTCGGTCTATGGCTAAATTTTATAACCAAAATATTGAAAAGGGTATTACATTACCCAACCACCATTGTTTGATAATATATATTTTGATTTCTAAAAAACTTGCATGTCCATATTTTGACAATCTATAGATTATCACATATGGATGCTTGTTAAGGATGGATATTCTACACCAACATGTGAAATCAATGGCATCAAAACTGAACTTTCTTTTATTAAATGGACTAAAGGATAGGGATCTAACACAACTTAATGCTAAATATTTAAATTACTTTTTTGTGCACTGAAATCATAAAATTAAATTTGTGTCTCAACTCGTGCTACTGGCATAGAAATATGGGATAGATTATATATTACTTATGAAAAAAAAAATGAAGTTAAGCAGTTTATGTTGAATATTTTACTTTATGATTATGAACTCTTTTACATGAAACCTCGTGAATCAATATCTAAAATATATACTAGGTTTACACAAATTTAGACCTGTCAATTTCAGGTTACGGGTTAGGTTCGGGTCGAACCCAGAACTGACCCGGCAATATTCGAGTTTGGGTCAACCCGACCCATTTTTACAAATGGGTCAATTTTTTGGACCCGAATCTGACCCAAATCGACTTCGGGTCAACCCAACCCAATCCAGTGGTTTGATTTTTTTTAGTTCTAGCACGCGAGGCGGCGTGGGACAGCACGGGAGGGGGCAGCAGCACAGTTGGCAGACCAGCAGCATGCAGTTGCAGCAGCAGCCGACAGCATGCAGCGGATGTGGGGCAACAGACGCGGGGCAGTAGTGCAGGGCAGCAGCGCAGGCGGGGGCAGTGGATGCAGAGCTAAGGGATGCAGGGTAGCAGCGCGGGCAGAGCCATCAGACGCGGGGCGGGGCAGCAGTACGAGCAGGGGTAGCAAATGCGGGCGGGGGCAGCAGGCAGCGAGCGAGAATCAAAAATTTTTAAATTAATTAGGATTTTGGGTTGACCCAGCAACCCGTTGGGTCAACCTGAACCCAACCCATTTTTACAAAGGCTCAGTTTTCCATACCCGAACCTGGCCTGCTTAGGGGTCGTGTCAACCCAACCCCAAAAATTCTAGGTCGGGTTCGGGCCAGGTTTTTGGGTCGGGTCACCTCCCTTCATGCCTTAGGAAGAGAGCTAACTAACAATGAGAAAGTTAATAAAATTTTAAGATAGTTTCCTCCTTCCTTTGAAGCTAAGATAACTGCTATCAATAAATCCAATGATTTGAATACTTATTCTATTGATAACTTAATTAGATCACTCATTGCTTACGAGTAAGGAATTAACTAATGACAACTTGATGCAAGTGAAAAAAAAGGTAAAATTTATGACGCTAGAGGCTAACGATACAAATTCTAACTCATCTGGTTCTAAAAGTGATGATGTTGCCTTAATTATGAGACAATTCAATAGCTTCTTATGGAAGAAACAAAAGAACCATCAGAAGTGGAGCAAAGGTAAGAGTAGAAAAATTTTAAAGGTTCTTCTGATGTTATTTGTTTTGAATGTAGGAAGCTAGGTCATATAAAGGATGATTATCCTACACTTAAGGCTCGCCCAAGAAAGTAGAAGGGTGAGGAGAAACCCAATTTCTAAAAGGACAAGAAACATATCTAAAAGGCTTTTTAGGCAGATTCTACATGGATTCTTCTAAGACTAAAGCTGAGGAGGAGACAACAAACTTGTGATTGATGGAGGATGATCATCTTGGTTAGTCTGACCATGAAGGGGTATGCAAACTATCACACATTCAATTGCTTGAAGTTTCTGAGAAAATTCTTTCATCTTATAGAAAGCTTAAAAAATCACATTTTAGCTTAAATCTTAAACTTTTTTAATTTATAAAACATAAAATTTTGATTAAAGATCATTCTACACTTGATAGGAATCACATGAAACTATTGGATGAGTTTGATGAATTGAACAAACATCATAAATTGTTGAAAGCATCTCACATTGAACTTGAAAATAACTTTAAAATATTTATGGATGAATCTAAGAGTAGGAAGCACTATATGAATATTGACAATGCTATTTTAGAAAGTATTAACTTATGTTTTAAAGTTGAATTGAAAGCAATTGAGGAAAGTAGGATTCCACCCACACATGTACAGTTTTTTAATCTTGATCCAAAGCTAAAAAATTTGAAACATAGGAAGAGGCACTATAACCCAAATATATTTTTAGTAAACCCTTTTTCTAGCGTTAGATGTTTTTCATATCACATGTTAAGATATATCTCAAACACTTATACTATTCCCTGTAGTACATATTAGGTGTGGAGACCTCAATTGCATAATTCACAGCATAACACACATTTATTGCATTCTTTTTTTCATAAGAAGAGACCTAAACTTATTTGGATTCCTAAATCTAACGTTTGAAGTTTTTATAGGTATGCTCTCATATAAGACCTCATGAGAGCATGTGGTACCTAGACAGTAGATGCTCACACCACATAACTGGAGATGCCAATAAAATCATTTTTCCATAGGACAGGGCTGGAGGTAAGGTAACTCTTGGAGACAACACCACCAAAAAAGTGGTGGGTGAAAGTTCATTAGGGATGTTAAGCCCTATGAACCAGCCCAATGCTAACCAAGAGGGGGTTAATTGGTATTTAAAAAAAAAAATCTTTAAGCAAAGAGAACAATGAATATCATAAATTAAAATCACCATAGAAAAATAAATGCAAAAATTTAAATGCGGAAGCAGTAACAACAAGAACACAAGGGTTTATAGTGGTTCGTTCAACCCGACTTACGTCCACTCCCCGGAGGCACCCTCCGAGTATTTCACTACAATCATGACTCTCCCTTAGCCCCGACAGCTAGGCGGGGAAGCCTTGAAAAACACCTCTATTTTGCCACCCCGGCAAGGCAGAGAACCCAACTCCTTTTGCTTCCTCCTGAAGTAGGTTGAGAACCTCGATCAATCGATGAAGCTTACCTCTCCCAACCCCTCCAAGGATAAGAGACTCTAGGGAAGAAGAAGTGGAACAATGCTTGGAGTAACCCGTGTGAACTCTCTCACACGCTCCCCCTCATAAGAGCCTCTCTCTCTCCCTCTCTCTCTCTCTCTCTCTCCTTTAGGTTTTCTCAGGTTAAGATAGCAGCTAAGGATGTTCAAAAATGTTAAACAATAGCTTTTAAAATGAAGAGTTTCAAAGGAGCTCAATAAATGCAAGTTGCCGACTTTATCGTTTAGGACGATAATAATATCCTCCTGTACGATCAGTTCAAATCACAGAAGATCGGCCAGAACATCGCCCTGAAGATGATCTGGATGATTTAAAATTGGCTTGATTTTCCCGGCCAATCAATTCAAGTCAGAGAAAAATCATCCAGAGCATCGCCCTGAATTCGAACTATCTGATCCTAATTGGCCAGAACATCGCCCTGAATTTATGTTGGCCGATATTTATCGTCCAGGAGCAATTAAGGGTTTTTGAATAGATCGTCCTGGCTGATCCTGAGATCATCCAGGACGATGTAATCGTATCAATCATCCTTAATTACTTCCTTGATTCCTGGATCAATTTAGGCATAATTATGTAATATTTTCCAGGCCGATCTTGCGATCGTCCTAGCCGATTTCCAAAAATACAGCATACCTAAATTGAATATGGCATTATTTCTTTCTATTTTGAGCATATCATCCTGGCCGATACAAATATCGTCTAGGACGATCAGTTAATTACGGCTGCCTTAACTAAGAAATCCTGATTAGAACTTCTATTTTGAACTTGATCGTTCAGGCTGATATAAATATCATCTGGGACGATATGAGTAAAAACAGAAATTCTAAATCTCTCAAGTGTGTGTGTAGGGTTACTTAACATCAGTCACTTCAAATATTTACAATTGACTCAAGAAAGGAAAAAAAAATAAAAAAATTACAGACTGACTCAACCCTAATCTACCCAGTCTTGAGCTGATTCTATTTTCCGTCTGATCTTTGAATCCTGAAAATGTCAGTAGTAAAAGGCAGTAGAAAAGAAGCAAGAGTGTTTGCTAATCATCAAAACATTATCCATAAAATCAAATTTTCAATAATCTCCCACTTTTTTATTATGGCAAACACTTTAACAATTATTTCAAAAACAGTAGTGTAAAACATGGAATCGAAAGTGCTAGCATACAAAGAATTCCTCTCCCCCTTTTGACATCTCAAAAAGGAGGAGGAAACTAAGAAAAAAAAATTTAACCAAGGCATGAACATGATGTAGTATTCCATGTGATTGATTTTAAAAAAATTTGTAAGCTAATGAATCAACATCAGAAAAATCCATAAAATAGTATAATATCCGATCATGGTTACCCTTAGCTCGAACTTTCTTTTATGGTAGAATCTTCCTTGGAAATCAATGATCTAACTCAAAAATTCAATAGGATATGAGAAAAAAAGATCCATTCATCACTTGGTTTCAGAAAAAAAATATCTTATAGAATAATGTACCAAAGTAAATTAGTCACAATCGCAAAACACTCGAAATCAAGCCTTTGATACATGAAATCTTCTAAGTTTTAAAAGATTTGAAAGGAGAAGAGAGCTTGCTTTTGGTCGGCTCATTTTATGCCTCTTATCAATTGATTGGCGCTTTGCGCATTTTTTACTTTTTTTATTTTATTTTTTTTCAATTTGGCATCATTGTGCATCTTTTGTTGGCATCATTGGCCAATTTTTTTTATATTTTTGCAAGCTCCATTCTCTTTTACAATCCCTTAAAAAGGATTCTTAGTTGTAAGTATATCTTCTAGATACTAGAGAATAGGAGCTCTCTCTCTAACATAGAGAAGAATTATCCACAAAACAGAATCAATAACCAATGGCAAGAGTAATGAGGAGTCTTGATGTGGCAAAGAGACTTTAATCATTATAAATACAAGATAGATTTACTATAGCAAGGTTATAAAAGATCTTAATTTCATACACAATCATTAAATTGAATTAGATTTTTTATTAGAAAAGAAAACTGTGCCACTAAAATAGATTAGAGAAAGAGACACAATCAATGGTATATTTTTACCATCTAATAGATTAAGAGATGTAACACATTGACTACAAATTTTCAAAAACAAGGACGAGGCATACGATATCATTTCAGTGATGATTTTGAAAACCAAATAAACAAAATAAAGTAAAATAAACCAAATAAAAACTAAAAAAAAAAAGAAAAGAAAACAAATAGAAAAAAGAAAACCAAATAAAAAAAATAAAAAAGAATAAAAGCAAATGAAAGCAAGTAAAAGATCAAGTTTATGCATTTATGTCAATCACACCCAATCTGGTCCTTAAAGAGCTGAAAGTGTCAAAGGATAGTGGTTTAGTAAAGATGTTAGCCAGTTAATTTTCAGTTGTCACATGGTGTAAATCAATGTCTCCCTTAGTCACATGATCTCTAATAAAGTGATGCCTAATGTCAATATGCTTAGTCCTTGAATATTGGATAGGATTCTTAGAGATGCATATGGCACTAGTGTTGTCGCAAAAGATTTAGATGGTGCCTACAGGTAATCATAAATCCAATACCTATTGTTTCAACCAAAGGACTTGGGCCACACAACTTCCAAGAGCAATGTACTCAGCTTTAGTAGTGAAAAGTGCAACAGAGTTTTGCTTTCTACTAGACCATGAGACCAAAGATTGTCCTATGAATTGACAAGTTCCTGAAGTGCTTTTTTTATCCACCTTGCATCCTACAAAATCAGAGTTAGAAAATCTAATAATCTCAAAAGAAGTGTTATGCCTCGGATACCAAATCCCTAAGCTTTGGGTCCCCAAAAGGTATCTAAAAATTCTCTTAACTGCAGTCAGGCGGGATTCCTTGGGGTCAGCTTGAAACCTAGCACAAAGGCAAACACTAAACATAATATCAAGTCGGCTAGCAGTCAGGTAAAGTAAGGATCCAATCATGCCTCTTTAATTCTTCTGACCAACAGACTTACCACTTGGGTCCTTATCCAACAGAACACTAGAAGTCATGGGAGTATTAATTGGCTTAGCTTCATCCATCTCATACTTCTTCAAAATGTCCTTAATGTATTTTGTTTGATTTAGAAAGGTTCAATCATCCAATTATTTTATGTTAAACCCCAAAAAGTAGGACAACTCTCCCATCAAACTCATCTCAAACTCTCTACTCATTATTTTAGAGAACTCATCACAAAATTTTTTATTAGAAGATCCAAAAAGTATATCATACACATAAATCTGAACAATGAGCAAATCATCTCCAACTTTCCTAAAAAAAGGGTGGTGTCTACACTCCCCTTAACAAACTCCCTTTCTAGTAAAAATGTGCTAAGCCTCTCATACCAAGCTCTTGGTGCCTTCTTTAACCCATACTTGTCACGAGCAACTAAGGGTTTTAGAATAGATCGTCCTGGCCGATCTTGAGATCGTCCAGGATGATGTGATCATATCAATCATCCTTAATTACTTCCTTGATTCCTTGATTAATTTAGGCATAATTGTGTAATATCTTCCAGGCCGATCTTACGATCATCCTGGCCAATTTCCAGAAATACAGAATACCTAAATTGATTATGGCAATTATTTCTTTCTATTTTAAACATATCATCCTGGCCGATACAAGTATCATTCCGGACGATCAGTTAATTATGACTGCCTTAACTAAGAAATCCTGATTATAACTTCTGTTTTGAACTCGATCGTTCAGGCCGATATAAATATCGTCTGGGATGATGTGAGTAAAAACAGAAATTCTAAATCTCTCAAGTGTGTGTGTGTAGGTTTACTTAACATCAGTCACTTCAAATATTTACAATTGACTCAAGAAAGGGAAAAAAAAAAGAAAATTACTGACTCAACCCTAATCTACCCAGTCTTGAGTTGACTCCATTTTCTGTTTGATCTTTGAATCCTAAAAATGTCAGTAGTAAAAGGTAGTCGAAAAGAAGCAAGAGTATTTACTAATCATCAAAATATAATCCATAAGACCGAATTTGCAATAGTTGGCGTAGGTATAATCAAAAAATTCAAGAACCTTTAGATTGAAAATATTTTACTTGCTGGTGGCTTGAAACACAACTTGCTCAGTATTAGTTAACTTTGTAAAAAGGGCTTTATCATAATTTATTTTTGTCAAACACGTGCATCATTAGCTTCAATAACAATAATGTTTTGTAGGGAAAAAGGATTTACAATGTTTACATGCTTGATTTAAATAATATTGAATATGCTGCATCTTTTTGTTTAAAAACTATTGTTGATGAGTCTTGGTTGTGGCATAAGAGGTTATGTCATGTTAGCATGAAAACACTTAGAAATGTAAACTAAAAAGACTTAATAAGAGGAATCACTAAGCTTAAGTTCATTAAAACCATCTGTATGATGCTTGACAACTAGAGAAATAAGTCAAATCCTCTTTTCATTCTATTAAGGATATTAGCATATCTAAACCCTTAAAAGTCCATCACATAGAATTTTTTGGACCCATTAGTACCACCAACTTAGAGGGAAAAGTCCTTGGATTTGTTATAGGCAATGACTACTCAAGGTTCACTTAGATTAAATTTAAATTCTTAGCTCCTAAGACCCCTCAGCGGAATGGGGAAGCTGAAAAGAATAGGACCTTAGTAGAAGCTGCTAGAGCCATGCTTATTAAGTATTCACTTCCAAAATACTTTTGGGCTGAAATGGTAAACATAGCTTGTTATGTGTTGAATATGATAAATGTTAGATCCAAATTGAATAAGACACCCTATAAGATTATTAAGAGTAGGTCACCCATCCTTTCTCACCTCCACATATTTGGTTGTAAGGTTTTCATTCTAAATAATAGAAAATCACTCTTAGGAAAATTTGACATAAAATTTGATGAAAGAGTGTTCTTGGGAAATTCAAGTGTAGGGAAATCTTTTAGAGTGTTTAATAAGAGGACTTTGATTGTGGTAGAGACTACTCATGTAGTGTTTGATGAATCTAATTCTAAGAAGTTTATAGTTGAGTAAGTAGAAGAAAGTGAGATTACCTAAGGGGTAGAAAATATAAATCTGGAGGAATAGGTAGAGCCTCAAAATACTGTTGAAGTATGTGAGATTACCCAAGGAGTATAATCTATAAATCTGGAGGAAAGGGTAGAATCTATACACACTTTGCCTAGATATTAGAGATATTTTTTGAGTCTTCCTAAAAAATGGATCTTATGAGACCCTTTTGAAGGTGTTAGAACTAGACATGGAATTAGAAAAGAAGTTAACCACTCAGTCTTCATCTCAATGACTGAACCCACTAACATCAATCAAGCCCTTTCTAATGAATTTTAGATCTTTATCATGCAATAGGAATCAAACCAAATTGTTAGAAATGATGTTTGGAAGCATATAAAAAGATCGAAGGGCCAAACTATAGTAGGAATCAAATGAGTATTTAAGAATAAAATGAATGATTCTAGTGTGATGGTTAGGAATAAGGTGAGATTG
Source organism: Dendrobium huoshanense (assembly GCA_016618105.1). NCBI lineage: Eukaryota > Viridiplantae > Streptophyta > Magnoliopsida > Asparagales > Orchidaceae > Dendrobium > Dendrobium huoshanense. Next base: position 41,357,679 of record CM028347.1, read on the forward strand.
GTGGCTAAGTGGTATAATTAAATAGAAGGAATTAATTTTGAGGATACTTTTATCCATGTAGTAAGATTGGAAGCAATTAGAGTGCTGCTAGCCTTTACCTGTTATAAAGGATTTAAGCTCTTCTAAATGGATGTCAAGAGTACCTTTTTATATGGGGTAATAAAAAAAAAGATGTGTTTGTAAAGTAACCTCTAAGTTTTGATAGTTCCCAATTTTTAAATCATATTTATAAATTAAAAAAGGCCTTATATGGATTAAAACAGGCATCAGATCTCATTATTTAGCACATTCCTACTAGAGAGGGAGTCTGATAATGGAAGCATAGACACCACCCTTTTTTTGAGGAAAGTAAAAGATGAGTTACTCATTATTTAGATCTATATTGATGACATAATTTTTATATTTTTTGATAAAATATTATGTGATAATTTTTCTAAAATAATGAGTAAGGAATTTGAGATAAATATGATGAGAGAATTATCCTACTTTTTGGAGTTTAGTATAAGATAAATGGATGATGGAACCTTTTTTAATCAATTAAAGTATATTAAGAACATGTTGAAGAAAAGTGAAATGGATACAACCAAGCCAATAAACACTCCCATGAGCTCTAGTTTTCAGTTAGATAAGGACTCAAATGGAAAATCTGTTAATCAAAAGAAGTACAGAGAACTAATTGGATCGCTATTTTACTTAACTACTAGCTAATCTGATATAATATTTAGTATTTGTCTATGTGCTAGATTTCAAGCTGATCCTAAAGAATCCCACCTGACTATAGTTAAGAGAACCCTTAAATATCTCTTAGGAACCCAAAACTTAAGAATATGGTATCCTAAGCACAACACTTCTTTTGAAATTATTAAATATTCTTATTTTGATTTTGCAGGTAGTATGGTGAATAGAAAGAACACTTCTGGAACTTATCAATTCATAGGACAGTTCTTAATCTCCTAGACTAGTAGAAAAAAAAAACTCTATTGCAATTTCAATAACTGAAGCTGAGTATATTGCCTTAGGAAGTTGTGTGGTCCAATTTCTTTAGTTGAAGAAATAAATTATGGATTTAGGATTATCTGTAGACACAATTTCAATTCATGTAATAACACTAATGACATCTACATCTCTAAAAATCTTATCCAACATTCAATGACCAAATATATTGACATAAGACATCACTTTATTAGGGACCAAATTACCAAAGGAGATATTGAGTTATACCATGTAGCAACTAAAAACTAACTAGCTGACATCTTTACTAAACCACTGGCCTTTGATACATTCAGCATCTTAAGGACCAGATTGGGTATGATTGACATAAATGTATGAACCTGATGATTTCTGAACTCTAAATTTTTATTTTCTAATCTTTCTTTTGTTTTTGTTTTGGTTGTTAATTTTTAATTATTTGAAGCTGTCTTTCTGTGCTTTCATTATTTATGTTATTATTTCTTTCAATTTTCTTTTAGTCACTGCTGAAATGATATTTTTATCTAATTTTTGTTTTTAAAAATTTATAATCAGTGATTGATATCCCTAAATTAGTTAAAGGGAGAAACACTATTGATTGTTTCCCTTCCTCTAACTCCTTTTAGCGGCATAATTTTGTTTTATAAATAGAAGTCTATCTTAAATTAATAACTGGACATTACAATTGAGATCATTTTTATCTTCTTATAGTAATCTATCTTATATAAATAATATTAAAAGTCATTAAATCACTTTCAAGTTTTCTTAATCTCATTATTGCATTTATCATATAAATTTGATTATACTTTGTGGTTTATTCCTCTTTATATTAGAGAGTGAGTTTTTCTTCTTAAATATTTGAAAGATATTCTCACAACTGAGAGTATTTAAAAGTTTCAAAAGGGAGCTAGCTTGGAAAAATGATAATAGACATAAAATGAGCCCAAAAGAAAAACTAAAAGATACATAATGATTGGAAAAAAAAATTAAAAGATACACAAAATATATCAAAAATCAAAAGATGACCAAAGTACGCCAACCAGTTGACAAGAGACAAAAAATGAGCCCACAAGAAAGCAAGCTACCTTCTCTTTCACACTTTTAAATCTTAGAAGAATTCATATGTCACTTAATATTTTCAAAGACTTGATTTCAAAATTCATGATTAAGACTAATTACTTTGCTATATTATTTTATAAGATATTTTTTTAGAATGAAGTTTTGAACGGATCACTTTTTCTTATCCGATTGTTTTTTTTTTTTTTTTTTTTTTTTTGAGTTAGATCTTTATTTTTAAAAGAAGGTTTGCCCTGTAAGAAGTCCAAGCTGGAGTTAACATGATCGGTTGTTCTACCATTTTTTGGATTTCAACATTGTTAACTCATTTTTTTTATAAATTTTTAATTCAATCACATGGAATTTTTATCATATTCTTTCTTTGATAAAAAAAATTAATTTTTTCGTTATTTTTGGTCCTTTTTAATATCTTTTTGTAATTTTATGTTTAATTTTTACTTATTTTTTTATATTTTGGGACCTCTTCTGATCAACTCCCTCCATCATCAAAATTTTTATATTTTAATCATATCATCCTTGACAATATTCCAATCATCAAATAACCCTTCATCATCCATCTGATGGCTGATTTGACTCAATTATTTGTGATCATCTTAGATGATCCACATCATCCTAAATGTTCTGATCGAATTCTGCTTAATTATTTATGATCATCCTGGACGATACACATGTTCGTCTTGGACGATCCACGTGGAAAAAATGGTTACACATTTTAAATTTTATCGGTATGATTCATTATTGCTAATTATCCTAGACGATCCACTAAATTATCTTGGATGATACTTTTCATCAACAGTCATCTAGCCTGACTCATCAGGATGATCACCTGAGTCTAATCATCCTGGATAATGTCTGATCATCCTAGATGATGGGACTACCTTTCTGACTAATCGCCCTGGATGTCATAAATTCTACTGATCATCCTGGACAATTTTCCCTATTCTTTATAAACAACTAGCTTCATATGTTTTTCTCACCCTCAAATCCTCCAATTCTTCTTTCCTTCTCACTCATACTCTCAATCCTTGTCAATGGCTAGTGGGAAAAGGTCCAAGATGGTGACTAGAAGTACCTCAAGGGTGATTATTGACCCTTGATTCACTAATGCGGCTGACCAAGAAGCCTATCTTTGTTACAAAACTATTAGGATCACACCTTTGAGGATTTTCAATCCTCGAATGCTCACTTACATGATACTGAATTTGTTCACTCACACCTCTCTCACTTCGATTCTGACACTAGCTTGCTCGTTAAATTCTGAACTCCTCTGAGATTTCTTCACTAATCTTAGGATCAATGCCACTTACACCACCCTACAGTCATATGTTCATAGACGCCCTGTAGATATCACCTACCAGGATTGCTACGAACTCCTCTAACTTTCTACTATTAGAGACATGCTCAAACCTTATCTTCATATACTGATTATAACTTGGGTCCTGATAACCAACTACTAAGGAACATAAATGTCACCTACCATGAAGATGCCTCAAGCACCTTAGTGGAAGATGCTAAGACAATTCAACATATCCTTCAAACCTCAGTAATCCCAAAGGTTGGTGACCGTATCCATATCACTCCCCTTCTCTCAATCACCACCTCCTACATAATAGCATATATGGAGTTCAACGTCACTAATATTTTCTTTTGCTACATTGAGCACCTAACCAGTATTAGGGATCCAAGGCACAAAAGAAAATTCAATCTTTCCTTAGGACACATCATAGCTTTTGTACTGGAAACCAAATACAACCTTTAATATCATGCCCCACCAAACTATCAACCTTCCTACTACACCAACATCTTCTTCCATGTCCTTCATAACACTCGTCTCCATCTGGAGGAGGCTGAGGGAGCCAAGGAGGAAGTTGTTCATGTATCTATTATGATCCTCCAGCAATCACATTTGGATCAACTAGTAGAAAGGTTTGACTCTTACATTTCTAGACAGGAGAAGCAGCATGAGGCCGATGTTACTCGATTTGATGCATATGTGGCACACCAACAGTAATAGCACGACCATGATATGGCCTGGTTTGGGGAGCAGTTTGCTTCCATATCTAGTTTCTTTCAGCCACCACCTCCACCTCCTTCACCTGATCAAAGCCATCCATACTTGTAGACTATTTTTTGTCATATTTTTTGTGTGATGCTTTTGTATTGCTGTTAGTTTCTAATTTATATTTTTTACTTTGTATTTCTTTTCTATTTTCTCTTTTTTTTTTATGTCAAAAGGGGGAGTAGTGTTAGTGTTATTGTTGTTTTATTGTATTATATCATTGTATCATTTAGTGTTTGTACTATTTTTGTTGTATTACCTTCTTATTTTAGTAAAATTTTTACTACTTAATTCATATTGTTCTCCTTTACTTTATATTTTAGTCTTATTAATCTGATTGAGTTGAATTTCCTAATAAATGTTTGCCATCATAAAAAGGGGGATATTATTATAAACTTAAATTCAAGGGTTATAATTTTAATGATAACAAATATTTATGGCATTCTTGTTTCTCTACTATTGTTTTTACTAAACATCTATTTTTATTTCCCTACTACTAACTTTCAAGTCCACAAGGTCAATTGCAATTCAAGATAACTTAAGATTGGGTAGATTAGGACTGCGTCAGTCAATAAGTGTAATTCTAGTGGTTTTTTTTTTCCTTTTCTTGAGTCAAAGGTAATAATGTAAATCATGATGCTAAGTAACCTTGCACACACACACACTCAAGGGGAGAAATTCTATAAATTTAAGGGTTTTTTTTATTTTTTATCACATCGTATAGAACAAACCTAAATCATCCTTAACGATCAGTTAAAAATAAAAATCCTAATTAGGGCTCCTTTATTAAGATAGTTGAATTAAGCAAATCATCTTGGACAATATTTACATCATCTTAGATGATAGGCTCAAATTATAAAGAATTAGCCGCCAAACTCTTTTAGGTATGATATTATTTTTAGCAATTATACAGGACAATACAATATCATCTTAGACGATTCATTACAAGAATGCCTAAATTAGTCAGGTGATTAAGGACAGCAATTAAGATTTGATTGACCGATCATATCATCTAGGACGATTGTAGGAGCATCCTGGACAATCAGTTAGAAAAATCTTTGTTTTCTCTGAATCCTATGGACGAGCAGAATAATTTGTTGGATGATTAGTTGAAATTCTTCATCATCCATGTGTATCTCCTGGATGACCAGGATAATTTATTGAAAGATAATCCTTAATTTTGAACTAATCATCCAGGATGATCCAAGCATCATCCAGGATGATAAGTTATATTTCTTCATCATCTAACGTGTATCTTTTGGATGATCAGAATGATGTACTAGACGATATGTATGATTTTGAACTAATCGTACATGATGATATTCACATCATCCAGGATGATCAGAATAAATAATGAGTTCTAATTATATAGCCCCCAGATTGTCTAGTGTGAAATAGCTAAAATACACTGATCTTACATGATGATATGTCGATTGTCCTAGATGATCTTTGATGGCAAGTTGCAAATTAGGAAAAATTTTAATCCCTTCTTTATAAGATCTATTATTCATTTATGTTGAGATCTTTTGCTACTTTCCTAACCTGAGAGAGCTTGGACAAGGAGAGGGAGAGCTTAGGAGAGAGAGGGAGAGAATTTTATGAGGGGGAGTTTGTAAGGTATTCACAAAGGTTGGTCCAAGAAAGGATTCGAGTTGCCTTCTCCATTCGTCATCCTTGTCTCCTTGGTGGCTCTAGGAAGGTCATCTTCAGCAATCGTTCAAGGTTCTCTGCCTTCTTTAGGAGGAAACAAAAGGAGGTTAGGTTCTCTACCTCACCGGGGTCGATGAAAAGGAGTTTATAAAGGCTTCTCCACCTTGTTGTGGGAGCAAAAGAAGAGTCACTATATTTTAGTACAATACCTGGAGGAGATGCTCCGGGGAATGGATGTAGGTCAAGTTGATATAACCACTATAAAATACGGTGTGTTCTTTCTATGTTACTATTGCACTTTACTTTTCTGCTTATTAAATTTATGTGATTGATTGTGTTTATTTTAAAATATTTAAAAAAGTTTCAAAAATTCTTTTACTTTACGTTTAAGAATTTTTAAAAATATTAATTCACCCCCTTTTTGGTTAGCCTCGGTCTAGAACAAACTTTCACATTTAACATCCATTGAACCAAACCACAAGCCTTTGTCAACCCTGGTTGACCAATTCCACCGTGGTTGATCAAATTACCCTTTTTTCCATATAAACTACATAACATACATGGAGAAACCACCAAACCTTAGGATCGCCCCCAAAACCCCCAAAACATCAATCAGAATGTATTGAGCAAAGTTTCAACCCTTTGTCAACCTTGGTAGAACAAAGAACCCATTTAGCATTAAATAAACATTTCACATTAAATGAGCTCAGTGATATATTGGTCCACCTCCAACAAGTCCAAAATATCATTTGGAATGAGTTGGACCCACCATTGATCCCTGGTAAAACTTGGTTGAGCAAGTCAATCCTATTTGACCAAAATCACCGTATACTCATAAAAATTTTATTTCTCATGATTTTGACAAATTCATTGAGCCAAATTCATGGAGAATTTTCTCGAGATTATCTCTTAAAAACTTTTAAAACTTGGGCCTATATGGTTTGACCAATTGGGTTGAACCAAAGTGCAAAAAAGAGAATTTTTTGCTCTAAATTACTACCCTTGATAAAATAAATTTTGAAAATCATTGTAGCATGTGTGTATTAACCCCATGGACACACCCCAAGAGTTTGAACCAATGGTTTCACCTAGGTCAAAAGAATGGGTTGAACTAAGATTGCTAATACCCATTAAATAGAGCTCCAACTCAAGCCATCCCAATTTAGCTTGAGCTAGCACATTGGTGGACTCAATAAGCTTCAACACATAAGCCCACATCAATCCCTTTCAATCTAAGTAGCTGAGGTGGAAAGGTTCCCCAAAAAATCTCTCTATAATGATTAGTTTAAGTCTAACTCCATCAAAAACCAACCTCGTTCTTTCAAACTCTCCAAAATCTTCCCTTAAATCCCATCTATTAGTCCCCAACTGAAATGGCTACTAGCCATGTCTTAGTAGGCAAGATATCAACCCTTCATCAAAATTTTGTCTTGTGAGGTTGGTTTAAGTATAACTCCCTTGAAACTTGGACCAATGAGCTAAAACTTTCCAGAATGTTCCATTAGCTCCTATTGGTTAGTCCCAAGGTGCATTGGATCAATGACATGGCATGCATGTGGCCTACCTTAGATTCACATTATCTCTCCAACAAATAAAACCCTTTCCAAAAGCCCAAGGGTTAATCAACAAGTTTCCCTAGACTCCGAGCATCCTCCCTATCCTTCTCCAAGTTTATTCCTAGCCACCTCCAATTCAAGAAAATCTCAAACCATCAATAGAAAATAAGAGAGAAAGGATAATTTCAATCTATCTTCTTATTTAGCCATATCTACTTCATTGATTCTTCTTGACAGTTGAAGAGGATCTCAAGACCTTTCAAACAAGTCCAATATTAAATAAATCCACCGACAGGTTAAAATGTTGTCTTAATTTGAAGTTTTATGATCAAACTTAGAATTTTCCTAAATCTCGTTGCATGGAGTCCTAAAAATCCATAGATTGAAGTTTTTCAAATTTAGATGGTTGAATTGAAAGTTATAGATATTTAAATGTTTAGTGCATTTTTGAACTAGAAATATGAGTTGGATCAAAATTGTATGATCGCTTTACACAAGCTATAGGATGGTTCAGACTAATCAAACGGAACAACGCATATACGGTTTTGAATAATGGGTGATGTAGACACATCCATGCCGTTTGTCCTACGCGTCATCAATTCAACGGCTAGATCTTATAGCAGACGTAGATAAGTGGATGTCAGAGCATCTAACGCGTGGCCTAAGTATGATGGCGCGGGGCTATGTCCCGCCAATCATTGCTTGGTAATGATTGTGCCAGCCATTAAATTGATTTAAATGCCCTAGAAATTCTAAAATTCATTTAAAATAATTTTTTTTTAATCCAAATTAAGTGTTCTTGGGATTCTTGGAAAGCTATTAGCCTCTATGTTTTTTAAATAATTATTTGAACAATGTTTGATCATTAGATTTGGAGTAAAATAGGGTAGAATGGTTTATTTTTTCCTTAATTTTCTCAAGCTCTAACGGTCAAATTGATCTCAAAGTTGGATGGTATATATTGGGGTGTATCCTTGACCTACTCTAATTTTCTTGGGTCTTTATTTGACCATATTTTCTGTGATTTGAATTTTCCAGTTTGTTCGTCCATTTATGACCCATAATGTTTAAAATTCACAACTCTTTGTGTTCTTAGAATTATATATTCATCTTTATGTGGTTTGTTTATATTTGTGTAAGGGTTAGTTAGCCACTAATTTTATCCAATTCCAATGAGTTTGCCTCCTAAAATAAATTTCCAAAGCTATAAATGTATGAAGGTTTGGTGATTGAAGTCACAGCCTAGGAAGGCTTTAATGAGCCATAATTTAGTGAATTTGAAGCACATGTATTTATGTACCTAAGTTTCAAGTTTCACTACATTTGGAGGATGTATGGTTAGTCATTTAGCAAACCCAAGATTCATGGACATAATTAGCCTAGGATCTTGAAAATTTTAGAGTAAATTAATTTTTAACCCAAAATTTATAAACAATAAATAAAATTACTCATAAAAAAATCACAACAAAAGAAAAAATAAAAGCCTTATCAGATTCATTCAAAAATTAAAAGTAATTTCAGAAATCAAGAAATTCGCTATTTAATTAAAATAAATATCTAGAAATATATAAAAATTACTAAAATAATTTTAAACACTTAAAATCATCCCTAAGAGTTATTTCTAAAATTTGGGAAATATTTCAAGATGTTTGGAGTTGATTTGGTATAAAAATAATAAAATACACCTAATTAAATAAATCCATTAAATCATCAAACTTGTAAAATTCATAACTAATTTCAAAAAACTTTAAATTGAGGAAACTCAAGGAACTAGACTCATCTCTGGGTCTGGAATTTATGAAAAATATAAAAGTTTCATAAATTAATATAAATAAAAAAGTCAAGAAATGGATCATATATTTAATGTATTAAAATATTCATTAAATATGAAAAACCAATAAATTATTAAACCTGCTTAAATTATCAATTCAATGAAATTAAATCATAAAATAATATTAAATAAATAACAAACATTAATTTCATTGAATTTTTTTGGCAGGACAATTGTTGAGCTCTAGGGCTACATGTCCTGAGGAGACCTTGGGTCCTAGTGCTTATTCTGACAACGTCATGCATGAATTAGATAGAATGTAAATACTAAAATATAAATTTAAATAAATTAATAGATAATAAATTAAATTTAAATAAAAATCATTAATAAATATATAGATATTATAGCTTTTCATAACCTTGTGTTTGATTCCATTTATAAGGGCAAATGTGTATTGGATTGAGAAGCTTCAAGGTTCAAAATATTTAATTACAATAAAGAACTCCATTATATCCATCTACCCTAATTTCGAAGGAATTGTAGTATTACAAATATGAGCCTAGGACTGACTGATCAATAACTTCTGGAACTTAGAATTTGTTGAACACCATGTTCAGTAAAACCTAAAGATAAATAACTTCAACAATCAAAATATCCTTAAAAAAAATTTAAAATATTTAAATCATTAAAAATTAAATTAAAATCATCCTTTCAAGACCTTGAACAAATAAATTCATTTATAGACAACATTAAACCAATAAAACTTATGAACTGTCCAAGCCACACACCCTTTTATACACACACTTAAATGGTTTGCTAGGCTAACAAACTCTAACCTAGGCTAGGCCGGTGGTTTGATTTGCTTGTCAGGAGCTTTACTTAGAGAGTACCTTGTGTATGTTTGTTTGTTAAAGGAATTTATATGTCATACATTTTAAATTATTATTGGTGCACTTAAGCTCTTTAAGAACTTCATTATAAGCATTAGGATAATACACAACTTCTTTGCACTTTACATACTTTTATATACCTTTATATTGTTTTAAATTCCTACAATAGTTAAAGTAGAATGTACATCGGAATGATGTATACATGTATAAGTCATTGTAAATGTAAAATGTATATAGATCGAGTTGTATAGTGTCCTGAGTTGTAAAAGGTTTAAATGTACATGGTTATACATATATAACTTTGGCTCCAAAAGATGATTTCCTTTCCTTTGGAGCTTGAAGACCATAAGCAAGTATATTTGAATCTACATATAAGGTATGATTAGAAACCAAGGTTTAATGTGGCAGAGCCTAGCGACCTTTCTTTTTTATAGAGTTTGAGTCTATTATAAATTATCAAATCAATGAATAAACAAATTGCTTTTATATATATTCAATATTTCATTTATGAAATTGCTTTATGCATTGCATTCATATGGGTGGCATTACGCATTAGTGGGTAGAATTTTCTTAAATTTCTTTCGGTGTATATGTTCTGGACTATGTGGGAATATGTATACTAGTTCTAGGATGATATAGTATTGGATATTGTATAACTAACCCCTTAACCCAATCATGTAGATGGATATTGTATAACTAATCCCTTAACCCAATCATGCATAAATACATGCATTTTAATTTTTTAATTAATGTTAAGCTAAACTTTTATCCCCATCATAGACAAGGTAGCGGGGTCCTCATTGCGCATCATGCTGCTTAAATTTCAAAAAAAAAAATAGGACTTAGAAAATTTAGTTAGGTAAATTTAACAAGATAAAATTTAGATTTTTTTTGTGAGTCTTTTAGCTATTGTTATTTAAATTAAAAGTTAAAATTACTCATCTTAAGTCATAAATTTGAGAGTTTGATTCATCCTTTGACTTTTTAGGATAGAACTTAACCTAACAAGCATTACATCAAGGGTGATTAGTTATGGATTAGGATTGCTACCTAGTAATTCACTCCAAGCAAGTATAATCCCAAATCATAAACACCTCTTCAATCTTTTACATATTTTGATTCAATTCTTTTGAAATTAAAGTTTAGAGTGCCACTAAAGAATTTATAATATACAGTTTATACATTAAATCTTGTTAGCCCAAATATTTCTTTAGAACCATATGCCTTTAAAAACCTTTATTCTTCACTTTAATTGAGAGTATTCTCTTAGGAGGTGTAATTAACTACAGAACTTGCGCCTATAGAGAGTCTATAACCCAGAATAAAATAAATCATATCTTAGTTTCTTCTTAAGGTAGAGGAAAGATTTGTTGAATGCATACCTAAGATTTAAACATTGGATTAATTTCATAATTGAAATGATAGGTGAATGTTTCTTTTATCCTTCGAGACTAATTGAATAATCCCTATGCAGTATTCAATCACGAATGAAAATTTTATTTTCTCAAATTAATAGTGACACATTAATCTATCCTTAGGGATGCTATAATATCAATCTATGTAGCTTTTATTAAAGAAATACAAAATATAAATTTAAAAATAATCTTATGTGACATTGCATTTTGGATTTTAAAAAAAATTTATCCACATGTTTGGATCAATTGATTTAAAGATTGGTGATAAGGTCGATAGAGCTTGCTCACGCAACAAACTCAAAAACTTAGGGGACAGGGAAAGGCTGAGGAAATGATCAGGAGACTCAATGGAACCATGGAAAATCAGAATACGTAAACCATACTAGATGGAATTAGGGATATTTATAGGTGGTAAGTTTAAACCAAGATGGATTTATGGCCATTAGTGATAGTTACATGTTGTCGAAGCTAGCATGGGAAGACCAATGGAGTAAGGAAAGGTAGTCTCAAATAGTTAAGATGTTGATGTAGATGATCCTAACAAGCATTACTCAAACAAATTTTTAAATTCATAATTTAGCTTATTTTAAGCCAACCTTGGATGACCAGTCGGACCTTTGGGTTGGGTTTATTGTTAGATGTTCCAATGAGTTTAATCAGGTGATTGGTCTAAGTTGATTTGGGCTACGTAGCTTGGAAAAGTTGGATAAAGCGTCTAAGCTATTTTAGGCCAGCTTAGGTCAACCCATTGGCTTGTCAAATGCTAGCCCCAAGAAAATTAAGTTAGTCTTGTCCTTAGCATATATGGAATCTAATGAATGAATCTAAATCATTTTTCTAAGGCTTCAAAGATTAAATAAGTAAAAAAGAATCAATGTTCTCATAGGTCAATCATGGTTTACTTGATCAACCAAAATCAATCAATAACCATCAATGATTTTCATTTAGACTCTATTAAATGTTTGCAAGATTTGGTATTATCTTATAAGGGCTAGGGTTGAATTTAAAGTAGGAGGGTCAATTTTTAGATGTTTAAATCAAGCTTGGTAGAAACTAGTTTAATAGGATTTGCTAAGACTCTTGAGTGGTTCTAAACACTTTAGAGGTGAGTTTAAGTTGTTTTAGATTAATCCTAAAGGTCTAAAATCAAGTCTAGGTTATGAAGAAATGTTGTTGTATGAGGAATCATGTTTGACTTCGAAACTGGATAGGAATAAGATGTCATAGGAGGACTCACACCCGAACATGGGAATTTAATGAAGAAGGGTTGTCGTAGGACACATGCTCAACTTTGAAATTAGAAGATAAAGAGATGTCATAGGAGGAATAACACTACACTTGGGAATTTAATGAAGGAATGTTGTAGGAGGACATATATCCAATTTCAAAACCTCCCATCCTTATAACAAAAGACCTTAACAACCTGCAATTCTTCCACTATGGATCATTTGCTTTTATAAATGTCATTTAGAATAACAAAAAAATTAATGTTGACATCCTTTATGAAATCAAAACATCAATAGTACTTGTCACAAAAATTTGTAATCCTAGCGGGCTCAAATTTTCAATATTTATATATTCTTTATCCCATGCTCAGTTTATCATAACACTTCAAAAGTTATAAGCAACATAATTACCATAAAATTTTCATCTTTATTTACTCTGAATTTCATTTAAATATAATACTTAAGGTATCATTTATTAATAGGAAGCATAGTATGGTCACCTTTGTAATCCACTAACTAGTAAAATCCTCCTTAATAAACTTTCTCCACAACAAAAGAACCATCTCCTGATATTCCTTCTTCATTGACTAGTCTTTTGAAGAAGGGTTATGAGGCCTGCTTTTCTTGATTATTTTGTAATTGTTTTTCTTAGCTCTTAATGCAAGTTTGCAATTCTTTAAAAAAAAAAATAAAAAACAAAAGAACCATCTGAAGTTTACTTAAATTTTCTGCCAGCTTACGATAGCCTAAAATAGGGTCATCAAAGAATAAAGAACAAGTCTCTTATTTGAAAGATTATAGGAAGAATAAACCATTTTATCATGTGCTTGAGCCATCCAAATTTTATATAACTCGAGATTCTACTGGGTCGACAAGCACTTTCACTACAGGAAAGCCTTGGTATACAGGCAATATTTTCGGTGAAATTAAATCTGTCGGTATCAACGGTTTTGTAACTGACGGAAATTCTGCTGCTAACCTATTGGTGGATTTTTTGGAAGAAAACCCGCCAGTAAAGCCATCAATTTTTGTAAAATCGGTGATAAATTTTGGCGAATAATGAGCCAGAATTTACCGACAAGTCTTCCAGAGGAAAATCTGCTAGCTAATTTAAACCAGAAAAAATAGTTCTGGCAAAATTTCTACCAGAAAACCCACTGGGGAAGACAATATTTTCCTTCCACAATCATCTTCCTTCTCACTTCACTCATACTTGTTTTAGTTCGGTACTGCTCATGTTAGTCGCCTCCAGCCAAATGCACTTTAGTCTCCTTTGTCTACGCCACCTTTATCGCCTGACGTTCATCGCCTCATTCACCAACATTCACCGCCTCAGTCGCCAAAAATCCATCATAAGTTTAGCTTGGTTAGCCCATTTATTTCTTGCTTTGGCATGGATGTTCTTAGTAGACATTTGTAAGAGATTGTACCATGGTGTATGCATTTTATTAATGATATTCTTCTTGTTGATAAGATTATAGAGGGAGTTCATGGTGAAGTAGATGTGGACACTATTAGTAGAATTCAAGTTGCATGATTAAAATGGAGGAATGTGTTGGGCTCATGAGTAGCTTTACTCTTAGAGACTAGATACGAAATGAGCATATACATGAGAAGTTTAGCGAAGCTCCTATGGAAGATAAGATTAGAGAGAGTGAGATAGTCACCTTAAATGGTTTGGTCGCATAAAAAGGTAGCCTCCAAATGATCTAATTAGCAAAGTAGAGGTATTAGATTTGTATTATATTAAGAAAGGTAGAGGTATAAAAATACTTGGATATTTGTGACACACCAAGAAAGTCGATAAATCTGCTAGAAATATCTCCAGCGCAAACTACATTTTCACACAAGTATCCCCTTCAAGACTAATGCATGCCTTCTTGGTGTGGTAAGATTGAAGAGTATGGTTGTAGTGTTACCTAACATTATGGTTGTAGTGTTACCTAACATTGACCAACACATCTTTCTAAATGTGGCAGACAAGCAAAGACTCCTCAAATTTCTCCTAAATGGAGGAGATACTGGGAGGCTACCAAATGTTTCATTTATATGGGATCACTTATGAGAAATAACACCATCCAATTTACAAATCAATTTGAATTCAATCAAATTTCCTTCAAAAGATGTTAATCAAATCTCTAATATATTCATATTATATATAGGATAAATTATTCATGTTATGGATATTAGAATTCAAAGAAATTAAATGTATAATCGATTAGCACAATGATGAAAGATATTAACAGATGAGTTCATTAATTGGGAATTTTTTTTATCCAGACAGCTGTCAACTTCCTAACTTCATCTCAGATAGAAAGTTTTGATGCCCATGCTCTAAACATAAAAATAAAGTGCATCCAAGATCAAATGATGTAATTGTTGATCTATATCACTGAGGATTCTTGCTAGAATATTTATATTGGACTTCTTACGGAGAATACGAGCCACATTCTGATTCTCGATGCTACCCATATATAAGTTCTAATGTAGCTGAGGAAGAAAATATCTGACCTTTTGAGGATTTAGTTTTTGATGAAATTGGAGATTTATTGCATGTTGAATAATATACATAAGGGATACCAAATAACTAGGTACAAATTTTTTATCATTTATTGCATGCTGCCCAACAACCAATATGGAATGGGTGCACCACTTCCTCAGAGTTTTTCATTGTTGTAAAGATGTTAAGCATCAAGGAAGAATATAATGTCCCATGTGAATATTTTAATCAATTCATTGGGATGCTTAGGGAACTAACTTGACAGATAATATAATTTCTATATATTTATATCAGATTAAAAAGTTAGTTTTCAAACTTGGTTTGACATACATAAAAATATATTGTTATTATGAATGGATACAAGTTATACTATAAAGATGATTTATAAGAGATTGCATGCCATCATTACAATGTACTAAGATTTAAATCAAAGTTTGGGATGAAAAAAAGTAAAATGATGTACTAGTCAGTAGAATGTTTTGCTTACTTATAATTCCTATACTAAAATGATTATATGTATTATGAGATTTGTTGCACATATGAGATGGACAATGAACACATCTCATAAGAATGTGTTATTACACATCTGTTAAAATTAGAGGCCTAGAAACACTTTAATCATATAAATATCACCTTCTCCACTACAACAACAACAACAAGCCTTTATCCCACTATGTGGGGTCGGCTACAATAATACTTTTTCTCCATTGTGTCCTATTAAAAGTCAAATTCTCATTTAAATCTAATAAAGAAAGGTCATTCCAAATATTTTATAACCAAGTATTTTTAGGTCTGCCTCTACCTTTCTTAACATAAGTCAAATATAATACCTCTACTCTCCTAATCGGGTCATCGCAAGGCCGTCGTTTTATGTGCCCAAACCATCTAAGGCGACTCTCTCTAATCTTATCTTCTACTAGAGCTACTCCAATATTTTCACGTATATGCTCATTTTGTATCCTATCTCTAAAGGTAAAGCCACTCATCCACCTGAGCATCCTCATCTCTGCCATACTTAACTTAGTATTATGCTTCTCTTTTAATGGCCAACATTCAGCACCATAAAGCATTGCAGGCCTCACTACTATCTTATAGAATTTTCACTTAAGTTTGAGGGGTACTTTTCTATCACACAACAAGCCCGATGCATTCCTCCACTTCAACCATCCAACTTGAATTTTGCTAATAATATCTCCATGAATTTCACCATCACTCTAAACAATAGGTCCAAGATATCTAAAATGTGTACTCTTATTAATGACTTGATCGCCCAAAGTCACAATCCCCTCACTAGGTCTATTACTACTAATATTACACTCCATATATTCCATTTTAGATCTACTCAAGAGAAAACCTTTAGTCTCTAAAGTTGACCTCCATAATTCAAGTTTACTTTCAACTCCCTCTCTAGTCTTATTAACAAGAAGAATATCATAAACAAAAAGATACACCAAGATACATCCTCTTGCAAATTTCTAGTGAGAACATCCATGACTAAAGTAAAAAGATATGGGCTTAAGGCTAATCCTTGATGTAACCCAACCAAAATAAGGAAATACTTGGTCAAACCACCTTGTGTTTGAACACAAGCAATAGCTCTTGCATACATATCTTTAATGATTTGAATATAAGCATTATTAACTCCTTTCTTTTCAAGAACTCTCCATATCACTTCTCTTGGAACTTTATCATATGCTTTTTCTAAATCAATAAAAATAATATGTAGATCTTCCTTATTTTATCTATATTTCTCCATCAAACCTCTTAATAAATGTATGGCTTCCATAGTTGACCTACCTGGCATGAATCCAAATTGATTTTGACAAACATTAGTATCACGCCGCAACATATGCTCCATAACTCGCTCCCATAGTTTTAAAGTATGACACATTAACTTAATTCCTCTATAATTCGCACAATCTTGTGCATCACCTTTATTCTTAAAAATATGAATTAACACACTCATTCTCCACTCATCTGGCATCTTTTTAGTCTTCAAAATAGTATTAAAAAGTTTAGTAAGCCAAGAAATTCCTTCATCTCCTAAGTACTTCCACAACTTTATTGGAATATCATCAGGTCCAACAGCTTTGCCATCCTTCATTTTCTTTAAAGCCTCTCTAACATCAGTTTTACTAATACGCCGATAAAAACAGACATCATTAATTTCATTTAGGGTGCTAAGGTCAGTATAGTCAATATTATTTTCATAATTTTCATTAAAAAGTTTAGCAAAATATCTCATCCATCTTTGTTAAATATCATCTTCTAATAAAAGTATTTTTTGATCTTCATCCGTAATACAATTCACTTGAACTATATCCTTACTACACCTATCTCTTTATTTGGCTAACTTATACATATATATTTCTCGCTCCTTAGTATCTAAACTATTATATTAATCTCTAAAAGCTAAGGCCTTTGCATCGCATATTGCTTTCTTAAATTCCTTACGAGACTCTTTATATCTTTCCCAAATATCAAAATTTTTAAAATTTAACCAATTTTTATAACAAATCTTCATATTCTTAATCTTTTCTTGTACATTTGGATTCCACCACCAACTATTTTTACTATTAGGAGCTTTTCCCTTTGATACTCCAACCACATCTTTTGCAATATTCTTAATATCACTAGCCACTTTTTCACGCATAACATTAGCATCCTCATGCACAGATAAAATCTTAAGTTCAAAAATCTTACTTTCAAAAATATTTTTTAAATTTTTTTTTAAATGCCCCCATCTACTCCTAGAATATCATTTTACTTTGTTTTTTATTATCTGCCCCTTTATCTTAAAGTCCAAAACTAATAATCGATGTTGGGTGCATAAATTTTCACTCGGAATAACTTTACAATCTTTGCAATCTAAACGATCTAATTTTCTTATAAGAAAATAGTCAATCTGGGTTGTACTATATCAATTTTATAAGTGATGAGATGCTCATTCCTTTTCTTAAATAAGGTATTAGCAATTGAAAAATCATAAGCTAAACAAAAATCTAATATGGTCTTTCCACCTTCATTTGTTGTTCCAAAATCATAGCTACCATGAATGCTTTTAAAATCATCTACCTCTCTATTAACATGTCTATTTAAATCTCCTCCAATAAAAACTCTTTCTTCTAGAGGTATCTTTTGTAATAATTCTTCTAAGTCATTCCAAAAATTAAATTTAGAACTCGTATCCGAACCTACTTGAGGAGCATAAGCACTTATAATATTAACAATCTTATCATCAACAATAATCTTTAAATCTATAATTCTACCTCCAATCCTATTAATTTTTATAACATTATCCTTCAAACTCTTATCAATAATAACACCTACACCATTTCTAGTACGATTCCTACCCGAATATCAAAATTTAAATCCTAAACTATCAATTTCCTTAGCCTTCTCTCCAACCCATTTAGTTTCCTGAATGCACAAAATATTTATCTTCCTATGAATCATAATATCTATTAATTCCATTAATTTTCCTGTAAGGGAACCTATATTCCAAGTTCCTATCCTAATTTTAGTATCATGGACTAGCTTCTTTGCCCACATCCGTCCTTGATGTGGGAAACCTTGCCTATTTAACACTACACACAGGCACCGATGCAGCAGCCATTACACACTTGTCACTATATTCATGCCATACAGCGCGTCGCTTCCAGGGGACACCCTAGCATTAACATAATTTCAAATTTTCATGTCATTATTATTCGACAAGTTTTACGTTGGCTGTCGACTACCTAACACAACCCTCCACCTTTCTCATCCAGGACTTGGGACTTGGCAATGGTAGTGTTACGATGGCTGTCGACTCCTCCTAGGTTAACCAATAAAGAAATATTAAAAAGAGTAAGGTTCATGCCTATGATAGTTGATTCTCCACCATTAGCTGATTACAAATTTTTAGGGTATGGTGTCAACCACAATTAAACTAAAAAAAAGTATCTTTTGGTCCTTACCACATAGGAGAACAAACATGATTAGACATGACTTTGATGTGATACATATAGAAAAAAATATTTTTGATATTATATTCAATACAGCTATAGACATCAAAGATAAATTCAAAGATAATATAAAAGTGAGAATGTACTTAAAAGAAATTTGTAGGATAAAAGTTTTAAAGTAGAAGGATGGTGGAAATGAAGAACTTCTCAAACCTAATGTTTAACATATTCATCATTGCTAGCCAGGCAAGCCAAGTTTATTTTGCTAACTATTCGAATAGATTATGATGCAAAATGGATTGGCTCATAGTTATGAAGACCAAACCTAGAGGAGTCATTAAGAAAAATATATCAATACCACCAACACATCAAGAAAAGCTTGTTTCAAACCTAAAAGGTCTTTCTAACGATATGAACAATCAAATTGTAATCAATAAGACTGAGTTGCAGTTAGAAGAAGTAGATTTAAACATAAAAAAAAGTCATGAGGAATCTGATAGTGGTGAAGATATTTCATCATATAGAAGTGAATCAACAAATGATGAGTACACAGAAGGTTAATTTATTTAATGATTTTTAACAACTAATTATGAATCAATAATTTATGTTAACAAGATGATTTATTTTAACACCATAGCAATAGTTACTTCAAATATTTTATTGTTGCTTTATTTTAGTTATTTAATTGCTGCTCAATTTTATATTAAATATTGATCAGAATTTATGTCGCTAATATTTCTTATTTTTTTTGCAAATGGCTTCATATGATGAGCCTCACCGAGGATTGATCAAAAATATTTTTAGTGTGACTAGTTGCTCAGCTAATAGGTATGTACGTACTGAAGGGATCTCTTCTTCTCAGCATGTCACTCATAGTCGGACTAGCATGCCTTTACCTACTTCTGTAGCAAGTATCCCACAATTCTACTCACCAGACCCCCACTTTCCATTGCCAGATGCCACGTATAGAACTCCCTTCTACCCTTACTACAACCCCCCCCCCCCCCCCCAACCTTCTCATAGAGGCCCTCCCATTTATCCATATATATCATATATCCTACCATTATATCCCCCACCACCCCCTCAGCCATGTGCACCTGGACCTTCCACCTTAGTTACAGCAAAGCAGACATCAGACTGGCACATATTGATTGCAACAGAGGGTGACACGTATGTACTTACTACATCTTAACATGCTACTAAAATTTGATACATATTTTTTCACCTAAAAAATGTTGTGCATAGTTCATCCGTCAAATTAGCTGACACATAAAAATGGGACATACGGAGCATGCATGATGCTCCTTATATTCCTTGGAAGAAAATCCCTAAAGAAGTGTGCAATATGAGGTTCAGAGAGTTTAAAGTTAGTTATTAAAAAATAATATTTTATAATATATTTTTTTAATTAAACTAACAAAAATATTCTATGTTATATGTTTTTTAATATAGAAAGATTTTTAATTATTGCTTGAGCATAATGATAAAATTGAAAGAATTTTGAGAAGCGTGAGTTGACTCGCATGCGAGACATCTTTGCAAGTATTAAAAAGTCAGGTGAACATCCACTCTAGATTGGTGAGAGTGTATGGGGTGAGCTGACTAGTGTTGGGGTAACCTAGATTATACAAGGAGGAGAGACCAGGATAAATAGAATCGATCTTCTGATATTAGAGGCATGTGAAGTTCCCTCCATACTAGGGGTTCAGTTCTACATACTGAGGACAGGAGACGTTTGACAAGAATTTTAAAAGATTTTAATAATTTACTTAGATATGAATACTAATGTTAATATATTATAGAAAGAGGTGTTGTGTATAGAATCGAGTGCTATTAAGTTGCATAATCATACCCACAAGTGGCAGGAGGACCAACAATAGGTTGATGAGAGAGCAAGGAGAGCCTATGTGAATACATAAGCTTAACACTTTAGGTGTCATGTATAAATTGCTTAATTGTTTATTAACTTTTGTAGGATGAGTATATATGGCTTTGAGAGAGCCAGCCAGGAAGTAGGTGAAGGATCATTTGGGGGATCTGCATATTATTTTAATTACAACACTTGATCACAAGAGGTAGGAGCAATGCAGAAATGCCGATTTTATGATTTAGGCTCACAAACCTAGGCATACGAGGTGTGAATATCTAGTAGTTATAGCTTCTCAACAA
Organism: Dendrobium huoshanense; assembly: GCA_016618105.1. Lineage (NCBI taxonomy): Eukaryota > Viridiplantae > Streptophyta > Magnoliopsida > Asparagales > Orchidaceae > Dendrobium > Dendrobium huoshanense. The sequence continues at coordinate 41,378,908 of CM028347.1, forward strand.
GCAACCAAGAGTTCTTGTATAGCCAACAAGTAGGTGCCCTTACAGTCAAGCTAGAGCAAGTCAGGAAATCACAAGGTGAAATGCAGATGCAACAAACTCAGTAGTTAGATGAGCTATTAAAATTAAGAGAGCAGTTCAACAGAAAGCAAGCAACATAAGCAGAGAAGGAGATTGATTTTGATTTGATTTTTTTTAATGGACATTTCATTTATATGTTTAATTAGTTTATTATAAGTTTTTAATTATGCAATGAATTTGGAATGATCAAATTTGTTATTACATGTATATAGCATGTCTTTATGTTTAATGTCTAAATGAATATGATATATGTATGTTTTTATATAGGTTTCTTATGTTGTAGAAGGGAGTGATTTTTTTTTTTTTTTTTTGTCTACAGGTTTCTTGTAGATTAATGGCAAAATATCCGCTATAAAAGGATATACGATGAAAATCTATTGACTTTCGACGGAAAACCTATCGAAAATGTCTGTCGGTCCGTGTCTGGTGGAACTTTCCAACAGGTTTCCAATGCACATTTTACCATCGACTAAGCTTTCACCAAAAATGCATATTTTTTGGCGAAATTTTATGATTTTTGGTGGATTTTGGCCGTTGGTAATAAGATATTTTCCTATAGTTTTCTTTTAAGCCTTTAAGTTCTTCCAATAAAAGTTGGGCATTCTGCTCATATGTTATATTATTATTGTCTATGATTCTAAAAGAGAGAAGTTATACTTTCAAATGAAGAACAACCTTATCCCCAAAGACTTGGAGTCCTATATTTGATCCAAAAAGCCCGCAAAGCTTCTCTTAAGTTTTCATGCCAATGGCACTTGTTATTGTCTAATATTTTCTTTAAATTTTACAACAATGTTTTATTAAAAGTCTCAATAAAACAATTTTCCTGAGGGTGATGGATAATTATCTTCAATCATAAATTATTTATCTTTGTACTTCTAAAGGTGGGGCAATTATCCGGCATGATTCAACTGGGAATGCTGAAGTAAGATAATACGTGGTCCCTAAAGAAGTAGAGCGCATTGTAAGCTTAGACATCTTATAATGGGATAAATTTAACCCATTTAGAGAAGTAATCAGTTGCAACTACAATAAACTTATAATCTTTAGGAGGGTGGGACAAAAAATAATTATGCCTCGACTCTTGAAGCTGAGTGCAATATATTTGATGGTTGATGCAAAACTACACCATGTACTTGACATTAATGATAAAAACATGTAATATTCATCCAATCAACTATCATATAAGGCCAATAGTATCACAATCTTTTAATTTTTAATTTCATCTTAGGTCAATATTGATAAGCACCACACAATCCAATATGTACCTCGTTCATGATCTTCAAGGCTTAATATCTATTAAGATAACGTAGCCAAATCTAATTGAATGACTAATGGTATAGTGCCATTGAACAATGCATAGGAGAGATATCTCCCTTTAATATGGTCGATAGCTATTTTCTTGAGGAAATTTGTCTTCTTGGACGTAGTGAATGAAGGGTTCTCTCCAATCAACAACTTCATTGTTCACAGCTAAAACAACCTCACCCTCACAAAGAGACTTTTTATTTATATATTTCAAATCTATATGTGAAAAAAAAATTGTGACCTTATACTTCTATAGAAATGGAATTCTCTTTTGGACAAAGTAATTCCTTTGTATTCTTTGCAACAACATCTGCCATAGAATTTATTCCATGAGTATTCAATCCAGAGTTACATTTTAAATTTTCTCAAGAAAGGATTGTTAATTCTGAATCTAATATCAGATCTTCGTATTTAGCTTCATTATTCTTACAAGACTTTGATAAGTGGTAGAAATAATGCAATAAGCCTTACTCAAGTGTTACGAACACCAATCTAATGCCAACTTTTCTTAGAATAGCATCTTAATATTCTTTAGTCTTTCAAGAAATGCAACACCATCAAAATATAATTCCTAGGTAATGCTTTATGATTCTTCTAAACTCATGAATTTATCATCAGGTATATCATCATTTAGAGGTGACTCAATAGGAATCAGATGTGTGCCTAAAAAGTCAATCAAGGCTTAACCTTTTACAGTACGAAGAGAAATAAATGTGATGTCAAATTGAAGAAGTATCATAGACCATCACACTAAGCGTTCGAACAATTTTGGATGGATCATAAGATACTGCAAAGGATTATCCCTGAATATTAGAATTATTTTTATGAAATAGCATGTAGTGCCTTATTTTTTGTATGATAAAGATTAAGGCTAAATAATATATGCCATCTTAGATAAAAATAGATACTAGATTAAATAGTAAAATGTATTTTCTTTCCCTTCCTCATTAGTTTGGGCTAACAAGAGGCCTTGAGATTCATCTAGAGCCACATTGTACAATATCAAGGGTTTTCTTGGGACAGGGGCAGCTAAAACTAGAAGTATCATCAAATATTGCTTTATGCTTTCAAAAGCATTTTAACATTTTTCAATCCAATGAAATTGAGAATTCTTTTGCATAAAGTAGCCAATGGTGGACATTTTCCATATAAATATGATATAAATCATCTTAGATATGCTAACCTACCACGAAAGGATCTAACATAGTAAGACTTTTTTGTCAGTTTCATACCTAAGATTGCTTTTATATTTTATGAATAAATTTCTATACCATGATGTCTCACTATGAAATCATAAAACATCCCTGAGGTTGCACCAAAGGCGCACTTTAGGGGGTTTATTTTTAATCTTAGTGGCACAACTACACAAAAATAATTTTCAGGTCATGTAAATGCTCTTCTCTCTCATAATTTTTAATGATCAGATCATCGACATAAAATTTAACCTATCACTGAATAAGTTCATTAAAAATTTGGGTCATGGCCTACCCACTAGTAAGCTGCACTAGTATTATTAAGTCTGAAAGGCATAACTTTATAGTAAAAGGCTTCTATAGGTGTTCTGGAGAGCTCATCTTTAGAGACCATCTTAATTTGATTAAAACTAGATGAATCATTAATGAAGGAGAAAATTGCATGCAAGGCAAAAATGTCAGCCATAAGTTTTGGTATAGGAAATGAGAACTCATCTTTAGGACAAGCCTTACTCAGGACCCTATAATCGATGCATACACGAATTTGACCATTTTTCTTTTTAATTGGAACAATGCTAGCCAACTAATAGGGGTGTTTCTTTTCTCAAATAAAGCCTATATCAACTAGCTTTTTAACCTCTACTATGACTTATTGTTCAAGTTTAAAGTGCATGGATTTAGGGCCTTATTTCATAGGAGTTATATCAGGTTGAATCTCAAGTTTATGAACCACCACATCTAGAGATAATTCAAGCATTTCATCATTATTCCAAGCCAAGTCATTTGCTTCGTCCTCTTTCAATAAATAGTAGATAAAAGTCGAACAAGGATCTTCTTTATTGCCTTGGTTGATTTTCTTCAATTTATCTATAATTGATTTGATCTCATATTCAAGCTTGAGAGAGTGAATCCTTAATTTGAGAGTCATCTAAATTGTATAGAATCTCTAAATTGAGTTTGCTAAAAGACTTAACATCTTTGCATAGAGATTTTCAAACTATTATTAAAATAACTAAGTAATATTAGTCATTATATATTGGATCAATAGTACCAAAGGCAATTCGTACTCTTAATTTTAGTTTAAACTATTTTGTAACCCATAAACATTCAAATTGTTGAGCTTCACGTTTGGTCCAGGTAGATGATGTAAAGCCTTGCTTAACGTAAATTCTTGGCACTATTTCATTCATTCATAAATGGATCTTCCATTTTTTACATTATTTTCAATACCCCTACTAATAGAAGAGAAGAATTTAACAGGCTTGAAATCATTACTCAGAGTAGAAAGTACTTTAACTACCAACCGGGCAACAACACTATCCAAAGATAGGGGGTAAGAGTTAAAGTCCCACCACTAGATCTATCACTACTAAAATTATAATAAATGCATTCACTATAAGATCAAGTCAAATGAAAACCATTAGGCTCTACAATTCACCACCCTTATTCAAGTTTTTCATCAACTCGCTTTCTACTCTTATCAACAAGATATCATTAACAAAAAAGCATACAAGAGTAAATCTATAACTAATACAAATTATAATTATAAATTGTTATAGTAATGATAATAATAATGTCGAAAATATTAATAATACTTAGAGGTAATCATAACTTAATAATAATAAAAATAATAATAACATGATGAAAAATTAATAATAATAAGCTAATAATAATAACAATATTCATAATAATTATTATAGCAATAATAACAAAGATATTAATTTCACATTCTAACAGCTAATTTAATTATAATACACATTCCCTCTTAAATTTTTGGGTAATTATAAATATATATATGATGTTATTTTAAAATATTAAAAATAAATTCAATAAGATAATTATAAATATATTTTATATTATATTACATATTTAAAAATAATAAATATTATACTTATAAATATAAATATATATTATATTTTATTAAAACATACTGAAATATTTTAATTTTATTGTTTATTTCTGTAATTTTCATTAGCTATTTATTTTCCAAATTTTATAATTTCTAAATGCTATACTAAATTATACTACAAATATTAAATTATATATATATATATATATATATATATATATATATATATATATATATATATATATATATATATATATATATATATATATATATATATATATATATATATATATATATATATATATAATGCAAATTTGAATTCGGTTTTGGTTTTGGTTTTCTAAGAAAACCAAAATTTATTGGAAAAATTAAATCTACTTAGGAGTAAAGTGCATGAGTTTAATGTTACATTAAGAAGATTATCAACTTGGTGGAATCAAAGAGCTAAGGCTAGATGGCATTAAGAAGGTGATACCAACTCTAACTTCTTTCATAATTTTGCTTCAGCAAAGAAAAAATGGAATATCATAAGGCAAATTAAAGATGAAGATAACAATTTGTTTGAGGATTTTGAGAAGATAGAAGATGTTTTTGTGAAGTTTTTTTAGAAGAAGTGGAGAGCTAAAGACTGCAACTTGGCGGGCTGGCCTTTGTTCACTGAAAATAAAAAATCAATCACTACAGAAATTGAATTACTAGATGCAGATTTTACCAAGGAAGAATTAAAAAATGATGTATTCCAACATGGAAATAACAAATCACCTGGTTTAGATGGGATTAAAACTTCATTTTTTTTAGTTTTATTGGAGCATTGTGAAAGAAGAAATGTAGAATGCAATTGATAGTTCTTTTTTTTTTTAAATTGGTTCTATGCATGAAGAGTGGAAAGATACATTGGTTGTCTTAATCCCCAAAGTGAAGAATCTGATTGTTCCATCTAATTATAGACCAATAAGTCTATGTCAAACTACTTACAAGCTTGTTGCAACCATGATGGTGAATAGATTGAAAGGATGTATCTCCAAAATTATTTCTGAAGAACAGGTGGCATTTATTCCAAGAAGATCAATGTCTGAACATTGTTTATTAGCTCATCAGATCTTCAACAAATTTAGGATCTCTAAAAATAAGAAAGGGATAATGGCGGTGAAGCTGGACAAGGAGGAAGCTTATGATAGTATGGGTTGACTAAATTTGATTCAAGCTTTAAAATTGTGTGGGTTTCCTTCTAAGTTTTCCAAGTTCATTATGGAATGTGTGAGGGATGTTAAATATGTATATGATGTTTATTTAAAATATTAAAAATAAATTTAGGATCTCTTAAATTTTTGGGTATTTATAAATATATATATGATGTTATTTTAAAATATTAAAAATAAATTCAATAAGATAATTATAAATATATTTTATATTATATTACATATTTAAAAATAATAAATATTATACTTATAAATATAAATATATATTATATTTTATTAAAACATACTAAAATATTTTAATTTTACTGTTTATTTCTGTAATTTTCATTAGCTATTTATTTTCCAAATTTTATAATTTCCAAATGCTATACTAAATTATACTACAAATAATATATATATATATATATAATGCAAATTTGAATTTGGTTTTGGTGTTCTAAGAAAACCAAAATTCATTTTGCATATTCTAAAGAAAAACCAAAATGAATTTCGATTTTCTTAGAAAAGTTTGTTCCCAAATCCATATTTTCTTTTGCAAGTTTGATCCTTTTTTTCAATTTAACTTTAAATAAGTTTTCTTCTCTTAATTACACATCAACAATGATGCTTTTTAAAATTTTGCTATTTAGATTTGTAGCAAGTGACCTAAGAAAGAATTTAAAAATTTCTTTCAATAACAAGAAAAATAAAATATGCTTGAAAAGTGTATGGTGGGTAATAGTCCTATTATTGGAGGTGACTTCAATTGCATCCTTTCCAAGGATGATAAGAGGGGGTGGCAAAAGGCTTCTCTTCTCCAAGGACCTAAGGATATGAAGCTTTTTATGACTAACAATGACTTTCATGATGTAGGGATTGTTGGACCAAGATTTACTTGGTGTAACAAATGCAAGAATTTGGGAAAGATTGGATGGCTGTTTGCTGAATTCAACTGCTTTACAGAAGGTTCCTTTGGCGAAGATTAGACATCTAGCAAGAGTGGCTAATGACCATAGTCCTATAGTTTTAAAATTGGATGAAATTCATCACAACCGGTTCAAAATTAACAGATTTGAGGATACTTGGAAATCATATCATGCGGCTTGGAGTATTGTGCTTAAGTCATGGAGGAAATCAGATTTAGAAAGTAATGTGGATGTCTTTCATAGAAAGCTTAGAAGAACTTTGAAGGCATTATTCTATTGGAATAAGAACGAATGCAAAAGTCTGAATTTGTTGAGGGAAGAATTAAAGAAAGAGATCCTGGAATTACAATTGGAGGAAGCTTCGAAGGGTTTTACATTGGAAAAATTATATCTACTTCAAAATAAAGTGCATGAGTTTAATGTTACATTAAGAAGATTATCAACTTGGTGGAATCAAATAGCTAAGGCTAGATGGCATGAAGAAGTTGATACCAACTCTTAACTACTTTCATAATTTTGCTTCAGCAAAGAAAAAATGGGAATATCATAAGGCAAATTAAAGATGAAGATAACAATTTGTTTGAGGATATTGAGAAGATAGAAGATGCTTCTGTGAAGTTTTTTTAGAAGAAGTGGAGTGCTAAAGACTGCAACTTGGCAGGTTGGCCTTTTTTCATTGAAAATCAGAAATTAACTACTACAAAAATTGAATTACTAGATGCAGATTTTACCAAGGAAGAATTGAAAATTGTTGTATTCCAACAGGGAAATAACAAATCACCTGGTTTAGATGGGATTACAACTTCATTTTTTAAGTTTTATTGAAGCATTGTGAAAGAAGAAATGTGGAATGCAATTGATAGTTTTTTTATTATTATTTTTTTTTTTATTTTTTACTGGTTCTATGCATGAAGAGTGGAAAGATACTTTGGTTGTCTTAATCCCCAAAGTGAAGAATATGATTGTTCCATCTAATTATAGACCAATAAGTCTATATCAAACTACTTACAAGCTTGTCGCAACCATTATGGTGAATAGATTGAAAGGATGTATCTCCAAAATTATTTCTGAAGAACAGGTGGCATTTCTTCCAGGAAGATCAATGTCTAAACATTGTTTATTAGCTCATGAGATCTTCAATAAATTTAGGATCTCTAAAAATAAGAAAGGGATGATGGCGATGAAGTTGGACATGGAGAAAGATTATGATAGTATGGGTTGGCTAACTTTGATTCAAGTTTTAAAAATGTTTGGTTTCCTTTTAAGTTTTCTAAGTTCGTTATGGAATGTGTGAGGGAAGTTAGATTTTCTATTATTATGAATGGAAAATGTTCAAAATGGATTTATGCTGAAAGTGGATTTCGCCAAGGATGCTCGTTATCACCTTATTTATTTATTATATGTTCCCAACTATTATCAAATGCAATTAATCAAAGGGGACAAGAGTTGGGTGTTTAGATTTCACCAAGAACTCAAAATATTACATATCTCCTTTATGCTGATGATGTGTTAGTATTTGCTCAAACATCTATCAGATTAGCTCGAGTTTTGAAGTGCATTATTGCTGATTTCTGACAAGTCTCAAATTATTTTTGGTAAAGCAGTTAAACGTCCAAGGAAGAATAAAATTGTGAAGATTTTGAATTTAAAATTGGTGAAGGAGTTGCATTATTTGGGAGTTAAAATTACTTTAAGAAGATTATGTATAACTGATTTCCAACCTATGTTAGATCATGCTTTGGAAATACTTAAATACTTGGGGAGGTAAATTACTATCCATGACAGATATGATTACTCTCATTAAGTCTTCTTTTTTATCATTGCCAATTTTCTTATCAGCTCATGTGGTGGTTCCAAAGATATTGTTGTTTGAATTGGATAAATTATGTAGAGATTTCATTTGGCACAAAGCTAATAGAAATAAAGATTTACATTATATAGTTTGGAATGAATTATGTAAACCAAAAAAATATTGAAGCTTTGGGACTTCATTCGGCTGCTCTTAGAGTTCAACCTCTTAGATCAAGATTGGCATGGAGATTCTTTCAAAATCTTGATTCCCTTCTTCATAGGAATATTATTGATAAATATGGTGATAATATTTTAAATGCTCAACATAAAAGAGGATCATCAATGGCATGGCAAATTTTGATGGATGGTGGCAAATATCTTAAACCACTTGTTAGATAAAAAGTGGGAGATGATAGTAGAATTAATGTTATGAAAGATATATGGATTCTAGATAAATGTTTGAATACTTGGCCAACATTTGCTTATTGTGTGGGATTAGAAAATGTAATGCTTTGCTAATTCATTTATAATGATGGCAGCTGGAATGTGGATGAGCTTCAACTATTTTTTCATAAAGAACTCATTTTGCTGATTATGCAAGTTAATGTTAATCCTTCTTTTGAGAAGGATCAAGTGGAAGCTATGTTCCAATATCCAAGGAGATCTATTTCTGCTATGGCGTATGAAGAATCAATGAAAAGTGGATTTAAGGATGATGATGGAGGCTATTCAAAATGGCTAAGGAAACTTAAACTCAACCCAAGAGTAAAGTTGTTTTGGTGGAGGATGAGCAAACATGCTATTCCAACAAATGAATTTCTTAAACATAGAAAGCTTGCATCTATGTGCTATAGGATGTCAAGAAGTGGAAAGTTATGCCCATATCACGGTAAATTGTAAATTTCTTATTGAAATTATTCTAAAGCTAAGAGAATGGCATTTTAGCATTCTAATATTTCAATCTTTGGAATATTGTTTTTGAGAACTTAGAAATCTTTCTTCTCGGTATTCTAATGTGGTGAAGATGTATTGTACAACAGTTCTTTTTTCTTGGAAAAAATATAATGAATGTAAACATGGAAAACCATCTCTTCTATGCTCGGTAATTGCAGAGAATGTGTTGTTTACATCAATGTCACAATCAAATCCAATGCTAGATAGTTGGGGTACTAATCTCCTTATGAAGTTCAATAATGTTTGGCACCCTCCACCGCTACGTTAGATTAAAATCAATGTGGATGTGTCAATTTTGGAATCTAATATTGTTGGTATTGGAGGTGTGTTTTGAGATCATAAATGAAGACTTCTTCTTGCTTTTGGGTATAAAAGAATTCATTGGGATGTGGCTCAACTTGAGTTGGAAGCAGTTTTCACAATAAGGGAGTTCATTCAAAGTTGGATGATGGATAGCAAAGGAGTGATAATTAAAGGTGACAATTTTAACATTATCAATTTCATTCAAGATTTTTTGAATAAATCAAAGTGGCAATTGGACAATTGGTGCACAAAGAATTTTTTTTTTCTAAATGATTTCAATAAGGTGATTTTTCATCATGTTTCTAGAGAATGTAACAAAGTAGATGATTTATGCGCTATTTTGTCTTTAGAAAAATAGTTTCTTTTTTGATAGTTTTGCTTTTGGTGACATTCCTTCTTCCTTGTCTAGTTTGTTAAAGATGGAATGTGAATCATTTATTACTTGTATGTAGTTCTTCTTCTTAATGCAATTTGCAACTTTTCAAAAAAAAAAAAAAACAAGAAAAATAAAATAAAAATGGTTATGAAGGTGATGGACACTTCACCCTATATTACACCAAATGCACCTATATTAACACTACATCATTTTCCCACTATGATAGCCTTTTTTTTTTCTTTTTTTTTATAACCACTCATGGCTTCACCTCTGGGGATAACATGACAACTCTACTTATCTCATCATGAACCTCTTAGGTATCCTTATTTTTCATTGGATGTGTATTTTCCACATATTCAGCTAATCATATTTTCTATGTATAAAAATTCAAACATAAGCTATAATAGCAAATACCTCGACCCCGATCTACAGCCAACATACTAATATGGCAAACCCATAACAACATATCTTCTGCATGTATATGTCTACAACAAATCAATCTCAAAGTTAAGATCATCATCAATGATGGTCAATTTGAATTAACAAATTGGGTAGACAATCAAATATGGAGCCTTAGTAATGAACTTACCAATGTTTTTAATTTCATTTGCCAAAATAATTTTTGCAATTGCTATAATTCCACATCCATCAAATAACCATTTATACATTATATACCTCAAAAATAACACCAAAATAGTTATTAGATCAAAGTGTGCATTTTTTATATCATTGTTGAAGCATGCTAAATTATCGATTGTCATCACGTTGCATTGATTTCCAATAAAGAAAGGATGAGCGTGTAGCTCGGAGTCAACTTCATTCTCTAAATAGGTAGCCTTGGATCAATTCTTGACACAAATTTTGTCACAATGCCAATAGAACTCAACTCTTCTATAAACCTTAGAAAGCCAAGTGATATTTCTTATGATAAGAATCAATTTTGAAATTCACCATGATATTTATTACAACATGATAAGTGCAAACTCCATATGCCTCTAACAATATGGTTGATAAAATATCAATGACATTTTTAGGTATATCAAACAAACAAGTTTTCCATCATGCTTATTAACTCCCTCAATCTAGTCATGAAATAAAGTGATGATGCTTCGTATTTTTTAGTTAAACTACTACAAATGTCACTCGATTAATCTATGCATTAATATTTTGTACCACTATCATGACTAAAGTACCTCCTTAGCTTGTATTCAAAAATATTACATCCACACCTAACACCTAGCAACATAAACTTCTTAAACCTTAAATGTAGAAATCCAAAAAGAAGTAAAACATATTTGAAACATCCTATAATGTCAAGCTAAAGATCAATATTTTTTTTTTCCTATAGTATAACTAGATAAGATGATAACTTCTAAAAAGGTACATTGAGAACCCTCTTACATAAGGAATAAATTTCTAACCACAATGCAAGGCTTCTAATAGAATCAAACAATATTTTAACCCCTTTTCACATTAGATATGATCATCTTTGGTTTAAAAGATTAGCCTGATAAACTTCTCTTTGATTGTATGTACAATGAGTCAAAATTGAGCTTGTCAATAATCTTTTGATCTAACTACATAGTTCACTCATTCATTAACATTCCTCTAAGGTGTAACAAACATAACATACATTTTTAACTAATTTCATCACCTTAAATTGAAAATTCTTTTAATTGCTTATAGGTGCAACATTAGCTTCTAACTCTTATTTATTATAAAAATATTTCCTAACTTTTAAAGGATTTCATGTCAAACTTCAGAATGAAGCCATTATATTAACCACTATTGGAATTCACCCTTTTTCAATAAAAACTATCCATATAATCTTCATATCTTGAATTATTATTTTTATCCCTAAAACATATGAAGAATCAAATGACCTCACCCATTCACAAGTTTCAGGTAGATTAAAAAAGAATTAAAGCACCACAATCATCTATAATGTGCATGTCCACAACATAACCAACTTTTTCATGTGGCATGTCCATATCATTTCTTACACCAATGAATGATGTTAGACAAATTGACCTTGCATCATCATCATTTGCACAAAAATATATAGTTGAAATCCTTTTTAGAGCAATAGACACATGAAAGAGCAGTGTTCAATACATATGAATATGCAAAATCATAATTTGTTAATAGTTCAATTGGAGAAATTAAAATTGTAGACTATGCTCCATCATATTGTTAAAATTGGTATATCACCTTCAATTTTAAATTAAATTGGTTGTTATTCAATCTCTATAATTTTGTATATAAGAAATATGAGAGCTATGAGATCTTAAAGAGAAATAGTTCTTTGCACCAACAAATATTTGCTCCATTTCTAATATAAATGCCCAACCGACTTCATTATTATCTCTTTATACTATTCCTTATACAGTACACGAACATTAATACACAATTCACCTTCAGAAAACAATTCATCAAAATACAACTCACAATTCAAGGGTCATGATTTCGAACATTTATTTGAACCGTAATCAAATATGATTTGAATATGCTCAAGCCATGATTGATCATAATTCAAACAATTCAAAATATTATCTTTGATATTCTATCAAGCTTCACATTAGAACTCCATCAAAATGACATAATTCATTTGGATCATATGTCACACGATAGAAACTATTAAAAAAAAAAAAATCTTATCCATATATGTTGAAGTCATTATTCAATTAATTTTATCAATTGAGACTCATCACCGTGATAGTCTTACCTTGCTGGCTGAAAAAATCTCAAACAAAAGAAGGTAAAAGTAATGGAGATCTAAGGGTGGAAGGATAGAACATCATTCTTATTATTCATAGGAGATATACACGAGTATTTTAGTCTGAAACAAACTTTGGATAAATTTCTCCATGAAAACAAATGGCAAAAGCATAGTTCTCCAACTACATCTACACTATGAGCCATATAGTCAAATTTTTTTTTTATTAATTGGTTATTACACAAGTAGAATGATTCTAACGTTTAAACCATTATGTTTATAGTATCATTTGTTTAAAATCGATTAGTGCCAGCTTGTATTCAAATAAGCCAAACATGTACATGATGCCCACAATTAATTTTGAACAGAATCAATGTTAGACTATTGAAATTTTGACTGGGCCGAACACAAACACAAGCTCGCTCAACATAAGGCTTGTTTAAACCCAACACTACATCTTCCATTCAAAGCAGGGCAAAAACCTTTCCATGTTCGGAAGCATAATGTGATGAAATTAAAGCACTCTCATTTAGATCATATGCTCTCCATATCTCTTTTTTATTTTTATTTTTAAAGTGTAAATTTAATGATATATACATTATGATGTAAGAAGTATAAGTTTAATGATCTAAGCACTATGGTGTAAGTATTCAAAAAAACAATTGAATCAATTCCTTGGCTCCAGACCACGTCTAGCTTACCAAAACCCTAAATCAAACCTGATACATAAATCCCACCCAAAACTCTTCATAAACTTTATCACAAATCTATTATATTACATGATCTAACTACACTGGAGAAACCTTCATACAAATCCATGCTCCTATAAATCTTACTACAAGCTCTTTTTCACTTCCATGCAAAGCCACTTCTAACTTCAGATGAACATGACCAATAAAAATCCTCCACCCATTGAACATACCGTTGCCCCCAACGCCTATAGTTACTCCAAAATCACAATTGCCAACAAGAAGCCTTTTTTATCCCACTATGTGGGGTTGACTATATGAAACTTTTTTCTCCATTTTGTCATATTAAGAGTTAAATTCTTATTTAAATAAAAAAATATATTTTTATTACTTTCTAATCATGTATTTGTAGATCTACATCCACCTTTCTTAACATAAGCTGAATCTAATACATATATTCTCCAAACAAGATTATTAGAAGGCCGACATTTTATATGACCAAACCATCTAAAAAACTCTCTCTAATCTCATTTCCCACTGGAGCTACTCCACCATTTTCACGTATATAATCATTTTGCATTCTTTCTCTAAGTGTAAAGCCACTCATCCACCTAAGCATCCTCCTCTCTACAACTCCTGATTTAATTTTATGTTTCTCTTTTAATGATCAACATTCTACGCCATAAAGCATTGAATGTCTCACCATCATCTTAAAAAATTTTCCCTCAAGTTTGAGGGTTACTTTTCTATTATGCCACAGGCTCGATGCATTACTCCACTTCAACCATCCAACTTAAATTATACTAATAATATCCCATCTATTTCACCATCACCTTGAACAATAGACCCGAGATCTCTAAAATATTCACTCTTTTAATGACTTGATCACCAAATATCACCCACCACTATATATATTACTATTAAAATTGCACTCCATGTATTTAATTTTAGATCTACTCAAATAGAAACCTTTAAACTCTAAGTTCGAACTCCATAATTCAAGTTTTTCATTAATTTCCTCACTAGTATTATCAACTAGAAGAATATCATCAGCAAAAAACATACACCAAAGTACATTCTCTTGCAAATGTCTCGTAAAATCATCTATAACTAAAGCAAAAAAGATATGGGCTTAAAATTAATCCTTGATGTAATCCAACTGAAGTAGAAAAATACACTATAAGTGGAAATGTAGGGTTAGAGAGAGGCTACAAGCATCCAATCGCCACCTGGGCTCTGCTTCAATAGAATACATAATTATACCTTATTCACAAAACTACCTTTGTAGATATAAGCATTCAAAAATATCATTATAGCTACCTTCAATTAATCTAGTAGCAGGATTTAGAAACAAGTGCCTCCAACTCATCCACAACTGCAACATAGCAAAAGTAGAATTGCTCCTGAAAATCATTGAAGAAAAACAAAAAGGTTAGGCCATACTGCCAACAACAAATTCTTAGAAAAACTAGTTAATTCAAGATCAGATAGCCATTAAAAATATTGCTGCAGCCCAATCATAGCCTATCCTAGTAAAGGAGTATATAGGCAATTGAAAAACAATCGCGGAGTTTTAATATCACAACACTTGATCTATAAAAGTAATCTGAATTTGTAAAAGATAACTTAATCAGAGACTCTGGTAGCTTCATTCTAAACGAGTAAATGCTGCCAAATTAAACAAAGCCTAATAATTAATAGTGGAGTAAAATGATTATTAGTTGCACCAAGGAAAAGTGCCGTGATTTTTTTATTATTTGTAACAATCACTTAATAAATGATCTGCCAAAAACAAAAGCAAAATAAATTGCTAACATTATTTGAAATCAAAGATGTTGCCTACCACTGTCTGAACCATCCCCATCCGCTGTGATCTAAAATCAGCAACAGTTTTAGCAAGATCTAAAGAAGACATATCACCAATGAGAATTCTTTGGATGGTGTTATGAATTGCACAATATGTACCAGTTCGACCAATGCCTGCACTGAGCAAGTTAGAGACTTATTAATAACATTGATCAATTTATCAGAGGGTAGCAGATGCAGGATGATCTTAAAATACAATAAAAATGATGGCAACGGGTATAAAAAGGAATAGAACAGTTTCAACATCCATAACAAGAAATTTATTTATGCCATAAACTGTCATACATGACTACAAAATTTTAAATTTATATTTGAAAAAGATAGCAAATACTAATAAACTATATCAAAATTAATAACAATAATTAGAATAGCACTAAGAAAATAATGAAAATCTACAAAATATAAAATAAGTCCAATATCTGTAACAAAATACGAATTAAAAATTTACGTCCACATAAATTCGATCAGAGTTTGAGTGTATATTCAAACTACATTAATTTAATAACTATAAGACTTAAACCTGCAATGCACAACGATTGGCCCAAGATTAGCCGAAATATTATATGTGATCTTCAGAATTTCTCTAACAATGACGGTATCTTGAGGTACTCCATGATCAGGCCAATCAGGGTAATGAATATGCAGAACATTCATGGAAGATTCTTGAGACTGTAAGAAAGAGGGACAAAATTGAAATGTTAGCCATACTTACGAAAATAAATCAAAATTAAGCATGATGTTATAAAGGCAAAGCGGTAAGATGCTTAAAATTAATCAATGCTTGAGTATACAACCAGTTCAACAATGCCACTTCAAAATCTGTCATTATAAAACAGTCAATTAAATTAAGAATAAGTCGAAATATTTCCAGCTTGGTAATGTGGGGAAGCATTTTCATTAAACACCACATATTTGTGTGAGGTATGTTTTCATTCATGACTGGTGTTACCATAACCATAAAACGGCATGGCAGAATTGGTATGACTTCTGTTTCATAGCATCCTCACAGACTATGTTTCCCTTAATAATTGTAATCATGTTCTGCATTAAGGTCTGGAGAAGCGTGATACAATGGAGAAGCATGAATGACAAATTTAATCCGGTGCCGTCAAGACAGACTTATGTTTACTTTTGCAGAAACCCACTGTACTATATGTTATATATTGAATTAAATGATTATGCACAAAATCAACATACTCTACGCTCTATGCTAAAGTGAGCATTTTGGAGCATCAGCAGCAAAATTACAAAGGCGTTACTATTTTCCACAGCCATAGCAGCCATAGTTGCATATTTCAAATGAAAAATGCAAGGGTGGAAAGCAGCAGTGAAAAAAACCACTTTTCATTAAATTTCGCACTTATATGATCTGGTAAATGGATGTTTCCATTGGGGGATGGTTATGTTGCCACACCGATGTGCATTCCTAATAGCAACCATGAGGGCATTGACATAAAATCACATTTTCTGACCTTTAGGTGGAAAATATCCAGGTAAAAATTAAATCAACACAAAGTGATATGACACAAAACACCTTCACATCACACAAAAGAAGCTGTCCTAAAATCTTGCAAAATAAGGTCTATCTTTACCTCTTTCTTCTTCACCTCCAAGCAACGAAGAACTAATGAAGATTCAGTTATTCTTTCCCATTTGTTGCACAAACTAATCTTTCCAAACTCTCGGGTTCCATTCTCTACTTGAAAATAATCAGCACACTTTTTCATCATCTGTGAAATATGGTAGGAGAATAATATTAAAAGCCAGTATTAAAGGCACATTGAAACAAATTCTTCATTGATACTAGCACCTATAAAAATAAAATACAAAATAAAAATTTTAAATCAATTATCAAAAAATATACGGATTCTGCATGCACAGGGAAATGTTCAATTATGTTTCTCGGGACTACTGAAGCAAAGAAAGGACATCAAACATATCACAATACTACTCGCATAGCAATTCCAAATTGAAAAAATGAAGCCTCTAATATATATTGTTATTTTTCCAAATAAAATATCTAAATGCTAATATCCAATTCATAAAAATAAAATAAAATAAAATTCAAAGGTATTGCAATGTTAATATCAAAACAACCAAAACAACAATAAATCATAATTCGATTTTTCACTTTCCAACATCCAAAATTTCCAAATGAAAAGCTTTTACACCCAGGGAGAAGAATATGACATTATTAATTCACTTTCTTAAGAAAAAAGGGGCAATTTCCTGCATATCCCTCAACTTGTCCATTTGCAAAACTAACAGCTAACAAAGTCGACTTGCAAATCCGATCACAAATGTTTTTTTGAAGAGCATAACAAAGCACCAACTCATATTTTTTTATTTTTTTAAATTCATAATGAGTTAGCTGTGACACATTCCTGTGTCACATTCAAATGCAATGGTTTGATAGGTCATATTTAGGGCTAGGGGTTAATTTCGTAAATAGTCAAGTTTTAAGTGGGTATCTATAATTTCCCCAAAGAAAAACATTAATCAAATATAATGCATATAGTGGATTATTAGTGATTTGTGTGCGCAATCACATAAGGCACAGAGCTTCACCTTTTCATAAAGCACGCTATGAAATTTTTGACTGGGAAGTTGGTTTCAAAAATCCGTGCTAAAAGCTGGTTTTTGGAGGCATGAAAACTAACTAGAGAATTTTCATCCAACAGAGTTCCCTTATTATCAAACAAAAAAAAAATCTAATTCAATTTCTCCTTTCCGCCATCTACAAAACTAACAGCTAACTAAGTCAACTTGCAAATCCGATCACCAAAGTTTTGAAGAGTATAATAACAAAGCACCAACTCATATTTTTTTATTTCTTTAAATTCATAATGAGTTAGCTGTGGCACATTCCTGTGTCACATTCAAATGCAAAGGTTTGATAGGTAATATTTAGGGCTAGGTGTTAATTTCGTAAATAGTCAAGTTTTAAGGGGGAATCTATAATTTCCCCAAAGAAAAACACTGATCTAATCTCATGCATATAGTGGATTATTAGTGATTTGTTTGCTATCACATAGGACACATTTTGTTGAGCCTTTTCATAAAGCATGACATGAAATTTTTGACTGCGAAGTTGGTTTCAAAAATCCGTGCTAAAAGCTGGTTTTTGGAGGCATGAAAACTAGCTAGAGAATTTTCATCTAACAGAGTTCCATTATTATCAAACAAAAAAGCTAATTCAATTTCTCCTTTCCGCCATCAAATACAGCCCAGTCAGGACCTTCTACCCTTAGGTAGATGAATCTGACAATAACCTAGATTTCTGGATTCACTTCAATTTAGAAAAGTAAGAAAAAAAACGATTTAACGTCAAGCATATAGTAGACTACAATCAATTTGCATTTTCAGATATTTCTACACATGGCTTGGAAGCTCGAAGTAGTATAACAAACCCCTGCTATAATTTACTAATTTAAAAATAATAGTGAGTGATGAACATTCACATTTGAGCATCATAATACCTGGAACCTTAATTTCCAAAATCACCAATAACGTCCATAACCAACTATAATTGCTCAATAAAGTCCAATGCACAGCACTTTTACATTGAGATCTCTTATCAAGTCAAATTTATATATTAGAAAGAAATGAAACACTAAGAATAAGATAATTAAATATAGATTAAGAAAGAAAGATGCCCTCACAAATTCAATCTGAAAAGAGGAGATTGCTTTCTGTTGTGAAAGTTTAAATGAATCTTGAAGACAGGATGAAACAAAGCGTGAGATCAAGGAAAAAATATATAAAAAAAAAAAACTAATAATAAAAAAATAAAAATAAATAAAAAAGGAGAAAATATAGCTTCTCATTCATTGCCTGATGAATGCATGGAACATTGCCTGATGAATGCATGGAACACAAATAAACTTTATCACTAAACAAGAACGAAAAAAGCAGATTATAATTTCTTGTACTAAAGAAGTATAATAAATATTGACCGAAAAAAATAACTGTAGATTTGGTAACATGGCCAATGAATTGTCAAGTTGCTAAGGGTTAACAAACAAAAGAACATTGGAATTTAAACGCTAAAATTCTTTTGAATGTCAAAAACTTAGTTATGGAAGCTAGCAACATTGAAATTATTCTAATAGACAAAATGATACCATCAAAATATATTTACCTCAATGTATTCTAAGAAACCACAAAGACGAAAGGTTAAAATGTATTCTAACAAACAAAAGAACATTGGAATTTAAACGCTAAAATTCTTTTGAATGTCAAAAACTTAGTTATGGAAGCTAGCAACATTGAAATTATTCTAATAGACAAAATGATACCATCAAAATATATTTACCTCAATGTATTCTAAGAAACCACAAAGACGAAAGGTCAAAATGTATTCTACGTTGACAAAGTCATCAACTCTTTCATCAACAATGTGCATTCTTAAAAAGGATGATTTTCTACCAGAAGTTTTCATAATTAAGTACCTTTGGATTATCAACTGCAGTAAGCATCACAATAGCTGGGCAACGGTATTGCATTACCATCTCCCAAAAGTCCTCAAAGGTATCTGGAAGTGGACCTTGAGTAGCAATAAACCTTGAGAGGTGTTCCGAAAAACCAGCCTATGACCCAGGAATATTATGACAGCTTACAATATGTTTTAGCTTAAAAACTAAAAGGGTGAAGTATGAACACACCGTAATAAAGCTCGCATTTATATAGTCACCATTGAAATGTCCACCCTCTTCAGTTGAATTAAGCACAACCCTTGAACTGTCATCTGAAAGACAAATTAAAAGATAATTTCATAAATCCTCATAGAGAATGTTATTTACGTTTTCAACGACACCAAATCACATTCTTTGTCATTTGGATGAACATGAAGGAAAAAGAGTTATTGGGTGGATTACATGGAATCACGTCAGTATAACGATTTTTCTGGAAATTGTCAACCTGAAGAGCAACCTTACACTTTCTTAAAAAATCTAGCTTCGTCAACCTCATGTCCTGCAGTTAAAGTTATCAAACGATCACTACAAAACACAAGTATAAATAAAGAGAAGAAAACTTTAAGGGTTATTTGGCATGAGATTTAAAGCATGGTTTTGCAAGGATTTAACTCATCTCCCGCAAAACAGTTTTTTGTGGGTGCAAAATCCAGGAGTTTGTCATTTTTTTTCTCAATTTGGCAGGATTAACTTAATCCTTCTATAACTACAATTTATGGGATTTAGCTTTTTCACTATTTCCCTTCCCTATTCTTCACGACTAGATGCGGCCTTCTTTTTCCTCTCATAGTTTTAGTATTCTTCCTCACCTAACCACTTTGATCTTCTTCCTCCACTTGCCACTGCAATCCACTTATTCTACGCAAGATTTGCTCTTCTTTTGACACAAAAAGCTAGTTGTTGAGTGAAAGTTTGAAATGAAATATGTTTTATTGGCTTAATATTAATCAAGAAGAGTAGTACAATATTTATAAGATAAGATACTTAATATCCTTACACATCAAATTTCAATCATAACTAGCCAAAACAAATCTATATAAAAATTTAAAATTCAAATAAAAAGGGGTCATTCGATTGATTTTGACAGTCATTCATTCATTTCCTACTGGAGAAACCATCCCTATACGATGATCTCTTTCCTTTTTCCTTAAAATTCAATGAATGCCTCCTTAGATCCCATTCATCCTTTCCACGCTCCCCTTCAAGTTTGATGGTAGATACCATTCAATCTCAATGTAATAATAAAAAATTAGATTTGAGCAATCCTTTTGTAAGGATTTATGCTTTTTGAGAATTAGAAATGTGCGGATAATTCTTGCTTCATGCCTTTCCCTTTCCAAGTGGAGATCAACCTCAACAAGTTTGGTTCCATAGGTTTCACAATATTGTTTCATAAAAGAATCTATAGTTTGGTATAGTTTAACCAAAACCCATTGTAATCATCGTAGTTCACAAATCAAATTGGTCATGACTATATTGAACTTCAACACTACTCCAAACTACCGTATTTGTCTTTTGCTCCAACATGTGACACCCCATACATGGGTTGAACCTATTGTGATAGTTATGTCAATAATATAACCTCCCCAATATGCATCAAAATAGGCATCAATATTATGTTGACTGTTTTTTTTTAAGTAGTCCCTTTCCAAGACAAATTTTCAAATATATCAAAATAAATTGACTTACTAAGCTTACAATAAAGGTTAAGTCAAGACATGAGTTGCATAAATAAATTAATTTTCCCTATAGAATTTGATACCAAGTGATATCAATAAGTTCATCGGTTCATCCTCGTCTTCTATAAGATATATTTTTGGCCCATTTGGATTGTTAACAAGTCTACATCCGCTCATTCTAATTTCATTCAGAAGATCTGGAATATACCTCCTTTGAGAAACCATATGCTACACTTTGAACTTCCAATCTCCAAAAAATATTTGATATCTTTCAAATTCCTTGATTCAAATTTTGCAACAAGATTCTTCTTTAGTAGGTCTATTTCATCCACATTATCACCTATGAAGATCATGTTTTTCCTTCTGTTAATTGTTACATGAATATTATATGATCAATTTGGGCTGGCTTATATCCTTGATGTTTTACTAACCAGTTCCTTAAAGATTGTTACAGGTCATATAATGACTTCTTTAAATAACATACCTTTTAGCCAAATTTTGTTCGAATCCAAAAGGAAAATACATATAAACATATTCTTCTAGGTATCTATTAAAGATTGCATTTGTGATATCAAGTTGTTGTAGCGAAA
This sequence comes from Dendrobium huoshanense, assembly GCA_016618105.1. Taxonomy (NCBI): domain Eukaryota; kingdom Viridiplantae; phylum Streptophyta; class Magnoliopsida; order Asparagales; family Orchidaceae; genus Dendrobium; species Dendrobium huoshanense. The sequence continues at coordinate 41,400,879 of CM028347.1, forward strand.
ATTCAATTAATAGATAGTAAGATTTTTATAGCATTCAATTTAGCTACTGTCAGAGAATTGGAGAGGGAAAATGATTAATTTTATTACACAAAATTATCCCTATTTATAGATCCATATAAGATATCTTAAAAAGTAAACAAATAATTATGAAATAATATATAATTGCCCTAATATAATCCTTCATAAATCAGCCACCGAAATAAGGAAGTCGATTAACATGATCTAGGTGAGCCTCCCACGTAACCCAGGTTAGCCATGGGATCAAAGGCTAAGGGACGACTGGGATTTAACACTCCCCCTCCAGCTTGGGAATACAAATATGTCATTTAAATCGTGATAATTAGTCCAAAAAAGGTAAAGTTATCAATTTACAACGTGATATTTTATAAGTATTTGCTAATTTACTGCATATTTATTGAGTATTTGCTGAGCATTTACAAATACTTAGCAAATACTCATTAAATATGCAGTAATCCGGATAGTCTACCCCTCCGGACTTCGCAGAAAATAATTTTTCCTCTTCTAAAGAGAATCCCCTTTCCTGAATTTTCATTGAGGTAGTGTAGTATTCAATCTACTGCTTGTATGTGAGTTTACTTTTGATTCTGTATGAACTTACTAAACATGCTTATAGCAAAGACTATATCTAGTCTGGTGTGAAAAAAGTAGAACAATTTCCCCAAAATCCTCTAGTAAGCTATATTATCTATGTATGGATCCTCTTAAGCTTCCCGCAATTTGAGATTTGGTTCTATTGGTGTTAATACTGATTTACAAGCTAGTTTGTATATTTATTTAATAAGATCAGTAATGTGTTTTTGTTGAGAAATGAAGATTCTCTGCAAGAGTGGGCCATTTCAATTCCTAGGAAATATTTCAATCTACAAAATTCTTTGATCTCAGATTTCTTAGCAAGACATTTTCTTATAATCACTTTCTCTTTTCATCATTCCTAGACAAGATGATATCATCCACATAAACTAATAAAACTGTGGCTTCCCTTAAGTCTGAGTGCCTGAAGAATAGTGTGAGGTTCCCTTGGCTCTCTCAATATACATTGAGTAGCATGACCTTTGAGAATCTTTCAAATTAAGCTCTAGGTAACTGTTTTAGCCCATATAGAGCCTTATTTAACCTATACACATTGTCACCCCCAGAATTCTCCTTGAATCCTTATGAAACTTTCATAAATATTTCTTCCTTCCAGTCCCCTTATAGGAATTTTCAGCATCCGGTTGTTCTAGATACCAATTATAATTAGCTGTTAGGGAGAACAGGATCCTAATAGTGTTCATCTTGGCCACAAGTGCAAAAGTTTTCTGGTAGTCAATGTTATACTTCTGAGTGTACCCTTTCGCTATCAATCTTGCCTTATACCTTACTAGTGTACAATCGGCTTTGTATTTCATAGATAATACCCATTTGTAGACGACTGGTCTTTCATCTACTAGTTGGTCAGTGATCTCCTTGGTCTTATTCTTCTCTATGGCATGCATTTAATCTTTCAAGGGACTTCTTCAATTCTCATTAAATAAGGCCTCAAAAATATTATTAAGAATATGAATATCATTTAGCGTGATGTGTGAAGGTGAGAAAATATAGAAGAATACAAAGTTGTTTATGGAGTACATGGAAGGTTTTTTGGTGAACTTGTGTTTACCTCAATTTCTGGAGACAATTCAGATTCTTGGATTTGCTCGGTACCATAGTTTGTATTTGTATGTCTGGAAAATACTTTTTCAACCCATATGTTATCCATAATAACTTTGTCACAAATTTTCCTAGCTTTGGTTTAAAGTTTAGGTGGATCAATTTGAAAAAGATCTTGAAGGTCAAGGGGAGCAACCTAAATTTCCTCATCTTCCTAAGTTTCAATCTCCCTCTGAAGATGAGATTTTGTGAAATAAAAATTTTTTTTGTCAAAAAGTGACGTCAACAGATACAATGATTTTCAACAAGAGGGGTGATAACACTAATAACAACTCTGGATAGATGAATATCTAACAAAGATACATTTGAGTGCTCTTAAATCTAACTTTCCTCAGTTTTGGCTGTGACTATGAGCATATATAGTGCACCCAAAAAATCTAGGTGTGAGATTGTTATGGGTTTGGAATTTAGGGTAAAAAGATGACAGAATATCAATTGATATTTTTAATCCCAAGGTTTTTGAAGGTAATCAGTTTATGTGATATGTGGCAGTTAGAAGGGCTTCCCCCAATAGGATTTGGGTGCTTTGTGGTGGAACAGAAGTGCACGTGTATAAACAAGAAAGTTGCCATTTTTTTCTGCAACTCCCTTTTTTGTGGGGTGTAAATGCAAGAAGACTCATGAATGATACCTTCATTTTTAAAATAGGAGATAGAATTTGGTTGAAATAATCTTTAGCATTGTCGGAATGAAATTTCCTTATTTTCACCACGAATTGATTTTGGATCATAGTGTGAAAAATGGGGAGGATAGTGCTAACATCAGATTTATTATTGGGGAGAAATATGCAAGAGATTCAAGTGCACTAGTCAATGAAGAATACAAATCATCGAGCCCCTGAAATGCTAAGGATTTTTTAGGGTCTCCAGATATCACTACGAATAAAATAGAAGGGAGTATGACATCTCTCATTTTTGTTTGGAAAAAACTCGTTTATGCATGAGTAACTCACAGGTTTCACAATAAAATCATTCTTTTTTCAACTAATAAAAAAGTTTCAGATGTTTTTTAAGACATCAAAATATGGATATCCTAATTTAAAATGATGCTACCAAATAATAAATTTTTTATTAAATTGGAATAATATAGAATAGCCATTATTGATAATAGTGAATTTATTCAGCTCTTCCAGGTTGGACAGTCTATCTTTCTCCATAGAGAGTCAAATCTTCTTCTATGATCCCTAGTCTTGAAATAAACAAGTAGGGTTAAATAGGACTTGGCAATTATGGTCACTGCAAGTTTTTTGTATGAAGATTATGTTTGTGGATAATTGAGATATATGGAGCACATTTTTTAGAATAAGAAAGGGAGATAAAGGTATGTCTCCATGAGAACCATCAATAGTGATAATTTTCTTATTATTCGAGCAAGAAATGTAGTTGATGAAGTGAGTAATGAAATGTGTCATGTGATATGTGAATCCTGAGTCAATGGTTCATAAGCGTTTCAAATGATTTCTAAAGACACTTAATCTGATGGATAGAAAATTAATTGAAAGTGCAAGAGAAGAAGATGTAGGTGATTTTTCAAGGGATGCCAAGAGTTATTTTAGCTTATCAATCTTTATTGAGTTCTCTAAAGCTGGACTGTATTTTTAGGTTGGGCTGACTTTTTGTAATGCTATCTTGTGATGTCCGCTTTTTTTATGCCACTCCTTGGGGGTTTTCTATGTAAGTTCTAGCAGGTCTCCTTTGTGTGTCTTGATTTCTTACAATAGTTGTACCAAAGGGAGTCATTGTCTTTAGGTTGTGAGGAATCCATATCTCTTTCCTTCCATAACGCCTCTTTTATTATCACCATTGCTAAACCCATGGTTTAAAATTGCGCAATATGAGGCTCGTCTTGAGGCCCGCCTTTGCGCAATTCCAGTAAAAAACGCCTCAATGCTTACGCCTCGAGTTTTTCTATGAGGCTTGCGCCTCAACTTGGTTGAGGCCCGCATTGAGGCCAGCCTCGCCTCACTGGCATGAGGCTTACGCCTCACGCTATATATATTAAAACTTACATAAATCTTGAAGTAAATGTCCGACATTGGACTCTATAGGAGAGGAGGAAGGGGAGAGAGCAGTTCACCATAATAATGATTCAAATGAAGAACCCCTTATTTATGACAGTGCTTATGACTTATGAGTTCTTATGTGATATGTTATTGCTATTTATTTTTGGAAATCGGAATTATATGTTAATGAAAAGAATACTGGGATTTCAGAAAGATAGAATTTTGAGTTGAACTATATTTCATGTTGTCTTATTATTTATATACTTTGATTTCACTTCATATCTTATATTTTTTTATGTTTTATATTATTCACTCATTAGAATATAACAAATTTATCATTTTATGTTCACGCAATCTTTTGATTTTGAGGCTTACGCCTCAAAACGCCTTGAGGCTTACGCCTCGCCTCACGAATGAAAAACGCCTCAATACCCGAATACGCAATTTTAAACATTGGCTAAACCAATAACATTTGCTTCCAACATTACCCCTCGTCGGCTCTCCTTAGCCTGAATGAAAGAAATTGTCTCATTTAGTGAAAGTGTCTCATCTTTGACAAGTATTTAAACTCTAACAAGGTCAAACTCCGCAACTAATCCTATATTAAAGTCATACACTCTATCTTTCTTAATAAAGCTTTTCAGGATAACAACATTTTCTAGACCCTTGGTCTCTATACATCAATACTGATCAAGTTCTTGCCACAAGCCTTCAAGGAGAGTATCATCTTCAATCGCGGTCTTACTTATTTGTTTTGTGCTTCTCACCTTGACTTTTATTTCGAAGACTTGAGCAGCATCTCAAACTTTAGAGAAGGTTTTCCTGGCGGCATCCCATATGTCATTTCCAATATATAGGAACAAGAAAGTATCACTAATTTTTGGAGTTATGGAATTCCACAATCATGACATAATCATGGAGTCGCTTCATCCCATGCCCAAAAAATTAAGATCTTCTTATGGTCATACTCCAAGGAGGTGATTCAACTTTCATTTTCCATTAAAGTAGATCATCACAAATTTAGATCACTTCAAGTAATTCTTCTCATTTAAGCGATAGGAAGAATGCATATTTTAGAGGTCTCATCTTCCTTGTTGCACTATAGAGTCCTCCATTTGGTCAAAGCTTAATGAGGAATTAGCTTCAAACATTGCGGTAACAAAGGATAACGATGAAGGTTATATCAATCAAGCCACCAAGGTGCAGGACAATAATGAAGGTTGTATTGGTTATATATTGATAGCAAGGGAGTAGAAGTAACAACAAGGGACGAAAATGAAGGCACGACAACAATTATGAAAGCTACCTGGAACAATAGCCCTTAGAATTCCAACAACGGCAATGAAGGCCAGTGGTGGGACAACAGGAAAGCAGATTATGTATCCTTAGGCTATTATACCTATTAAAATCATAGAATTTGAGAGTAAAATGCTTAATTTTACTACACAAAGCTATCCCTATTTATAGATCTATACAATATTTTAATAAGGAAACAAATAATTACGAAATAATGCATAATTGCCCTAATATAATCCTTCCTAAATCAGCCACCTAAATCTGGAAGGTGATTGGCATGATCCAGGTGAGCCTCCCTACGGATCGTCATGTTGGCTATGGGATTAAGGGCCAAGTAACGCCTGGGATTTAATAGCTACAAATGCAAATGTTTCTATATAGTCAATATCATAGGTTTAAGTCAACCCTTTGACAACCAACTAAGCCTTATATCTCTATCAAGAGTTCCATTTAATTTAAACTTCATTGAAAATACTCATTTGCATCCATCTACAATCTTACCATTAGGAATGCCCACCATCTCCAATGTCTTATTTTCTCAAGAGCTCATATATTCTCAAGCATTGCTTCCTTCATTCAAGTATTTGTGTAGCTTCCTACACATTTTTTTTAATCTTCAAAATAGAAAGCTAAGTGGAGTAAGTAAGAAAAGAGAGTAACAACTTCACATAACACAGAAATTTTGACATTTGGATGATTATCATCAGTATTTAACAGCCTTAAGGAATGCAATGGGTATGCTAGGGTCATCAAGTTCCTCCCAAGAATCTGGACACAAGTGAGATACGCTTTGTGACTCATGGTTTCATTTTAGGTTGGATTCATGGTTTTGCAGAGAACACTTAGGCTCCCTTCGACGAGATGATGAATTTTCTTGAGAACATGAGTCCAAGGATATTGTTCATATTTGCTTCAACTCTTCTTTTGGCATAATCATGAACTTGTGGACAATTTATAAATGATATTAAGGAGCTTTCAATATATAAACTATTATTTTTAACTATATTCTTATTTTTTATGATTGAATTTGTCATTAAAAGGATTTGAATTCAAGTTGGTTTAAGAAAAAAACAATTTTTTGAGTAATAAATCTTTGAATTCTCTCTCTCCTTGAAAATGAGACCCAAAGTAAGTTTTTGTTTCAATAAAGGATCCATCCATTCTAATAAATACTTCTTGCAAAACGATCAAAACATTTATACCCTTTTTTGGTTGATGTATATCCTAAAAAAAATCATATTTTGTTGCTCCAAGATGTAATTCCCTATGATTTTTGTCATGATTACGGACAAATACATTACACTGGAAGATTTTCATACGAAGATTAAATGCATTCAAAGAGTAGGGAAATTATTTGAAACAAACATGAGGATTCAAATTCAAAAATTTTAAGACCATCCAATTGATGAGATGTTGCAACTATAATGGCATCATCCCATTGATACAGGCACATGATTGGTAAAGAGTACATGTTTTATTAGTTCTAAGAGATGTTCTTTTTTTTTTTTTTCGCCTATCTCATTATATTAACAAGTATCATTACAAAAACTTTAAAATTTAGCCCAAAAATTTGTCAAAAAAATATTTGTTATAATCTCTTAAAAAGTTTTTTTTAGGTAATTATGTTTTTATCATAGTACAGAAATTTATAAAATTTCCTCAAGCTTTTATTTCCCTAAACAGACCCAACTAATCCTAATATGGTCATCAATGAAAACAGGAAACCTTTTTTTTTTTTTTCAAAACAAATAACCTTAAAAAATATTTTTGATGGTTTGCAGGATTTTGAAGGATGAGAAACAAAATCATGTTTTTCCAAGTGATAAATTTTATATTTAAAAACAAATGTTTCTATATTGTAGAATAGATTTGAGAATAATCATTTGAAATACTAAAAACTAAGGTGACCAAATCTATAGTGCCACAATATTATCTCATGATTAACAAGTAAAAGAAGACTCAAAACAAGAGTAATGATCCTCTTCCCTCAGATTTGATCCATCATCACAGAAATAGCTCTTCAGGTTTCATAGTACTGTAAAGCAACCTCCCTAAGGCTAGTTCCTAAAACTCATAACAAATGGATAAAAATTAACAATGACAATTTTGATCAAGAGTTAATTTACTAATTCATAAGAGCTTGAATGATAAATTTGAAACATTAAAAACATTACAACAACAACAACAACATCAAGCCTTTATCCCACTACGTGGGGTCGGCTACATAAATCCTTTTTCTAAATTGTGTCTTATTAAAAGTCAAATTCTCATTTAAATCTAATAAAGAAAGGTCATTCCTAATATTTTCTAGCCAAGTCTTTTTAGGTCTACCCCTACCTTTCTTAACATAAGTCAAATCTAATACCTCTACTCTCCTAACCGGGTCATCGCAAGGCCGCCGTTTTATGTGACCAAACCATCTAAGGCGAATCTCTCCAATCTTATCTTCTACTGGAGCTACTCCAACCTTTTCACGTATATGCTCATTTCGTATCCTATCTCTAAGGGTAAAGTCACTCATCCACCTGAACATCCTCATCTCTGTCACACTTAACTTAGTATTATGCTTCTCTTTTAATGGCCAACATTCAGCACCATAAAGCATTGCAGGCCTCACTACCATCTTATAGAATTTTCCCTTAAGTTTGAGGGGTACATTTCTATCACATAACAAGCCCGATGCATTCCTCCACTTCAACCATCCAACTTGAATTCTGCTGATAATATCCCCATCTATTTCACCATCACTCTGAACAATAGATCCAAGATATCTAAAACGTGTACTCTTATTAATGACTTGATAGCCCAAAGTCACAATCCCCTCACTAGGTCTATTACTACTAAAATTACACTCCATATATTCCGTTTTAGATCTACTCAAGCGAAAACCTTTAGACTCTAAGGTTGAATCAATCCTGAGTATAGCCAATGACACATCAGCAACTCTAATTTTTTGTTGCCAACAAAAGGTGTATAGGAATAAATAAAGGTGAGCAACTTGTCATATGATCAAATTGCTCAAAAGTCAAAAATCCAAGGGTCATTTGGCCTAATTTTTTATAGAAAACGCAATTGTTTTACCTTGTTATGCCAAAGAACATGGAGTGCATATAAATTCTAGAGAGTTCAAAAAGAGTTCTTGCATGTGCATTATTTGTTCTTTTGTGAAAGAAGATGTTTCCAAGTCGATGGATTGCTCATGAGAATCTTTAATCACAATTTAAAACCTTGCATAGGGTTTCTTCATCAATTGTTGCCTTTCATGAATTTTCTATCATGTTCACTTTGTGACATAATTTTTTGCAATGCTCATAACATGAATTCTTTTTACTTTTTCTCTGTCAACATTCGATCCTTGAAAGAACAAAGCAAAATTTTCAATCATAGAATACATATTAGGTGTTGTCTTGCTAATCAGTACCCTTTTTCTACATTATTCACACTAACCTCATAAAAAGCTTCACGGATGCATAGGAGAGGTTTTCCCTTTAAGATTATTCCCTTCAATTCACTTCATCTAAATTAAAATTTATTCCAACAAGAAAAATATGACATGGTTATTCTCCTTTTTTTTTTTAATCTTACATGATCATCCAAGTTCTCCTACATAAGTTCATAGCATATGATACACAGTCACAGACAGGTGACATGTCAATTATTGAAAATATAGGACATTGATACAGATTGGACAAGGTATTATAATTTTTATATCTTAAAAATAGCATATTGAAATTGCATAAGCAAAATAAAAGAATAATTCATAAATAATAAATCATTTAACTAGGACTTATGCTCAAAATCATTATCATTAGGATTTCAAATGTCAGGCATCAAGATGGGAGAAGACAATGTTGTCGAGATTCAGGCATCAATGTTGTGTACTGGGCATCAAGGGTCGGTCATCGATATTGAGATGACGTTGGACAATCATTTGATGTCGAGACTGCATGAGAGCATGATTAAGAGTAAACATTGTTGGCGTCGAGCGTCAATGTAAATACAACGTCAAACATTGATTTTAGAATGGTTTTGAAACATTGATGTTCTAACGACATTGGTTGTCGATGTTGAGATAGCATTAGGTGTCATTGTGAAACCTTAGTCGCACCCTCAAGAGAGAAACGAAGAAAGGAATGTTCTGGAAATTGGCATTTAATGCAGGCGATTGATTTGGGGTTGTACAGAAGCAATAAAAATTTAGCTTTTTTTAATAAATAAATTTTAAAATACAAGAAATTATATTTTTAAAAAATTCATAAAATATTTAACATCCAAGTGTCATACATTCGTGTTCAATTTGTTTTTTATCTTTTTTTAATCAAACACATCATCAACGCGTGTACGACATGTGTCGTATGCATGTCAAAAACACATATTATGCTCAATACATGTCAGACATTGCATAACTCTTTAAAGAGATATGTTGGTGCATCATAGTTCATATCAATGATTAAACATTCGACCTTAAGGGGACGTGTAGAACCGTTGCAACACATGAGCACAAATCAAGAATTGTGGCGAGGAAAAAAATCTAGATTGAACCAAACCAATTCAAGAAATTTAATTGTATTTCTTTAATTTGATTTATTTTAATGAAAATTAAAATTGAGTTTATTTTGATTTAAATAAGGATAAACCGATAATCTTAGATTTTAAGGAATGTCTCGAATGGTCCAACTACAATGGCTCAATAAATAAAAAATTACAATTGAGAAGGAAGAACCAACAACAAGAACAAGATAAAAATCCTAATTTAGAAAATTTTCCTATTGAATTTTTTTTTTATTTAAATGTTATGTGAACTTTATGTAGTAGCTAATATTATGTAGTGTATGTGTGTTGGTTGATAATTGTATACATAAAATTAAGTTTAAAGTCTCTTTTGAAACTTAAATTTAAATTGACAAGAGGGCATAGAAATTATAATTAATTCCTTAATTAAATATAATATTTAAAAAAAAGGTGGAGTAGAACATGGTTGCTGCAATGTGTTTACAAGTGGGCTCCATGGGGGGCCAACCAACCACTCAACTACTCCCTCTATTTTGGATTTTAATAGCAACTTTTGAAAACACTTATACAAGATAATATTATCTATGGAATGAAGTTTAGAATGTTTTGAAAACTAAAATTTGGATTTAAATTCCAAGGAGGTTACGCATGATGGTCCGCCAAAGGGAGAGCTTGGTGGTCTTCCTATCAATTCACTTTGGTGAATAAATGCATTTGTATCTTGTTGCATTTATAAAAAATTTCTATTTTGAAAGTATTCTCTTATGTTCTTATATTAGAAATCAAAAATCCCAATTTATCTCCCATAATCTCATGTTAAATCCCCTCTTGAGTTATCGGCCAAGTAATGACTAATATTCACAAAAATTATTAAAAAAATTTAGATTTACTTTGAATACATCCCTTTCCCACATACAAGTGTTTTTTCCAAAAGTTCCACCATCCTTGTTGAGTTTTTAAAGCCAAAATCCTATCCATAAAAAATTAGCCAGATTAGGATTTTGCAAGACCCAATAACTTCAAAATTCCTTACAAAAATCAATAAAATTCAAAATAATTATGAAAATTTTCAAATTATAACAAGACACTTCATTTAAATACTATAAGTGATTTCATGAATTTTGGATGAATATCATGCCTGTTCTCATCATTTGAAGACAAACTCTTGCTCTCAAATTTGACTAGTTTAAATGGTAGGCTAACCCCTATTGTAATCCCATCCTCCATTCCACCATAAAAGGAACTGCTTCAATCTATTTCTTACACCAAAACACCTCTCGGGAAGGGTTCTTAACCAATTTGAGCCTCTCCAAGTGGTCCTACATCAGGTCACCAATAGTAACAGAGTCAGGTTGAAGGAGATTGCAACTAGTCACTCCATTCAATGTGGAGGAAGAAGAAAGCACTTAGAAGTGGTGAAAATTAAATCCTAACAAGGTTAGCATCTGTAAGTTGGACTTGGTTAACATCGTTTATTGATATTATATTTTTCATTACAAAAACTGTTGCTAGAATGCATGTGGTAAGCAATCCTATGAACAGTTGTAGTTCTGCTAGTTGACACCACTCACTAAACTTAGTCTTATCTTATTAAACTAACCATAAACTTACATCATTTGAGCATCAAATTTGATAAGTGAATGATCACTATAAAGCCTTGACCTAAAGTGTGAAAAACATTTAAAAGTTGAAGTTATATTACTTAGGGTTTTGTGGTAGTATTAATGTCATTCCTTCTAGTTATCTTGTGTTAGATTGAAGGCTACATTAATTTTGAAAATCATTGTGTCATCTTTTAGTGTTCAAATCTGATTATTTCACATATTTAAAAATATATATTTGTATTTGAAATCATTTATATTGCACATTCATTGCATCAAACATGCCTTCAAAGTTAGCTAGCTTAGATCAAATAGATAACTAAGAGGATTGAAGAAAGTGCCATACAAAATGAGGAAAAATTCAATAGGCTTCAAGAAATGGCCATAAACTTAATAAAAAAGGTCCAAAATTTGAACCCTAGAACCTAGAATAACTTTTGGTAAACAATCTGTTGAGCTTTGCAATCTATATGAGAAAATGGAAGACAATCCTAGAGATGAAAATCCACTTAGAAGACATCCTTTTTGGAATCCTCATAAGAATAACCACCTTAGGCCTCATGAATCTATAAATGAAACAACACAACAAAAAAGGTTAACGTAGAAGCCCCAATCTAGGATGGAGTTCATAACCAAAATAGGTTCTTAGACTGGCTCACCCAAATAGATGAGTAGCTAGACTGGTATTAGATGAATGATTATCAAAAAACAGCATTTGCAAAAATGAAACTTATTGGTCATTCTAAGATCTAATGGAACAATATTTTGGCTAAGGAAAAAAGCATTAGTAGTACAATCTTACTTGCGTGAAGATAAAATAGATGCTTAGGATCAAATATTGTCTTAAAAATCATGAAAAGAAGCTACATGAAAAATTGATGACTTTAAAACAAGGAAGTATGCAAATAATTGAATAAATAAACACTTTGAAGATCTTGTAGCTAGGACCAATTGCAGAGCTCAGGATTGACAGTTGGTCGATAAATTTTTATTGGTCTTGAGGAGATAACAAGAATGAAATAAAACTACAAAACCTTCAGACATTAGAGGATGCCTTTGATTATGCCTCATATATATCTAAATCCAAGGATAAAACTCCTAAGCATCAAATTTCCACATAACAAGCACAAAGGTCTACTACTAATCCTAGACCTTTATTATCTAATATTTAGACTAATTGAACTCTGACTGACACTACCTCAAAGAATATAAAGGACAATTTGTTTTAGTATCATAAGAAGGATCACACACAAAATCAATAACAACAATACAAGTTTGGTGATGGGCAGGTCGGACCTTGAAGATCACCTGCACATGATGCTATTGATATTGTCAAAGAACCACTAGAAGTGGTTCAAAATGCTCTGCAAGAAGACCTCACAATGTTCTTGTCATGGTAGGGCTACAGTGGATAAGAAAGACATTCGGATATATTTGGCCATGAAGTAATTGTGAGACAGAATAAGTTGATGCAAAATTTGGTTTGCAAACTAATGTAAGATTCTTCAGGTTTTTTGTTGACACTTTTTTAATAAACATTTATTTGAAATAAAACTAGAAAGCAAACTACGATTGCAACCCTATACAACCATATCCCAAAACCTAAATGCTAGGGAAACCCAAAAAGGGATGTTATAATAGGACGACCTGGAGGCGATCGAATTCTAGGGAAATCTTTCCCGGGGTCCGGAGCTTCCTCTTGAGGGCGACTAGGGCATCGGAACAGTGTTTAAGCTGGTCGGCTGAGAGATGGATGGGCGGCGGTGGATCGGAGCGAAGAAGCGCAGGGTCAAACGAGGCACAGGAGCCAACATTACCGGCTCCATAGACGGTGGCGGAGGAGTGAGCGGGAGATGAGCCACCACTCATCCTTCGTCGTCGACGACGGATCGCAGAGTTCCCCGTCGCTGTAGGACTTAGTGAGTCTACCACCGGAACGGCAACGAAGTATGCGTGCGCGAGGTTTCGTAGGCGAAGCCCCTAGGAAAATTACTCCGATAAGGGTTCGTTCGGTTATTCCTCTAAAATAAAAAATAAAATAAAATAAAATAAACTTTACAAAAATGTCTAAGGGAATAGAGTTTTCTACCCAAGAATAAAAATGATGTTTTCTGATCTGTGGTCCAATGGCTTTGATCCATTTAATTTAATTAATATTTTTTTATTATGAGAAAGATGATCTGAAAAGGTTCGGAGGTAATATTTCTTAAAAGAAAAATAAGGCTTCACTTCTGAAATTGCATGGAAATGCAAAAGTTTTATGATTTTACGGTCGGAAGATTGTTAAGTGAATTTTTTTAATTATCCGTGATCGATTGCTCTCGTCATCTTCACTCATATGAGGCACTATTTATCATAAAAAAAGGCAATGTCTGTCATCGCTCTCTTCATCCTTTTTATTGTTTAGGATTTACTAAGACCGTTAAATTAAATTTCTGATTTTTAATTGTAAAATTAAAATTTATGGACTATACTATTTCTCCATTATTTCAATATCAACACTTTGAAGGCCATGAATGGTAAACCTATATTTACTATTTTGGGTTTCTCTATAAATGGCATTTCGTGCACCCTGTTTTACAATTGAAACCTACATTTTATGTTTTGACTCCGCACAAAACAATTTCTAGTTTTAGAAGCTTGTACAATTTATGTATAAGATAAAATAATACACAAATTGACATTTTATATTTTGTATTGAAGCAATTAAGTAGCAAAATCAAATCTTGGTTACATTGTTATACGTTCATTTGCTATATTTTAGTTTTTATCTAAATGTTGTCTGCATTTGTATAGAAGTGTATTTTAATTCTCCTTTTTGTACATTGTGTAGAAGTTATACACACATTATCCATTTTTAGATCCCCTTATACATAGTGTGTACAATATTGTACATAGTGTATACAAGTCAGTACAAATTATATACAATCTTGTAGTAGTTGTGTTTGTATAAGATAAATTAATACACATATTAACCTTTTTTCGTTGTAGATGTATATCCCAAAGATTTATTTTCATTGCAGACCCTCAACAATTAGAGCTGTCTGTAACTCTTTGGTAATGATATTATGTGATGAAGTCGATGATACTTTAAAGATGTTAAACATATTTCTATTTAGGTAATTCATTATATTTCAGCAAATTACACCACTTATCAACATGCTGGTATCATTTTGAGATGTGCCCAAGCAAGCTTTCATGATCAAGGGGAATAAGCTATGATTTATCATATATGAAATGGCTTTAATGACCGGACTGTCAAATAGGGATGAAATAATATATTGGGAAACTAAGACACTAACCAAATGTATTATAATCGATATCAAAAATGAAATGAAGAGCATTGACAGAACAAGCCCCCTATAATGTTATTGTAAATATGTACATCAAGTTTCTATTGTCCAATTCATTTTTTTTTCAATAATAATTACAGAACCCCAAAGAGGTTCATTAGTATTGCCCATAATATAGATGAGTTAATAGGGTTCAATTGGGCTATAACTATTAAGGATTTCTCTGTTCTTTAGTTTGATTATACGATCATGAAATTTGTTGATGATGTCATCTTAAGTTATTTGAGTGGATTTGTTCCTATATTAATGGTGAGTCTGCACAAGATCTTCATCCCTCTAATTATTACTTTTTTATAAATAATACGTGTTGATCATATATATATTTAGTTCTTGGAGCACACATGTTGTTCACTATACACTGGCTAACGCAAGACATTGTTTCCTTCGTTGGGGAAGCCACATTCATTTTATAGCCATCTTGGTTTTCAGCCTCTTTAGGAATCTTAAGGATAACTTGGCTCACATGAAGCTTAACACAAATAGGATATGTAATTTGATGTGTTCAACTAACAATGGACTCATTTATGTGTAGATTTGTAATTCATTCCAATGTGTTATTGAAGAGGAAACAACTTTGCTCCATGAGGTGTTCCTAACCTCACAAACCTTCCCAACACATCGTACCTTCTCAACCCCCATCGAGTCTCTCCTCGTGTTACCCATCTTGCTTACTCTCCTTAGCAAGCCCCATATGTCTCCCCTCTTGAAGCCCATCTTGTTTAGTCTCCCAAGCAATCCCCATCAATCTCCCCTCATGGAACCCATATATCTCATTCTCATCAGCAAGATCGATCATCCACTAAGACATTTGAGGAAGCACTCATTAAAACACGTACTTTCATTGATCTTTTCTCAAATGAGATGTAGGCTATTGGCATGCTATTTGGGCAGCCAAAATGAAATGTGCTCATTTGAAACTAAATTTGCATGGCTTGAAGTGACTTTATTGAAACATGTTACTAATTTTAAAGTAGATAAAATACAATATCAGACAAAGTCTCCCACAAAGAGCATTATTATATATATATATATATATATATATATATATATATATATATATATATATATATATATATATATATATATATATATATATATATATATATATATATATATATATATATATATATATATATATATATATATATCTGTGTGTGTGTGTGTGTGTTGATAGTACTAGCTATAATACAAGTTGACATCAACTTGTATTATAGCTAGTACTATCAAGAATCGAATTAAACAATCAAAGAAAATTGTTAGAATACCTTGCACAACTTGTCACTTGATGAAAAGAATTAAGAAAAATGTGGAATTAAATTTAGATATTGAAGTGGGATTGCCAGTAGCCGAAATGGAGGGTGAGGAGACAAGAGTTGTTGAAGTCTTTAATGTGCATGCATTACCTGAATCTCAGCAAGCACAAAGAGAGCTTTTAAGGGCAGGGAGCTTATCACTAAGGATAAATGTGCTTTCATGGATTCTTATTTTGCAAAGCTTTATGAGAAGTAAGTTTCAACTGTACATAGTTTCTTTGTGAAAAAAAGTTGTACACTATACGTACAAAGTTATACAATGTGCGTACAAAGCTTTGACCTATACACATAGTGTACATACCTTTACACAGTTTACAAACCTATACGCATTATGTACAAGCCTGTACAAACTATATATGTATAAGTTCCAAATAAGATAGGAATGGTATATCATGTCTAATCATATTAATGATGGTTATAGGCTAGAAAAGAAATACACTACTGGGAAAATCAAGGTGTTTATAAGAGAAATTGATGAACTCATTAAAGATAAATACATCATTGAATTATTAAATAATACAAATAAAAATCCTTGTGCAGATGCTTTCTCCTCCCTCTTAGCTGAAAAGAATATGTTATTATCTGGTCTATATCAAGCCTTCCTCCATATCTCTTATTTGTATTATGTAAGAATTCATGCATTTATTATTTATACATTATTTTTTACCCTCAAAAATCACCCAAGGTTTTTTATTTATGTAAGACATACGCAAGATAAAATTACATAGCCTTAAATAATATGTGCATAGAAAATATTAACCAACATTCAGTTTAAGAAGCCAAACTCATTCTACTAACATTGTGTCACGAATAGCACTAGACTCTTCTTGTAGAAGTTATTAAGGAAAAGGTTTGGCTATTATTTAATTTTTTACCCAATGACAGGCACAGGGCTATTCTTTCTAACGTCATGAGTGAGACCAAACTTGAGTTTAAGCTTTGTAAAAATTAGTTAGAAAAAAAATTAATATGTTTTATTTGTTTTTTAAAAGGTAAATAAACTCCATGAGGACATATGGGCTCATTTGATTTAGATATTCAAATTTGGCTTATCAAGAATGCTAATGGTGTTTCAACCCACAAAAATAACATTGATTTGATTTTGGCATGTTCATCTACAAGTATATGGAAGCGCTTGTCCAGCATGAAGTGATCGATAGGGCTGAACATCAAGATTTGAAAGATAAAATGACACAATTTAGAGTGAAACTATCCTTCGTGTTATTATCTTCTTCTATAAAATGACATATTTATACCATTTTTGCATTCATCACTTAGTACAATTTATAAAGTTTTTTTGTAATAATATTTATTTTTATATTAATTTATATGCACCGCTATGTATAATTATATAGTTTTTTTTTAATAAATTTATTTATACACTTTTTTATTTAATCAATATGTTTTTAGTAATATAAGTGTACATGGGTTACCATAGTATATGCACATCATTCTAGATAGTGTATACACGGTTACCACAAGCTTGTACACAGTGTATAATCTTGTACACAGTGTGTACAAGCTTGTAAATAGTCTTTATATAAGAGGGTCCAGAAAATGATAGTGTACAATCCTATAAATAGTGTGTATATATTTGTACAATATGTGTGTACAAGGGTTTCCTTAAGGCTTTTACACCACAATCTTTTAAGAAGCATGTGCAAACATGTACACGCACAGTACATACATTATTTATGTACAATTTTTAACATTAATTATTATAATTAACAATAAATGGTGATTGAATAATCAATTATTATTACAATAAAAAATGAATGGTGATTGAAACATCAATAATTATAAAGAATAATCAATTATTATAATTATTCTTCAATACAAGATTATAATGAACAATCAATTTTGAGAATGATTTATAAATTTAAAGTTAATGTCACTCTGAAATAATGATATTCATCATCATCCTCATGAACTCATATGTTAGCTGACTGCTAGCTGACTTGTGCATGAATTCATGACTAAAGCATACATGCTAATTAGAAAACTTCATATGCTTTGAAGGTGAACACTCTCTCGATTCAGTTGTCCCTTGGAAAAGTTTTGAAGGTGAATAGTTTTTTGTTGCAGTTGCCTCTACAAGTTTATTTTATGTTAATAAAATCAAGCTGTTAACATTGTATACAAATCTGCGATCAGTGTACAAGCTTGTACACACATAGCATAAAAGCATGTACACACACTATGTATAACGAGTTCTGAAAAACTTACTCTTAGGCATTCTCTTCTTTTTCTAGTGACCCTTCAATATTGTATTAAAGATCCTTTTAGTCCTACAATTTGGTGGGTCATTCAATATTGTAATCCCACCCTGTGTATTGCTTAAAATTTTATGGTTATTTATCTTGCCATCTAGAATCAAGTTGATATTTTCAACGATGTCCTTCATTGCAGCTAGCATGTACTATTCTGCCTCCTTATTCCCCTTTGCTCGTGTGATAAGTTGATATGAGAATATGCTAATATAATTTTTAAATATTAATCCACTACTAGCTTCAGATGTCTTTCATGTACCGATGAATGCAACATATATATTTTTCCTAGCTCTTGCTGACCATCGTAGTAGAAGGTACTTTTCAAGGATATTCATAATATCTAACTGCCTTAAAATTCCCATGCAATGAGAATATAGTAAACCCATCATCTCAAATTCTCCACAGGTGCATTGAATGATACCCTCTTTTGCATTTTAATGAATAACCTAGTTCTACTGATTCTTATTCTTTGTGTTCCTAACAAAAAATTAAAGAATCACTTGAGGCATACTCTATACTCATTCCCCAACACCATGTAAAAATTCTACCTCAAAAAATAAATAAAACTTTCTTGAATAAAATATAGCTGCTTACTTTAATATTGGGTTGCTTTTTTATTTACAAGTGCTACTGTGGATTGGCTACATTTATAATCTTCATCTTATTTATTCTAGCACCATGTCATCATCACCTTTTTAGACTGAGAGAATAATCAATTATTGAACTTGTTAACTTTAAAATGCCATGACACAAATTATTAGTGGACTTACTATGTTGTGTGGATAAAATGCCCATGCTAAAATAGTCCTTATTAAATATTTTTGACCACTTATTTCTTATCCTATAAAGCTCCTCCAACTAACCATTTCTATAGAGGCTCCATTATGTAATCATTTCATCTCATATTTTATCAAACTCCTGCTCAGAGTCACACTTACTCAAACATTTATAAAAGAATCATTTGACTTTGTTGAAGTTATTTAAGCACTAAACTTTTAATGAAGTTTTCTTAGAGATGTGTCATTGGCACAGTCTATGATATGCGCTAGGTAATGTAACTTCTATAGCCCTAGCCATTGTAGCAACTTAGTTTTTATAACTATATTTTTATATCATGTGTATTTTTGATGATTTCAAAATCTTATTGTGTTTATTACTATTTCTCCTAATATATATTAAAAATATTATTTTTTGTTATTTGTGTGTACTGACATTTCAAGGAAATCATACTCCAGACCATTGAAGACTTTAACACAGATTAAATTAGGGTTTATTATAATTGAAGTCTGTACTTTTAATATATTTCTTGAGTTTGAGAGAGTGTGATTGTAATTGGGTAATCGTGTACACACATTGAGGAGTGTAAAAACTTATATTTTTAAAACTAATCATAATGTACTATCATGGATCATACGGGATGATTTGATCAATTATTCCTCTAGAAAGATGTTGATCAAATCATGCCACAAAAAAATTTATATGTCCTTTTTGGATTATATAAAGTTACATATATACAGATGACGTCTAGAGAACGAAATGGCTACGTACATATTCATCCCAAATGAACTCAAAATTTTTCTTAACTGATCATATTGTACAAACATAGGTTCATACAGACGACATCCAGAATATGAAATGGGTATGTACCAATTCGTCCATATGAACAGGTAAATTTTTTGACATGTTCATACTGTACGAACTTGGGTTCGTACAGACGATATCTAGAGTATGAAATGGACTTGTCCCTTTTTGTATTAAATGAAGCATTGTTTTATTAAAATAGATTATAATGTATAATATAAGGTTCGTACAATATGTTATCTAGAGTATAAAATTGCTTCGTAATGAATCGTACTAGATGAATTGGTTTAATTTTGAACTAATTATATTATACGATGTAAATTTGTACATACGTCAACCAGAGTATGAAATCAGTTTGTACAAGATTGTTCGAGCAATTCTTGAACTGATTGTACATACGATATGCAATCATATTGTACAATCCTTGATAGTTAAATTAAAATTTTAAGTTTTCTAGGCAGTTTTTTCTGTCATTCATATATAAGAGTTCTTAAAACTGACTGTCTAAGAACTCTTATGGATTTTCCACTGCAAACTTCTTTTGAGAGTGTACTTATTAGAGAGTGTTTGGGAGAATTTTTGTAATTGGAGAGTGAGAGATTTCTTAAGAGGGAATTATGAGGGGATTCATAAGGTTGCCTAACGGTGAGTATCTTTTGCTTGTTCTTCAAAGGTCTTCCCTTCTCTCTTGAAGTTTCATGAAAGAAATTTTTCCAAGGAACACCGGTACTTTACTAACACAAGGAGGGTATGAAAGAATAATGGTTCTCTACCAACTCCAAGAGGGTGTGAAAGGATGATGGTTCTCTACCGAGATCAAGAGGGTGTGATATGACAACGGTTCTTTGCTGACTCCAGGAGGGTGTGAAAGGATGATGGTACTCTGCCGCATCAGTGATTGGTGGAAGAGAGGTTAAGTGTAAGGGCTTCTCCGCCTTGCTGTCGGAGCAAATGGAGAGTCATTGATATAGAGCATTACCTAAAGAGGGAGTCTTCAAGGAGTGGACGGATGTCTAGTTGGACTGGATCACTATAAATTTCATGTTCTTCTTTTTATTTTTATAGTATTTTTAATTTTTTGCACTTTCAATTTTTGGTTGAAAATTTTTTTTAATAAATTTTTATTGTGCTTATAAAATTATAAAAAAAATTATAATCTACCAAGTAATTTTTAAATTATCAATTCACCCCTCTTAATTAGCATTTGGATAATTGCTTTAGGTCTAATAACATATTTGAACATACAAGTGGTATTAGAGCCTACTTTTAAAAATTAAGATTTAGATAACTTTTGGAAAATGATCATGGCTACTTTTGGAAACTATAGTAGAACCGAAGGGTATTCGATCACTAGACCACTATTATTTGATAACACCTTTTTTTATTTTTGGAAAATATGTATGTCTACTTTTATTCAATCGCTTGACTATCGCATATATATTTTAGTACAAGAAGGCTACACTAGACCAGTTAGACTTGTAGATGGCATTATAATTGAAACATCATTTACTAACTAGACTGTAGAATAAAAAGACTTAGTTCAGTTAAACGCTAAATATTTAAATAGTATTTTTTGTGCATTTAAGTCTGAAGACTATATGCGAGTCTCAACTTATAGAACTAGAAAAGAGATATAGAATAGGCTTTGAATTATATATGAAGGAACTAATGAGGTGAAACAATCTAGATTGAACATTCTATTACACGATTATGAACTATTTCACATGAAA
Source organism: Dendrobium huoshanense (assembly GCA_016618105.1). Classification (NCBI taxonomy): domain Eukaryota; kingdom Viridiplantae; phylum Streptophyta; class Magnoliopsida; order Asparagales; family Orchidaceae; genus Dendrobium; species Dendrobium huoshanense. Next base: position 41,422,247 of record CM028347.1, read on the forward strand.
TAGAATGAATCTATTATTGACTTGTATGCTCATTTCACACAAATAGTTACCTCATTTCATGCTTTAGGTAAGGAATTAATTATGATAAAAAAGTAAATAAAATTCTTTGTTATTTGCCTATTACTTATGATGTAAAGATAACTGCTGTAACATAATCAAAGGACTTAAATATTTATTCTATCGACAATCTTCTTGGATCATTAATTGCTTACAAGCAATGAGTGACTCAAAGATACATTGATGTAGGTGAAAAGTAGAATGAGAAAAAATATAGCATTAAAAGTGGATGACTAAGAATGAGATCAGTCTAACCCTTAGGATGAAGATGACATTGCCTTCATGACAAGATAATTTAGAAGTTTTCTTAAGAGGAAGCAAAGAAGACGCCAATAGTGGAATAAGGGTAAGTTCCACAAAAATGCTATGGCTTCTAATGATGTAATTTTCTATGAATATAGGAAGCTTGGACACATCAAATCTGAATGCCCAAATCTTAAAGCCAATCCTAGTAAGGAGAAGGTCGAGGAGAAAAGCAATATAATGAAGTGCAATAAGAGATTACAGAGAGTATTTTAGGTGGATTTAACTTTAGATTCTTCATAAATAGAAGTAGAGAAGGAAGTCACCAACTTGTGTTTGATGGCCGATAAGCTTGATTAGTTAGATCAAGAAGAGGTATGTGACTTAACCTATGAAGAGTTATTTAATGTTTTTTGAGAAAATTCATACTAGCTATATTGAACATAGAATTTTTAGAATTACAAAAAGAGCATGAACACCTTAGTAAAGATCATACACTTATTGATAGTAACCACATGAAATTATTAAATGAGTTTGTTGAGTTGAACAAGCAGCATGAATTATTGAAATCATCACATATTGAACTTGAAAAAGATTTTAAAATATTTATGGATGAATATGATAGTAGAGAGCACTATTTTAAAGTTAACAATGTTGTTTTAGAAAGTGCTAACTCATTTTTAAAGTAAAGTTGAAAGCACTTAAGGAAAATAGGATACCACCCACATCTAAACAATTTTTCAATCATGATTAAAAGCCTAAAATATCAAAACCTATGAAAGACAATTTAATACACGTAGATTGATAAATCCTTTTTCTGAAGTGAAATGTTTTTCTTGTAGATTAATTGGGCATATCTCACATAGTTGTACTATTCATAATAAAACTCATTTAATATGGAGACCTAAGATACATAAAATAAATCATATCAAACATGCATCGAGATTATTTTTGTCAAGAGGAGAACCCAAACTTATTTGGGTTCCCAAGACTAATGTTTGATTATTTTGTAGAAATACTCTCATACAAGATCTCGTGAGAGCATTTGATACTTTGACAGTGGATGTTTAAAGCATATGACTAGAGAAACAACATAATTCATATCACTGGAAGCTAGGAATGGAGGCAAGGTTATATTGGGACATAATACCATTAGGAAAGTGGTAGGCACAAGTATGATTGGAAATTTGAACAATTTTTCATTGAAAATATCTTATTGTTAGAAGGCTTAAAGCATAACTTATTGAGCATTATTAGCTATATGATAAGGGTTATAGTGTAATTTTTTTCCCACTAGCTGCATAATAAGTCAAAATAGAATTAATATTTTGCATGGAATTGGGATAAATAATTTATACATACTTGATTAGAATTGTATTAAATCTTCTAATGCCTTTTATCTAAAAATAATTATTGATGAATCATAGTTATGACATAGGAGACTCTGTCATGCAAGCATGAAAAATTTTAGGAAAATTATCCAAAAAAAAAAAAGAAGAAGATTGGTTAGAGGAATACCCAAACTAGATTTTAATAAGGATCACCTGTTGATGCATGTCAATTAGGAAAATAATTCCATTAATGATCTTATAACTAGAAAACTATTAGAAATCATTCATATGAATCTTTTTGGACAGGTTAGCAATATAAGTTAGGAGGTAAAGTATTTGTATTTGTGATAGTAGATGATTTTTCAAGATTCACTTGAGTTAAATTTTTATTTCATAAGAGTGAGTCATTTGAGAAATTTAGAATTTTTTGCATTTGGATTCAGAGGTAATTAGGGAGTGAGATTTTATCAATTCAAAGTGATCATGGAGGAGAATATTTTTTTTTTTGAGGAGAAATGCATCATTGCATTAAAGACAAAAATAACAAGAAAGTACTCACAAACTAAGTAAAATCATATAGCAAATTGAAATCTTTCTTCAAAATGTACAAGAATGAAGGAGGAATTTCAATACTAGACAGATCATGCCAAATAAAGCTTTTTCTCAAAGCAAAATTAGCGCCACAGCCCGCTAACTTATTACCTTTTCTAGTAGTAAAACTAAAAGCAATTTGATTAAACTCACTTACAAAGGATAATTCGTCTTCAAGAGTACCTTTAACCTTGAATCTTTTCCAAGCTTGTTGAAGTCTTTTTATGATGTTGAAGTTATCTTCTTCTATAATGACTCCTTGAGCTTCCACCATCCAATCTTGTAAAAAATTCTTTAACATGTACTGAAGTTCCAAGTGGCCAATGTCCCAATGAACATGTTGGGTACCAAAAGCAAGTAACAATCTTCCTTTATCATCTCTACAAATTCCTGCGGTACCGGCCAAGTAATTACTGCACATGGCAGCATCAACATTGATTTTAACCCATCTGGGAGGAGGACGCCAAGAGGAAAACAGCTTTTGCTGGTTGACTTCCTAGTTTTCCGAATGAATGTTTATTGACGGAACAATAACAGCCAAAAAGAGAGAGTTTGCTGCAATGTGAAAATCTGTTTCTTCTCTCCTTTCATGAATTAGCAAATTTCGACTCTTCCAAGTCAGAAAAACCACATTGCAATAAATGTTAACAAGGATAGGATTTCTTTTTGACAGTATATGCAATGCATTTAAGCATTCTTCAAAGTTGTCAAATTGAGGAACTTGATATCCCCACTTAATAAGCCAAGAAATAGTATTTTTCAATTTAATACAACTTGCAGCTATGTGATCATTATTTTCTTCAGCATTGCAACCCCTCAGGCATCCAGTAACCATTGAAATCTTTCTATGAAAAAGAAATGAGTAGGTCAGAATTGTTGCATTAAGAAGCCTCCACCAAAAAAGTTCAACTTTTGGTCTTAATTTGACATTTTTCATCCATTTCCAGAATTTACAATCCACATCATACCTCTGTATTGAATAATGTGAGAGAGCTGCAACAGACTTTCCCGTATGCTTCCATTTAATTTCTATGTGATCAGCTCCTTGATCCAAAAATATAGGAATTTTTGCAATGACTCTAATGAGATCATCATTAAAAAACAGCCTAAGATGGTCCAATATCCAATTTCCATTGGAAATAAAGAATTTCGGTTTGTTGTTTTTAGTCTCCATATTACTAACAAACGTTGGCCATTTATAGATACTTTTAACAAGCAACCAAGTATCATTCATCCAGTCAATAGAGAAACCATTATAGATTTTCCATCTTACTATATTAGTAAGATGCATAGCTCCATGACACAAAATAAAAATTTTCTGCACCTAGGACTCTCAATAGAATGGTATAGTAGAAAGAAATAATAGAATATTAATTGAAGTAGCTAGAGCCATATTGGTAGAATACTCACTTATAAAATATTTTTGTGCTGAATCGGTTAGTACAATTTATTATGTTCTGAATAGGGTGAACATTAGTTCCAAATTGAATAAAACTTCCTAAAAACTTCTTAAGAAGAGATCATCAAATTTATCACATTTGCATATTTTTGGATGTAAGGTGTTCATTTATAATAATAATAAAAACTCCTTAAGAAAAATTTGATCCAAAATCTGATAAAGGGATTTTTCTTGGATATTATAGTGTTAAAAAATCTTATAAAGTTTTTAACAAGAGAACTTTGATAGTTAAGAAGACCACATATGTTATGTTTGATGAATATGGTATTTTGGAAGAGCTAAGGTTAGAAGATGATCATATTAAAAATATCTCCCAAGGAATTAAAAAGACAAATTTGGAAGAGAAAGTTGGATTAGAAAACCCTTTTCCTAGATAATGGAAATTTTATAAAAATTATCCTAAGGAATTGATTTTAGGTGAACCTAGTGAGGGTGTTAGGACTGGGCATGGACTTAACAAAGAGGTGAATCATTTTGCCTTTATATCGATGGTTAAACACACTAATATAAATCAAGTATTTTTTTTAATAAACTTTTGATATTAGCCATGCAGGATAAATTAAATTAATTTTTAAGAAATAATATTTAGGAATTTATTGAAAGGCCTAAGGATCAAAGTGTTGTTGAAACTAAGTGGGTATTCAAAAATAAAATAAATGATTCAGGAGTTGTGATTAGAAATAAGGCAAGATTAATGGCTAAGGGTATAATCAAATAGAAGTGATAGATTGTGGAGAAACTTTTGCTCCTGCAGTCAGACTTGAAGCAATTATGGTTTTCTTAGTCTTTGCTTGTTTTAAATGTTTTAAATTATATCAGATGAATGTTAAGAGTGCCAATCAAAATGGGTGATATAAGAGGATATTTATGTTGAGCAACCTTTAGGTTTTAAAAATTCAAAATTTCATATATTGAAAAAGGTATTATATGGATTGAAACAAGTACCTAGGTCTTAGTGTGAGAGGTTAAGCATGTTCTTATTAGAGATATCTTTTGTGAAAAGAAGTGTGAACATCACTCTCTTTTTGAAAAGAATAGGAGATGATATACTCATTATTTAAATTTATATTGATGATATCTTATTTGGATCTACAAAAAAAATTATGTGATTATTTTTCAAAAATAATGAGTGATGAATTTTAGATGAGTTTGATGAGAGATTTGAGTTATTTTCTTGAATTTAGCATAAAGCAATATAAGGAAGGAACTTTTCTTTGTCAGTCGAAGTATATGAAGAACATCCTCAATAAATATGAAATGGATAATGATAAACCAGTGACTACTTCAATGAGTTCCTTAGTGTAGTTAGATAAGGTCCCTAAGAGAAAATTTGTTGATAAAAAAAAAACTTTAGAGGAAGAATTAAATCATTTTTTTACTTGACTTCTAGCATACCAGATATAATGTTCAATTTTAAACTGATCGTACTATACAATGTCAGTTTGTGCATACACCAACCAAAGTATGAAATTAGTTCGTACATGATCGTTTGAGCAATTTTTGAACTTATCAAATTGAAATATTCAGTTTTCTGAATAGTTTTTTGTGTCATTCATATATATATATATATATATATATATATATATATATATATATATATATATATATATATATATATATATATATATATATATATATATATATATTTTTTTTTTTTTTTGAGAAAATGCATAAATTTGCATTAGAAAAGAAAAGATAACCTAATACAAACTATTAGAAAGAACTAAATGATATGTTTTTTAACAACAAAAGGATCTTATTTAAAATGTAATTTGTTACTTTAAACTTATTATAATTGTAATAAAATCCACTAACTCCTAATTTGAAACTGTTGAGATGCAGGGGATACCAAAATATAAGACAACCCGAAGGTTGATTAGTATCCCAGAGTTCCCATCCAGTTAGAGAATAAGAATTAGTAAAAATCTCATAAACAATTAGGCAAAGTTTAAAACAACAAATTAAACTAAGAAAAAGGAAATGAAATCTAAAATTAAAATTACATTTCAATAATAAATTCCAAAAGTTTGATATAATTATATCAAACTTTAAGATCAATTTCTCTAACTTAAAAAATAACTCTGTATTGTTGCTATCAAGTGAAGAATCAAACTTCATATTAGTGGGCTAAGAGGGAAGAAGAACCTTTCCCACCATTCTTCTCTTTGTGATCAGTTATCTTCCTTCTAGGTAGATCTTTCATCGGACCCAAAGTTTGAAGTTCTTTGAATAAGACATGCTTTGATCTAGAGGAGCCATTCTTAACAATTTTTTCCTCTTTTTTAAGATTAGCCTTTTTGAAATTCAAGCTAATAGCTGATGGGGGAGAGGAAGAATAATGGAATGTAGTATGATTACCAATTCCATTATATTCAGCCGCCAAGGTAGTTGTGGATAAATCAGTTTTGTCTCCCTGAATTTTAGTATAAAAAGGAGATACGGATGTCTTTGAAGGAGTTTGAACATCCTTTATTACAGCAACCAAATTCTTTGTATTTGTTGGAGAGGAGACCGGTTTTAGAGCCTCTATATCTGAGATTTTAAAAATCGGTGAATCAGCTTTCTTCTCAACTTCTGATTTTTCAAAATTTAAATTTTGAATATCCAGATTTTTAGCATTTTCAGTTCCAATTTCAATAATTTCTTCTAACAAATTTGCTTCCATATTATCCACCTCAGCTAAAGTATTGAAAGTATTTGTTAATAAAGCAGAATCCCGTGAATCATGTTGGACAAGTTTGATTTTCAAATTCTGTTTAACAACCACTTCGTCTTCTTCGTGAATTTCAGCAACTTCTTCATTTAGAAGAATGGAATCTGCATTTTCAGCTTGATCTATCTTCTGATTTAAACCATTCCCGTCTGCCAATGTTTGAGTAATACCGTCTGGTTCAATAGGAAGACTTGATCCATGCAGCTGAAATACCCTTAGCATTGAATTGGTTTTTCAATGATTTCTTTTTGTTTTTGAATTTCACTTGCATCCAAGGGCCATAAGGATTAAAGCTATGGTTTGAGATGGATGGAATCTCTTCCTCATTAGGACAAACTGATTCAATATGTCCTATTCTTCCACATTTGAAACAAAGTGAAGATAGATTTTCATATTCAAATTTTTGAAAAAATCTACCATACAACCCTTCAACCCATATTCCAGTAGGAAGTTTAGAGTTCAAATTAACTCGGATGCATGCTCTAGTAAATTCTCTTCTTCCCCACCTGAACATATTGCCATCTAGTAGTAATGGAGTTCCAATTCTAGAGACAATTCTAGTGATATTGGATTCATCCCAGCAGTGAAGGGGTAGGTGAGGAAGACGAACCCAAATTGGGGAAGAAACCCCATCCAATGAACTAGGGGAGAATTTAGGAGTCCATTTGTCTAAACCAATTGCAAAACCTCCTACAAACCAAGGTCCTCCATTGAGGACTTCTTCCATAGCTTCATGAGATTGAAATGAACATAATAGCCAATCTAGACCAAGTATGGTAATATGAAATCCTCCATAATTCTTCCATTGTTTTCTCAGTTCAATAGAACATTTAGAGAAAGGAACATTTTTTGCAAGGATTTTAACCACCAAAGATTTGTTCAAAACTTGCATATTGGATTTTTCCTTCTCAATATCCAGTTGAACCACATTAGAATCTTCAAACTTATCAAGATTTTTATTCCAAGTGATTTTAATGTGTGGTTTTTTGATCCACACATTAGAATTATCCGAATTTGAAGAAAAATTAGGAATCTTGATGTTGAGGTCAATATCCTTGTTTTTTTTTGAAATAAATGCAGAAAAATGCATTAAAAGCAAAAGGTAAGCTAAGTACAAGTAATAAGGGGATCACACTCTTCCTTGATTAAGTCTAGTATCAAGGAAGGAATATGATCAAAAGAAGAGCTATCAAAGAAAAAACTATTCTCCAAAGCCATAGTAGCACAACAATTTGCTACTCTATTACAATTTCTAGAGGCATGGAGAAAAACAACCTTATTAAAATCATGTAAAAAACAAAGATTTTGATGCGGCCACTTACCCACATTCTCCTTATTATTCTTCAAAGAATTCTGAATGAAATTGATGATATTCACATTATCACTTTCTATGATCAGCCCTTTACATTCCAGCATCCAATTCTTCAAAAATTCTCTAACAGTGAGGACAGCTTGTAATTCAAGATGACCAATATCCCAATGCACTCCATTTTTCCCAAAAGCACTAATAAATCTTCCTTTGTAGTCCCGGAAGATGCCTCCAATGCTAGCCAAATTAGAACTTGTCAAAGATGCATATACATTTACCTTAATCCATTCTTTTGGTGGAGGGTACCAAGTTCTTTGGGACTCCCTAGGGAGGTTAGTATCCCAGCAAGAAAGAATTGGACTGGATTTGGAGAAAGCATAGAACAATGCAGTAGCAGCAATAACTGAACACGGCATAGCATTCTTACCATGTTTAATATCATTACGACTTCTCCAAGAGTAATAAACCACAGAGCAATATAACCGAACAATCCCAGGATTCTTAACAGACAACTTCCTCAAGTTCACCAAGCAGCATTCCAGTGAAAGAAAATTAGGAATAGAAATTCCCCATTCCCTCAACTTCAGAATTATATCAACAAGATATTTGCATTTCACCATAATGTGCTCATAAGTTTCATCAACTTGACAGCCTCTAGGACAAAGGCCATGATATGAGATTTTTCGATTCACAAGGAATATATTGGTTGGTATGGCTGATTTACCAAGTCTCCACCAAAACAATTCAATATTCTTACTTAGCTTTAATTTCTTTACCCAGCTGAAATACTCTACGTCCTCCAAATTGCAACTGTTAAGCCACATTTGTTCAAACACCATAGCAGAAATCGTTTTCCCCGAGCCAAACTTCAGCATCTCCATACGATCCTCCTCATTGTATTCAATAGGAATTTGAATGATAATAGAGACTAAATGAGAATGAAAAGCTCTTTGTAACAAATCATAGTTCCACCTGCCATTGTCTAGAATCAATTGCTGTACATTCATTCCTTCCAAAAAATTGATGTCCACAAAAGTAGGCCAACGACTTAAACATCTATCAAGCATCCAAGTATCATTTAAGATGCTAATATGATCTCCTTTCCCCACCTTCCAATGAATAACCATCTTCAAATTCCTTCCTCCATCCAGTAGGATTCTCCAAGCATTAGAGCTATTATTTCTATGAACTCCATTCCTTACATTGTTCCCATACTTGCTCTCCATGACACGGTGAAACAAAGAACAAGGCTTTTGAATAAAATTCCAAGTCACTTATCCTTGTTGTTCTTCAAAATATCAACAAATGTACTCTTTGAAGAAGAGGCTTCTTTTTCATTAGCAACAAACAAAGAATTTGGTAAAGGAGATGAAGGTAAATTATAAGAAATTACCTCTTTTCCTTTACTTAAATCCGGCAATGGCTTGTGTTTTGTCAACAAACCTCCTTCTTTGATAACAAGAGGAGTTTCTAAAATCCGAAAATTGTGAGGGGAGATGCGTTTGAAGGAGAATCTACCTTTTGAATCCAACATTATTGGACTCGCGGTAGATAAAACGGCTTTGGTGTTCCGATCATCCTTGGATGATTGGTCACCTTCAACCATCTCCAATTCAAGCACCAGAAATCTTCAAGTTGATCTTCCAATTCCTTCCTTAATTTGTGGAGCTTCTCTCTCTTCCTTGGACGGCTCCTCTTCTTAAAGGTTTTTTTATATGTCATTCATATATAAGAGTTCTTAAAACTGACTATCTAAGAACTCCTATGAATTTTTTACTACCAACTTCTTTTGACAGTGTACTGTTGGTGGAATTTTGAAAACATATTTTAAAAATATTAGTTTTCTTTAGGACTTAAAATTGAATTCTAAAATCGAATTATCTCGTTAGAAAAATATATCACCTCTCGAGGTGAAAATAAAATTTCATAACGGTGTTCAGATTTAGAATTATGAAATTCATCTTGAATATCGTGATCGGATGCTAAAGAGAACTTCATATGGCCCCGAAGGGTCAAAATGCGATTCTACTGAATATCCAACCATAATATTTAAGAAGTGTGATCGTTGATTTCACATCCAAAGCCTTTTCAAAGAAAAGTGTATCTCCCCGTAGGGAGAAAATACTATTCGATGATAATTCTTTGATTGTTATAATAACGATCACTAGTATTTTAAGTTTTCCCAAAGAAATCTAATTGAACTTTGAAAAATCAATTTTAAAATCAGGTGCGTGTGTGGTTCTAAATCTCCTACGAGCGCAAGCCCTCATAGTTAATTACATCGTAGGAAAACGAGGTCTCCTACGAAAACTCTCGATTAAAATAACGGCAAAATTTTGTTAGAATTTCTAGGAGTGATATCAAAAAGAGAAGTGAATTTTTGAAACTCAAAAGGGAATGGATCAAAATTGAGCAGTTATTAACGGAATTAAAGGGGAAGAGGTAGGGGACACTTAGAGATTCCAGAACCATCCGGAAGTGTCCCAACTTAATCTAAGTGCTGGGCTTTATGTTTTAGGATTGAAATGAAGCTTTAATTAGAATTGAGCATTTTATTAGAAATTTGGGATTAGATTCCCGAAGTTTTGGGGTCTTATAATCAAAGATCTGCCCCTGAACCTAAATCTATTTTGGACACTGAACCACAGTCGTCCGATCCTAACTAATGCAATACAAGGTCTGGACTTACCCCGGCCTGGATTGGGGAGCCAGCTAACCACCTAATCGATTTAAAAGAGATGAGTCCTATCTTTTATGAAAGAGTGGTAGGGACGTTATAATTAAGGTTTTGGAGAGTTGGGGCCGACATCTAGAGATTCTCCTAATTGACCCCTTTGACTTATGTTGGGTGCTAAAATGCTAAGGACTATGAAATTAAAATTTTGACTCTTTTAATTTGTATCAAATGCAATGCATGCTGGTCGACAACTTCCAAATCAAGTATGCTTGAAATTTTAAAAATAGGCTTATAAAATAATTTTTTAGAAGACTGGACTTCCCCAGGTCCGGCACCTCGTCCTCATAGGTCAGACTATCCGGACTCTACCCGCAGGCGGGGAAGGGTCTAAAACAAGGAAAGAAGAATGCAAAAATATGCATACGACCCCGGGGTCGATCCCCGGCTAATTTCCTAGATTCGTTATATTTCTATGTTATTTAGACTCACTAAAATTTTAGACTTTTAAAATTATGAGTAGAAAAGTTTCACACCCTCACGAGTCTCACGTATCCAGGCGAAAAAACAAAAAGCGGCATGCAATCGCCAAAAAACTAGTAAAAGCAAGTGATCCTAAAGGCAATCAAATCATCACATCAAATATAAATTAATTAATAAATGTCCATAGGCAGAATTGCCTTGCTTATTACAAACCAGAATATTACAGAAAGTAAAGTGGCCGGGCACCACTGACAACAACCCGGATTCTAAACCTAGTAATGACACAAGTTATTTTGAGTGAGATACTCTCAATCTTCAAATCTTCAATCTCATTCTTCTTTGGACTCCTTTTCTTCAATCTTCTTGGAATCTTCGTAGTGGATTACCCAAATGGATAAGAGGGCACTTCCTTTAAGGGGAAGGCCACTCTTTCCTCTTTGGGTAAGGAAGAGGTATGATCCAAATTTGGATTTCCAAATGGAAAAGGAGTGTTCCCTAAAGGGGTATCCTTTTCTCTTTGGAATCCAAGCCTTGGATCTATGTATCCCAACTCAAAATCAACTTTCACAACACTTGACACTTACACAAATTACATTGATATCAAAATAAAAAAAATCTAGACTCACCTGCAGGGTTATCCTAAGCAATTAATATATAAAAAGCAGTTATTCTCAAGCAGCTGTATATGAGCAGAAAAGAAAGTAAACACCCTGGCCACGCTCTTTTTATGATTTGGGGGCTTTAGCAGCTAAAGCACATGTGCAAAGAGTTTATAATATTTATGCATTTTTTGATTTGCCCCCTTTTTATATTGCCCTGCATGAGCGTGGCCACCTGCAGAAAGCTGTGTCAACATCCAGAACGTACCTAACCTAAGGGTAATCTAGTCGCCAAACACATCAATCCATCCACAGAGTACAGAAAAAGTAAGCAGACACAGCAAAGCAATTTCATCCACAACATGCAGTGAAAACTACGAAAAATCCGGCACACATCAGTAAAGTAAACACCGGCCTAACCTAGATCTAGAGTTGGTTGTCCTAGCACATCATCTAATGTGTGTGAGAAAGGTCGTGTGGCTGGGATAGATCCTAAAGTGGGTTATTAGTTGAAGTTGTCTAAAGGTCTGGGTTTGTTAAGGCTTAAAAGGGAATTTAAATTAAAATTTAAGTATTAATAAGTTAAGAATTTTAATTAAGCATATTTTAAAAATTAATTGATTACTACCTTTGTTTCACACTGAGGCCGTGAAGTTTATTTCACCTTCCTTGGGGCTAAGCTAATAGCCTCGTAGGCCTGGGTTACCCAGTAGCAATCAGGGTTGATTAAGTTATTTAAATTGGTTGGAATTAAAAGAGTGACTTGATATTAAAGGGAGTTGGTTACTGATTTTAATAGATTAGTTGAGAGTTTTATTAGCCTATTAAGAAAATTCTGGAATTTGGGATAGTTAATGAATTTTTGAAGTTATCCGGATATGTTAATGAAGGGGTCAAAATTTTATTTTCAAAATTAGAGTTAATATTAAGGGTTTCAGATTTTTAATAAATACTAGACCTAATTATGAGTTGTTAGACAGTTGGCACATTCAATTTGGAGTTTTCTATCAAAAGATATGATTTTTAGAAGTTTTGACCCGGTTTTGACCTAGAGTTGACCAACATGTTGACTTTTTTACATTGACCAGATTTTGGAGATTTGAAATTTTTAAAAATTATAGATTTTAATTAGATTCATTAGCCACTGAGTTTGATTGATTTGGAATTTTCTACAATTAGTTATGAATTTTGGAAGTTTGGGTATTTATTGAAATTATTAAATTGTTTCAATTAAGGGTCATTTTAGTGATTTGATCCCAAATGAGTCCCAAACTTCTTGAAATCAACTCCAAAGATCAGAAATGATCTAAGGAGAGATCAGCAAGTGTTTAAAGATTTTTTAGGATTTTTAATAATTTTTAATTAATTAAAATTGATTAGATATTGATTTTGATTAAAATTAAATTAAAATAAATTTTAATGTCAAATTAAAGGAATTTCAATTTTCAATGATTAAGAGTTGAGATATGGTTGATTAGAGGTATTATGGGTATTTTTTGGAATTAATATAAATTTATGATGATTTATTGAATTTTCTAAGTCCTTAAAGGGGCTAAAATTTAACATGCTCAATTTTCTAACCTAATGACCTTCAAATTGAGTCAAATTTAAACCTAAGGTATATGATGTCACTAAGTTTACTATGTTTAAGTTTCACCCCTATTGGGTGTGTGTACAATCTCCTATGCATTTTCTAAGTTTTCTAGACATTTCCTTAATTATTTTTCCTAGGTGTCTCTAATATTTATATAAGTATGAAACTTGGTGTGTCTAACCCTGACATACATTTAAGCATACCACAGAAATATCACAGCAAAATACTAAAACCCTAAGGAGTTATGAATTTTCAAAGTTTAGGATCCAAAATAGACCATTTACCTTAAAAAAATCATATCACAAAAATCTATTGAGCATATAAATCTAGAAAAATTATTAAACATGCCTAAGATACTCAATAATCATCCACCAAAATTTGGGCTTTATTTGATCACTGGATTGTGAGAAAATAGCAATAAATGAAATTAACATAAACTCCAATATCTCACAATAAAGACATCAAATCAATATAATTTTAATTTTAATAAATACTACATTAGATTAGCTTTCCAACGAGCCCAAGAACGCCCAATTTGGTGGAGAACTCGAGTTTCTGTGAATTTTTTAAAATTTGGAGCATTTAAAGTATTTTTTATTCAAATTTGGGTCAAATCAGCTGACGGTGATGTGGCGGCGTGGCGTGACGCCACGTCAGCCTCCCATACCACGGGATGACCCACGTTCAAACATGGAGGAAGCCGCACGGTATACCCAGATCTGAGCCGTCCGATCGTCGATCGGACGGTCCAGATCTGCTCTAGTTCATTTTGAATAGAAATCTTTAAACGCTCATATCTTTCAAAATACTTGACGAAATTGGACGAAATTTGAACTGTAGCTAGAGGGCAATATGATCTTACAATGCCTGGAGTTTGGAGGCTCCATTCATTGTAAACAGTTTCAAATTGAAATTTAAACTTAAAATGAGCATAACTTACGATCCAACCGTCGGATTTTTGAGATTTTTGGCTTGTTGGAAAGCTGCATCAATCCTCTACAATTTTTTTGAAGACTCCAAAAGCCGGATCTCGTTGAATCAAAAGTTATATTGGAAAGTCTTCTTTCTCTCTCTAGAATGCTCTCTCCTCACTAAAATAGTGATTTGAGGCTTGAAAATGGTTGGGAAAAGCTTGGGAAGGACTTGAAATGTGTTGGAGTGTGTAGGAGGAGCTCTTAGAAGGTTGAGGGCTGCTGGAGTTTTGAGATTTTGATCATATCAAAGGGAATGATGAAGAAGCCACCTTTAGGTCAAGTTTTCCCTCACTTTACCTTTGGCTTTTGGATTGGATGGTTGAGATTTGATTTGGAGTGGTTTTGGATGAGTGCCAAGTGTCCCTTATGCTGCCCAAAGCTATGGAATAGGGTTGGTGGTTGAGAGTGACATCTCTTGGTCCATGTGAAGAGGGACCACACCTTTTCCCCCATTTGGATGAACCAATGCTTGTCTTGGTTAATAGAGCTTGTTTAATGATCAATTAGGGAGGGAAAAAGCATATTCCCATTAGCCAAAAGGAGATTTTGGCTTGGAGAAAGGGTTTGCTTTATGGGATGATGAGGTGGCCAAGCTATGGTCTCATTTCAAGGGTTGTTTTTGACCCATTGACTTGTTGACTAGTCAATGGTGACTAGGATGGGCATGAGGGAGGTCAAGAGTGCTACAAGACATCATGCCAAGGAATTTGAAGTCAAAAGTGTATAATTAACCAATCTTGATGAGTTGAATTGATTCAAAATCACTAGAATAGTTAAAATTAACAAGTGTTGGGTTAAAGGGTTGATTTGGTCAACCATGGTTGACTTGGTCAACTTGGTCAAACCAAAGAGTAAGTTTGGGTTCAATGTATTCCTAAAGTCATTTAGGATCCATTGGAATGATATTTGAAGAAGATTTCAAAGGTTGATAAGTCAAATCAAGTTGAGTTTAGGCCAAAAGTCCAAAAATCTCCATTTAAGGGCATTTTGGTCATTTTGGACTCAAGTCAATTCTGGGTCAAATTGAATCTAAAAAGATGTAGATCATTGCTTAATAAGTTAATATCAAGGTATTAAGAGGGATCAAAAGATTTGGAGGGGGATCCAAAGTCAAATTCCACTAGGTGAAAGGCCTAGTGGCATGGATTGTAAATATTCAAAGGTTTTGCAACATTTGGAGTTGGATTAAGTTTAAAGGGTTAGAATCCTCCAAATGAGCTCAAATTTGGAGGGTTTCCTCTAGAGACATGTCTTATCACTTTGCAAGTGATAGACCCTGAATCAGAGACCATTTGACTGGGTTTTGAAATGTTTGAAAAATTCTTTGAAAAGGGTCTTTAGGACAAGACCTTAAGACTTTGAATTTGAGTTTAGACTTCTGGATTTGGAATGGATTTTAAGTTTGAATGATTAGTATTGAAGTATCCAAATCATTTACAATCATGTAATGATTGTTAATGAATGGATGAGTTCAAAGCTAGATTGAAGTTTGGATCAAAGTCTAAGTTGAAGGTTTGATTGTCAAATTGATTGGATCAAGGTTTGGATATGTTTGAAACTTGAATTAATTTGAATTTGAGTTGAATGAAGTTTGAGATTTAAATTGATCAAAGGTAGGAATCAAATTGAAGTTGGAGTTGATCAAGTGTAGGAAATGATTTGAGGTTGAGGTTGATCAAGGGTGGGGATTGATTTGAAGTTGGAGTGGTCCTAAGATCTAGAGGAGTTCTAAGATCTAGGATTTAAGGGAATCCTAGGCTCTAGAGTAGGTTCTAAGGTCTAGCTCTAGGAAAGAATCCTAAGGTCTAGAGTAGGTCCTAGGATCAAAAATTAATCTGGAGTTTGGAAGGTCTTTAGTGACCTCATACAAAAATGAGGTCAACAAATGGACCCCCAATGTGTGTGGTAGAAGGAACTTCTGCTGCACACATTGGCGTTGACCGAATAGGAGTAGGATCTTAAAGAGTTCAAAGGAAGGGAATCACCCAACCTTAAGTCCATTGGAAACTAAAGAAAAGCTTACACCTATTCTGAAGAGAGGACAGGAGAAACCAAGGTAGGGAATACCTAACCTTGGGTCTAAGCAAGGGCATCACCCAACCTTAGGCCTATAGGATGCTGATAGAAGACTTGCTCCAAATAGGCAGATTAACTGGAAACCAAAGTAGGGAATACCTAACTTTGGGTCTAAGGAAGGGCATCACCCAAACTTAGGTCTACAAGATGCTGATAGAAGACTTACTCCTAGTAGACGGATCAACTGGAAACTAAGGTAGGGAATACCTAACCTTGGGTCTAAGGAAGGGCATCACCCAACCTTAGGCCTATAGGATGCTGATAGAAGACTTACTCCAAATAGGCAGATTAACTGGAAACCAAAGTATGGAATACCTAACTTTGGGTCTAAGGAAGGGCATCACTCAACCTTAGGCCTACAAGATGCTGATAGAAGACTTACTCCTAGTAGACGGATCAACTGGAAACCAAGGTAGGGAATACCTAACCTTGGGTCTAAGGAAGGGCATCACCCAATCTTAGGCCTATAGGATGCTGATAAAAGACTTACTCCAAATAGGCAGATCAACTGGCAAACTAGGATGGTGCCACGAAGGGTGTACTCCACCACTAGCGAATGGTCATGTGGGGAGGAAACTTGCTCCACACAGAGGACCTCAACTGGTAAACTAGGATGGTGCCACGAAGGGCGTACTCCACCACTAGCGAATGAGAATCAGGATGGTGCCACGAAGGGCGTACTCCACCACTAATCCCCGGGTCAAATGCTAGGGTGGTGCCACGGAGGGCGTACTCCACCACTAGCGGGCCTAATCCTAAGGGAAGGAAGGACCTAACCTTGAGGAAAAGAGAATTGAAAATAATGATTGATGATTTTTAACTTGATTTGATTTCTATGAATTTTAAGGGGTGAATTTGATGTTTAACATGATCCTCATCATGCATGATACTTCTTAAAGAACCACCCAAATGAAATGAATCATCTGGTGGCATCTTCAAAATTAATCAATTGTCATGAACCTCCCTTATAGATCATCTATGGTGGATGATCCAATCAACATTGATTCAAAACTTCCATTAATTTTATGGTGGACTAAAATTAGTCTCGAAAGGACTATTTCCAAGTCTGATACTTGGAAAGTCCTGAGGTGACACAATTTATAATGAGCTTGAATCACACGTGACTTATGTAATTTCAAATTTTATTGAGTTCAAAACAACTTTCTTCAAGGCCTTTAAGATCCTTCAATTGGAGTCAGGCATTCTACTTAGTTGTGACTCAATTTTGAAAGTCAATTTTGTGAGATGTAAAACACACCTCTATTTGAGAACAACCTTGGACCCAGCATAGAGTGTTATTTTACATAGTGGATCTTAAAAGAAACGATGCATATGTTTAAAGATTCACATATATCTCTTGAGAATGGGATTTGAATTCTTATCGAGAATAAAAGATTCATTCTTTTTATTGAAAATTTCCTCTTAATCATTTGGACCCTGTCAAAATGACAAGTGGGAATAAATTCAAAAGTATAGTAAGAAGTAGAGTGACCCCAATTGACCTGAAAAGAGCCAAGGGTTTTGGATTTTGTTGACCCGGATCAAATTTCATAGAAACTGAACTAAGTTCTCCCTTGTAGAAAGTTTGAATTAAAATTAATTTCAAAAGGATTTAAGTTGGATCGAGAAATTTAATCTTTTCAATTCTCTTGCATAGAATTTTCCTATCTAATAAACTGTCTATGCACGATAATAAATCTAGATTCAAAATTTTACAAAGTCAAGCTATTAAGGGTGATCGGGACCTTTGAAATTTAAGGATTTAAAAAGAAGGAAGCCTCTTTCACTTTTTTTGTGACGTGCTTTGCACACTTTTTTTTATTTTTTTGGCGCACTTTGCGCTTCTTTTTTTTTATTTTTTTTAAAAAGAGGCTTCACTTTCTTTAAAACCTTAAAATAATTGCTCTTTTTTTTTTAATCCAGGATTATATCGCAAGTATAAGAGAAGGAAATTCATTTTCTTATCCAAGGAAGAATAATCCCCAAATTGGACCCAATCTTTTGATAAGAAAATATCAACTTGACTTTGAAAATCATTGAATAGATTTAGAACATGCAAGAGAAGCTTATAAGATGAAAAATCGCAAGAAGACTAAGAAGATTTTCATTTCTAAAACCAACTTAAGTTTTATACAAATTTTAATTCAAAAATCAAATCAACCCGCAGAAGCGGTGGGAGAGAAGGCCCTTTAAAGATCTAGTGGAGTCAACCACAACTCTCTCCTATTTTTTGATTTAAAGTAGAGGTCAATCTTCATTAAAAAGTTGGATCAACTATCTTAAAAATTTTGACCCAGTACACTTGAGAAATAATATGATTTCCTTCAAGATAGTAAGTCCAAGTGGCAAGGCCCAAACAATGTAAATTATATTTCCACAATCTCTTAAGAGGAAGAGATTGTTGTGGGGTCTGCACTATCCCTAACTAATGATGCATCATCTCAATTTAAGGATCTATCGCGATAGGACCCATCTAGAAGTTAAATTCAAATGGTGTCACTATCTGATAAGATCTCATATCCATTATTATTTCCCTCCCTAATTACTAGTAACCTAGCAATTATGAGAGTGGCACCCCGGGTGGTTTCTGCACATCCTCCTCTATAAAAGACGCAGTGGGGCACGTGTAGTAACGTGACCAAACTTCATCTAGTAGAGTGGATGGGTCATAACCTTCAACTAGGGGCCGATGGTCTATTGCAGGTGATTGCTTGGTTCTTTTTTGATTGATTCTCTCTGTGTAGTAGTCAAGAAGGTGTATCGGAGATCGTGCTCTCATTTTCACAACCTCCCTCCTTTGAATAACAGGAGTAGGGTGGAAAACATTTCCACCATGGAGGGGGTAGGTGTAAGGAGCAACGAATTCTCGATTGGCCTCAAATTTAACTTGTTT
This sequence comes from Dendrobium huoshanense, assembly GCA_016618105.1. Classification (NCBI taxonomy): domain Eukaryota; kingdom Viridiplantae; phylum Streptophyta; class Magnoliopsida; order Asparagales; family Orchidaceae; genus Dendrobium; species Dendrobium huoshanense. Next base: position 41,441,243 of record CM028347.1, read on the forward strand.
CAAGGCTTCTACCTTAGCAGTCTTTTTGGCCTTAGCAACCTTCTTCTTAACCCTTTTAAGGTATTTCTTCCGCTTACTTTTACTGGCAATAGGGGTGTTAGAACTTGACTCAATCTCAGGTTGAGATGGTAATTCTTCCATTTTTAATGGTTCTCGATTCTTATCCTCCTGAGTAGAGGGCACAGTGGTCGAAGGGGCGACAACGACCTCCATCATGGAGATAGGGGAGTCAACTCCTGACCCTAAAGTAATCTCGACTAAGGGGACATCCCTTTGTATTCCAGCAGAGAGATCAATCATTTCTTCTCCGTTGACTGATAACTTAAATATTTGAAATTCTATCCCAAACTGGATCAAGTTGCCAGAGGTAATTCCTTCTATTGTCAAGTTTCTATCCAGGGAGAAGATGAGTTTTCCAGCCATTTGAGTATTTAAGTATCCTGGAATTAAGGAAAAGTGGTTTGAGTTAGTCAATTTTGAATTAAAATTTGAATTTTAAGCATGATTAATTTTCTCTAAATCTTGAACCTCAATATGTTGAGTTTTCACCCAATAAGAGAGTTTACAAAATTGATTGAGAATATTCAAGGAACCTGGCTTAACTCCTTTGCTCTACCAATTAACTTGGAGGCAAAATGTCAAAGCCCGGCTTAGACAAAGATTTCATCACTCACCTCTCTATTTGAAAGGTATTTTCTTTTAGATGTTGGCCACACTCACCCAAGAAAGAAATGGGTAGAGGGACCAATGGAAGAAAGGTAGTTAAGACTACCGATGAAACAAAATTTTGCCATTATTAAAGATGGAGAGAGAGATTTGTCCCACCGGGCGTGCCATTTTTTGTTGGTGGAATTTTGAAAACATATTTTAAAAATATTAGTTTTCTTTAGGACTTAAAATTGAATTCTAAAATCGAATTATCTCGTTAGAAAAATATATCACCTCTCGAGGTGAAAATAAAATTTCATAACGGTGTTCAGATTTAGAATTATGAAATTCATCTTGAATATCGTGATCGGATGCTAAAGAGAACTTCATATGGCCCCGAAGGGTCAAAATGCGATTCTACTGAATATCCAACCATAATATTTAAGAAGTGTGATTGTTGATTTCACATCCAAAGCCTTATCAAAGAAAAGTGTATCTCCCCGTAGGGAGAAAATACTATTCGATGATAATTCTTTGATTGTTATAATAACGATCACTAGTATTTTAAGTTTTCCCAAAGAAATCTAATTGAACTTTGAAAAATCAATTTTAAAATCAGGTGCGTGTGTGGTTCTAAATCTCCTACGAGCGCAAGCCCTCGTAGTTAATTACATCGTAGGAAAACGAGGTCTCCTACGAAAACTCTCGATTAAAATAACGGCAAAATTTTGTTAGAATTTCTAGGAGTGATATCAAAAAGAGAAGTGAATTTTTGAAACTCAAAAGGGAATGGATCAAAATTGAGCAGTTATTAACGGAATTAAAGGGGAAGAGGTAGGGGACACTTAGAGATTCCAGAACCATCCGGAAGTGTCCCAACTTAATCTAAGTGCTGGGCTTTATGTTTTAGGATTGAAATGAAGCTTTAATTAGAATTGAGCATTTTATTAGAAATTTGGGATTAGATTCCCGAAGTTTTGGGGTCTTATAATCAAAGATCTTCCCCTGAACCTAAATCTATTTTGGACACTGGACCACAGTCGTCCGATCCTAACTAATGCAATACAAAGTCTGGACTTACCCCGGCCTGGATTGGGGAGCCAGCTAACCACCTAATCGATTTAAAAGAGATGAGTCCGGTCTTTTATGAAAGAGTGGTAGGGACGTTATAATTAAGGTTTTGGAGAGTTGGGGCCGACATCTAGAGATTCTCCTAATTGACCCCTTTGACTTATGTTGGGTGCTAAAATGCTAAGGACTATGAAATTAAAATTTTGACTCTTTTAATTTGTATCAAATGCAATGCATGCTGGTCGACAACTTCCAAATCAAGTATGCTTGAAATTTTAAAAATAGGCTTATAAAATAATTTTTTAGAAGACTGGACTTCCCCAGGTCCGGCACCTCGTCCTCATAGGTCAGACTATCCGGACTCTACCCGCAGGCGGGGAAGGGTCTAAAACAAGGAAAGAAGAATGCAAAAATATGCATACGACCCCGGGGTCGATCCCCGGCTAATTTCCTAGATTCGTTATATTTCTATGTTATTTAGACTCACTAAAATTTTAGACTTTTAAAATTATGAGTAGAAAAGTTTCACACCCTCACGAGTCTCACGTATCCAGGCGAAAAAACAAAAAGCGGCATGCAATCGCCAAAAAACTAGTAAAAGCAAGTGATCCTAAAGGCAATCAAATCATCACATCAAATATAAATTAATTAATAAATGTCCATAGGCAGAATTGCCTTGCTTATTACAAACCAGAATATTACAGAAAGTAAAGTGGCCGGGCACCACTGACAACAACCCGGATTCTAAACCTAGTAATGACACAAGTTATTTTGAGTGAGATACTCTCAATCTTCAAATCTTCAATCTCATTCTTCTTTGGACTCCTTTTCTTCAATCTTCTTGGAATCTTCGTAGTGGATTACCCAAATGGATAAGAGGGCACTTCCTTTAAGGGGAAGGCCACTCTTTCCTCTTTGGGTAAGGAAGAGGTATGATCCAAATTTGGATTTCCAAATGGAAAAGGAGTGTTCCCTAAAGGGGTATCCTTTTCTCTTTGGAATCCAAGCCTTGGATCTATGTATCCCAACTCAAAATCAACTTTCACAACACTTGACACTTACACAAATTACATTGATATCAAAATAAAAAAATCTAGACTCACCTGTAGGGTTATCCTAAGCAATTAATATATAAAAAGCAGTTATTCCCAAGCAGTTGTATATGAGCAGAAAAGAAAGTAAACACAATGGCCACGCTCTTTTTATGATTTGGGGGCTTTAGCAGCTAAAGCACATGTGCAAAGAGTTTATAATATTTATGCATTTTTTGATTTGCCCCCTTTTTATATTGTCCTGCATGAGCGTGGCCACCTGCAAAAAGCTGTGTCAACATCCAGAACGTACCTAACCTAAGGGTAATCTAGTCGCCAAACACATCAATCCATCCACAGAGTACAGAAAAAGTAAGCAGACACAGCAAAGCAATTTCATCCACAACATGCAGTGAAAACTACGAAAAATCCGGCACACAGCAGTAAAGTAAACACCGGCCTAACCTAGATCTAGAGTTGGTTGTCCTAGCACATCATCTAAAGTGTGTGAGAAAGGTCGTGTGGCTGGGATAGATCCTAAAGTGGGTTATTAGTTGAAGTTGTCTAAAGGTCTGGGTTTGTTAAGGCTTAAAAGGGAATTTAAATTAAAATTTAAGTATTAATAAGTTAAGAATTTTAATTAAGCATATTTTAAAAATTAATTGATTACTACCTTTGTTTCACACCGAGGCCGTGAAGTTTATTTCACCTTCCTTGGGGCTAAGCTAATAGCCTCGTAGGCCTGGGTTACCCAGTAGCAATCAGGGTTGATTAAGTTATTTAAATTGGTTGGAATTAAAAGAGTGACTTGATATTAAAGGGAGTTGGTTACTGATTTTAATAGATTAGTTGAGAGTTTTATTAGCCTATTAAGAAAATTCTGGAATTTGGGAGAGTTAATGAATTTTTGAAGTTATCCGGATATGCTAACTAAGGGGTCAAAATTTAATTTTAAAAATTAGAGTTAATATTAAGGGTTTCAGATTTTTAATAAATACTAGACCTAATTATGAGTTGTTAGACAGTTGGCACATTCAATTTGGAGTTTTCTATCAAAAGATATGATTTTTAGAAGTTTTGACCCGGTTTTGACCTAGAGTTGACCAACATGTTGACTTTTTTACTTTGACCAGATTTTGGAGATTTGAAATTTTTAAAAAATACTAGATTTTAATTAGATTCATTAGCCACTGAGTTTGATTGATTTGGAATTTTCTACAATTAGTTATAAATTTTAGAAGTTTGGGTATTTATTGAAATTATTAAATTGTTTCAATTAAGGGTCATTTTAGTGATTTGATCCCAAATGAGTCCCAAACTTCTTGAAATCAACTCCAAAGATCAATTAACATAAACTCCAATATCTCACAATACAGACATCAAATCAATATAATTTTAATTTTAATAAATACTACATTAGATTAGCTTTCCAACGAGCCTAAGAACGCCCAATTTGGTGGAGAACTCGATTTTCTGTGAATTTTTTAAAATTTGGAGCATTTAAAGTATTTTTTATTCAAATTTGGGTCAAATCAGCTGACGGTGATGTGGCGGCGTGGCGTGACGCCACGTCAGCCTCCCATACCACGGGATGACCCACGTTCAAACATGGAGGAAGCCGCACGGTATACCCAGATCTGAGCCGTCTGATCGTCGATCGGACGGTCCAGATCTGCTCTAGTTCATTTTGAATAGAAATCTTTAAACGCTCATATCTTTCAAAATACTTGACGAAATTGGACGAAATTTGAACTGTAGCTAGAGGGCAATATGATCTTACAATGCCTGGAGTTTGGAGGCTCCATTCATTGTAAAATCGCTACAGTTTCAAATTGAAATTTAAACTTAAAATGAGCATAACTTACGATCCAACCGTCGGATTTTTGAGATTTTTGGCTTGTTGGAAAGCTGCATCAATCCTCTACAATTTTTTTGAAGACTCCAAAAGCTGGATCTGGCTGAATCAAAAGTTATATTGGAAAGTCGTCTTTCTCTCTCTAGAATGCTCTCTCCTCACTAAAATAGTGATTTGAGGCTTGAAAATGGTTGGGAAAAGCTTGGGAAGGACTTGAAATGTGTTGGAGTGTGTAGGAGGAGCTCTTAGAAGGTTGAGGGCTGCTGGAGTTTTGAGATTTTGATCATATCAAAGGGAATGATGAAGAAGCCACCTTTAGGTCAAGTTTTCCCTCACTTTACCTTTGGCTTTTGGATTGGATGGTTGAGATTTGATTTGGAGTGGTTTTGGATGAGTGCCAAGTGTCCCCTATGCTGCCCAAAGCTATGGAATAGGGTTGGTGGTTGAGAGTGACATCTCTTGGTCCATGTGAAGAGGGACCACACCTTTTCCCCCATTTGGATGATCCAATGCTTGTCTTGGTTAATAGAGCTTGTTTAATGATCAATTAGGGAGGGAAAAAGCATATTCCCATTAGCCAAAAGGAGATTTTGGCTTGGAGAAAGGGTTTGCTTTATGGGATGATGAGGTGGCCAAGCTATGGTCTCATTTCAAGGGTTGTTTTTGACCCATTGACTTGTTGACTAGTCAATGGTGACTAGGATGGGCATGAGGGAGGTCAAGAGTGCTACAAGACATCATGCCAAGGAATTTGAAGTCAAAAGTGTATAATTAACCAATCTTGATGAGTTGAATTGATTCAAAATCACTAGAATAGTTAAAATTAACAAGTGTTGGGTTAAAGGGTTGATTTGGTCAACCATGGTTGACTTGGTCAACTTGGTCAAACCAAAGAGTAAGTTTGGGTTCAATGTATTCCTAAAGTCATTTAGGATCCATTGGAATGATATTTGAAGAAGATTTCAAAGGTTGATAAGTCAAATCAAGTTGAGTTTAGGCCAAAAGTCCAAAAATCTCCATTTAAGGGCATTTTGGTCATTTTGGACTCAAGTCAATTCTGGGTCAAATTGAATCTAAAAAGATGTAGATCATTGCTTAATAAGTTAATATCAAGGTATTAAGAGGGATCAAAAGATTTGGAGGGGGATCCAAAGTCAAATTCCACTAGGTGAAAGGCCTAGTGGCATGGATTGTAAATATTCAAAGGTTTTGCAACATTTGGAGTTGGATTAAGTTTAAAGGGTTAGAATCCTCCAAATGAGCTCAAATTTGGAGGGTTGCCTCTAGAGACATGTCTTATCACTTTGCAAGTGATAGACCCTGAATCAGAGACCATTTGACTGGGTTTTGAAATGTTTGAAAAATTCTTTGAAAAGGGTCTTTAGGACAAGACCTTAAGACTTTGAATTTGAGTTTAGACTTCTGGATTTGGAATGGATTTTAAGTTTGAATGATTAGTATTGAATTATCCAAATCATTTACAATCATGTGATGATTGTTAATGAATGGATGAGGTCAAAGCTAGATTGAAGTTTGGATCAAAGTCTAAGTTGAAGGTTGGATTGTCAAATTGATTGGATCAAGGTTTGGATATGTTTGAAACTTGAATTAATTTGAATTTGAGTTGAATGAAGTTTGAGATTTAAATTGATCAAAGGTAGGAATCAAATTGAAGTTGGAGTTGATCAAGTGTAGGAAATGATTTGAGGTTGAGGTTGATCAAGGGTGGGGATTGATTTGAAGTTGGAGTGGTCCTAAGATCTAGAGGAGTTCTAAGATCTAGGATTTAAGGGAATCCTAGGCTCTAGAGTAGGTTCTAAGGTCTAGTTCTAGGAAAGAATCCTAAGGTCTAGAGTAGGTCCTAGGATCAAAAATTAATCTGGAGTTTGGAAGGTCTTTAGTGACCTCATATAAAAATGAGGTCAACATGTACTTGGAGAGTGTTTTTGAGAGTTTTTATAATTAGAGAGTGAGAGATTTCTTAAGAGGGAATTATGAGGGGATTCATAAGGTTGCTTAACGGTGAGTATCTCTTGCTTGTTCTTCGTAGGTCTTCCCTTATCTCTTGAAGTTACTTTGAAGAAATTTTTCAAAAAAGTGTTGGACTCTACCTACACTAGGAGGGTGTGAAATGAGGACGATTCTCTACCGACACCAGGAGGGTGTAAAAGGATGATTGTTCTCTGTCGACACTAGGAGGGTGTGAAAGGATGATGGTTCTCTACCGACACCAGCAGGATGTAAAAGGATGATAGTACTCTACCGCACCAGGGATTGGTGGAAGAGATGTTTAAGTGTAAGGGCTTCTTTGCCTTGCTGTGGAAGTAAAAGGCGAGTCGCTTTGGTATTGTGCAATACCTGAAGAGGAAGTTTCAGGGAATGGACGTAGGTCAAGTTTGACCGAACCACTGTAAATTTATGTGTTCTTTTTTTTTTTTACTACATTTTTAATTTTCTGCACTTTTAATTTGTGGTTGAAAATTTTATTTTGATAAATTTTTATTATACTTATAAAATTATGAAAATGATTTTTATATTCTATCAAGAGATTTTTAAACTACCAATTTACCCCCCTCTTAGTTAGCCTTGGGATAATTGCTTTAGGTCTAACAACCTTTTAAAACTTACAGCCATTACTTGGCCTTATCATAAATATTATTATTGGATAATCATCATTATTCATACAAATGCTCTAAATAGCCATGTAAATTATTTAAATATTTTCTCTAATAAAAAAGCCGCCCTAAGAAGTATGTTCTGCCATTTATTATCAACTTTGATAAATGGTATACAAACTAAATTATATTTATTAAGCTTATAACTAGTATAAAAATTATATCTCCAAAGTAGTCATAATTTATCCTGTCCATCCCATCAACAACAAAAAAAATCAATAATCTATTAATTTCATCAATTTGGACGACCAATACGAGCATAGGGTCATCAACTTGTTGTTCTTTAAATAATTGAATTAAAGAATTAGTGTCCTCTTATTTAATCTTTGCACTTTTCTCTTTTGAATGTAGTTGTAATTATCTCTTTTAAAGAATCCAAAATTCTTGATTCCTCTAACTTCATTGGCAAGATAGGAAAAAGCATCTACAGTTCTAATTATGGCCTCTATCATTATTTTAAGAACTAATGCTTTCTAATAACTCAATGTTCCTACATGATCTAAGTAGAAGTTTGTCTTCTGGCATAGCTAAATCTTGATTATGACTTTCTATAAATTTTTGCACTTTCTAATTTCCATCTTCATCTACTATATACCTAATCATAGCTGGACAACATGTTATGGAATCTAATCTTCGATATTTCATTTATAAGTTCAAATCAGGACCATTCTTGAAACTAACTTTTGAACATACAAAGTACTTACATCTTATATTTTTTAAACTTGGCTAGTTACTGTGAAGTTACATGCAAACACTAAAACTAACATTATGTGTATACCTACATTACATCTCGTATGCCTCTTTCTCACACTTGTACACACCTTCTATACAATGGAAAAATATCAAGAGGAAAAATTTTGTAATGATTATTTGTAATAATGTTTTGTTATAAGTCTCTTCACACAATGTACAACTTATACACACTATGTATAAATATTTTTTACACGCTATGTACACACTATGTACAAGTTATACACAATGTGTGCAAGGGAATTAATACAAATGGTTACATAAAGATTAGACAATATTTTCATAAAATTCACCAAAAATACGAACTGTGCATAAGTGCAAAATGAATTGAAAAGTGAAAAGACCCCATAGAAATCATTTAGCATGGTGTATCTCAAAGGAAATGTCATCTTCTCTTTTAATCTTTCAAACTGAACTTCCAAAGCTTTCAAAAATAAAATAAAATAATTACTGATGAGTTTAAGCCTACAGCTTCTCCAACCAAATTGACTTACCAATCATCCAACCTTACAATCTCCACACTATCCTATAAACTCTCCATGGTTTGTTATACGCATCTTATTTGAAGGTATTTAGCCTCCATGTCATGTGAGCATATCACCTCATCACAGAATTGAATGTCCTCTAAATGAATCTACATCTTCTTCGCTTGTTCCTCCTTTCCTTTCTCAACAGGTCTAAAAATTTTAAGGACGATCTGCAAAAAAGTTTTATTCTGTGAGATCCTAAAATTTGAGAACGGTTCACAGGGTTTTTCAAATAAATGAGAACAAAATAAATAACTCGACAGGGTTGTCGGGTTACACGTCATTAAAAAAATTCATGTGGCTGCAAAAAGAATTCATTACAAAAAACACGTGTCAACCACTGATTGGAGTCTGGATGTTGCTCTTCATCTAGACTTGGCGTAAAAGAATTCAATGAAGAGGTTTGTGATTTTATACTTATTGAAGCTTAAAGGTAGAATTTAATTGTTTACATAGAAATTAAGGAACTGTCGACTCGACATATAATTATTAGTATCCCCAATCAGAAGGCTTTTGATGACCTGACACCCACATACCAAGTTTTTAGATTAGTACAGATTTAAGTAAAATGGGACATAAACCATACTCATTACTTACTACTAGATTAAAATTTTAACATCCTAATCACATTAGATGTTGCTGATACAATTGATGCCCCAACTGTGAACATTGAGGGAGGTTTAGATGGCATCATTCCATAATAATTATATGACTGGCTTACTTTTAGGTGTAAAGAAACTCTACAGGTTGCTCTGAATGGGTGATCAATCATCAATAAAATGGAGAACATCATGTCTAATGCGATCAGGCTTACAGTTATTTGTGCACAGCATGAACATACCTCTTTTCCATGCTTATGGTGCCTCCACACTTCAAAGGGAAAGCGACTAGGTGGAATATGGAAAGTCTCACCCAGTATACTTGCATGCACCCTATCATACAAGTGGGACATCATAATTGCACCTCAAAATTTATTTATTATTACATCCCAACTATGTTTTTCAATAGTTGGATCTGAAGCAATATAAAATTATTACTTGTATGGAATCTAAGTTTAACATAAATATTTTGTGCATCAAGGCATGTGATGTATAGAGGAAGGACATCAAATAAAATTTTGGAAGTTATGAGGAGTCATATTTCTCATTGCACTGTATGATAGAAGCTACTAAATCTGTAATTCTAGAATCATGTCACAACATACAAGTTATTAGAAACACTCAATTCGAAAGGGATTTTTTGGGTCTTTGGTCTCACAACAGAGGGTTCATGATTCTGTTAGCCTATGCTCAGCTTAGATGGGGATTTCTTATTGGATAAATACGAAGCACTCTATCGTCTATAGTAGTTATTGATATAAATGGTAAACTATACCCCTCATATTAGCTGTTGTGGAGGTCGAGCCGAATGAGTCTTAGAGATGGTTCTTGCATAGGTACTCCAGAACTGTACGAGGATGTTGAGAGGTCTTATCACATATAACACGCCACCACTACTTAAAGTAACTTTCAAGAGAGCATCAACAAGTTTATATATCATCTAATAATAATTAATTGTGACGCCATCTATAATAAGATTTATTGTGTTGGAAATGTTGATGAATTATCTACTTTCAATAGGAACATGACTGACATTAGTAATTTTAAGAGGGAGGCAAATGATTATTGTGTGTAATGAGACATAAGTAAATGGAATCTTTTATATAATGGTGGGCATTACTATGGGATAATGACTATGGATGCTTCATAGTTCTTCATTGGGATACTCATACGTGTATGTGGACTCCCAATTCAGGGTTTATTAATAGTTGTGTACTATAATACAGTTGCACTATTCATTAATAGTACGGGCAATGTGACTTCTTAGCTTGCATCTTGGGAGTCTCAATTTGTCCCTCATATCAGGAACTTGTTCGAGAGATCTCAATGCGAGGCACACCATTGTCTAGACCCAATATGCATAAATAATCATAAGTATTAGGTATTCGATATGTCCTGTAGATCCTTTAAGGTGAAAATAAATGGGACAGTCATATGTGTGTGCATGTGAAACAAGCCATAAATCTACCATATGTTGTGCCTTCTTGTAATCGTTATTGTAGGTGCAAAATAATGGGACTATATTATGTTTATTTCTCCCTACTTTAGCCAAGAATTCTACCATCAAAGTTATGATGACCTATTTCATGTGATATTTAAGAAGAATTATTGCCCTCTATATAATAACAGGGAAGGCCTTATCCCGTTATTACCTCTTACTTTTTAGGCTCCAAGTTGGGCGACCGAGATTGACTAGTTAAGAAATACCATGGATGAACCCCATAGACCAACTAATTAAGTTTGCAAAATTTGTCATGTCAGTAGTCATAACAGCACCATATGCTCTAACAACCCAAGTACATCAAGGTGGTACTATCATTTTTACATGTACAACTCATCAGGTTATAACTAACAATAAATATTTGTTAAATTGTAGGCATGCTGGAGTACATAAGTAGACTTATAGCTCGAGTGAAATGTAAATATTCACTTTTTACCATTTCATTTTTTTATTCATTAAAATTATCCAAGTTCAATTGTATGCATGTGGAACCTTTACTACATCATCTAAAGAAGATACCAACTTATAAAATTATGTAAGCTAGCTAAAATAAATTATAGTTGGTATTACATCACTTCATAGAATAATTATATTTATGGTACATTATGGAACAATTTTTTATCATAAAGTATTATGAAAACTTGGAAGAAATTATTTCAAAAGGACAAACATTATTTTACTTTATATTACTTTCAATTAAAGTTTACAAAATAAAGCTAATTTCTATATATGATGCCAATTATGTTAAACTTTACATTACTTCAAAATTATATACTAAAGATAAGGCTTGATTGTTTTTTATAAAGTAGAGGTCAAAATAAGACTCTGACATCTATAAGATCAATGTAAAAATATAGCAGAATATAAGGGATTACATGAGAGGGTTAACAAAATTAGTTGCTACATAAAATAATAAAAACGATATTTAGTTTTGTTTAAACTCATAATATTTTTTTGGTAGACATAAAAAATCATACATTTTTTGGGCGTAATAGCTAAATCGCTATCACCCTCCTCAATGTGACAGGATAGCTGAATCCTTTTCACCATCCCGGTGTAGCAAACAAGCTGAATCCCTTTTACCGTCCTCTATGCGGCGGAGTTGCCGGTGGAACTTTAACTCTAAGAACTTCATGGAGTTTCCTTCAAGAAAGAATTTAACACATGGAGGAACAAGGTGAACTTTGGCTGGAGAAACCATGTGGAAACACCCTCTCACATCCCCTTGTACTCACAAGCCTCTTCTCCCTCTCACAACTTCACTTCTCTCTCTCTCTCTCTTGCTCAAATCTCTCTCTTCAAACCATTTCTTATAGAAGACACACATTCAAATAGCTAAATGACTCCCTCAATTGATTAAAAGATGTTTAAGTAGTAGGATTTTAAGAAAAAATAAGTTTTAATTTAGTCAACATTATTTGCATAGTACGATCTATGATTATAAATACAATTAATTTAAATATCCCATTGTAGTACAATGTGATGAATAGTGCCTAGGATGATCAGTTTAATTTCTTAGTTGATCATACTATCCGAAGGAATAGTAGATCAATATGATTTATAAAAATCATGTAAAAATCGTGCATGATGTATCAAATGTCATCCAGAGAGCCCTCGGTTCAGTCGTACAGTATGACCCTATGAATATACTAAATGAACCAAACATAATTCAGAGACTCCTCGGGTGAGTCATACAGTATGATTTATGCTGATACAGTGTGATCTATAATCAATTCATATCTGATTTGACTGCTCAATCAACATACCTAATTAGAGAATGATTTAAAAGATCATTTAGTATGAATGTATTCATATTGTATTAATAGTATGAAATTCAAAATTAAAATTTTCCTATTTTATGTAAGTTAGATTTAACAGTGGGATTTCTGGTTATAACTGGTCATCCAATATGATGTGGTGTTCGTAGTGTATAATTAGTTATATTTAAATTTAAGTTCTTTTTTAAATTAAATATTTTAATTAATTTTTATTTAAATTGATAGTGTAATACCATTAATATTCTACAATCTAATTTAATAGAAAAATTAAAATATTTATTTTTCACTCCACTTATGTGTGTGCATGATTACTAAGCTAACATACATCTTTTTACATACATTAACTTAAGAAAATAAAAAAATTATAGACTCTTCAATGGATAGTCTAACTCACACACTCACAACACATAATCTTGAGCCTGAATCTTCAATCTTTCTTCATGTATGCTATTACTTGAAGGTTAGTTGTGAAAAAAAAAATATCCATAATAAGTAGATAATCATCCAATAATATTTGTAATCATCAAAATATAAGATCAGCCTCTCGGATTGTAACAATTTTTTTATTCATTTTGTGTTTTATGTGCATTGTGAAAATTGATGTGTATTAATTTTTCATGAGTTTACTAATTATTAGTTTTTACTACATGATTACATTATATTTCTATAAGTATTTTGAATATGTGCTAAAATTGATCAGGTGCCACATCATTGGGCTTTAGAGCACAATTACATTAGTACTCCATGTGCTTTGGCATCTAAGTTTAATGCCGCAATGTTAATTTTTTTTTTTAAAAAATTGATGTTAGATGTAATGCAAAAATGTTGTACACTCAAGCATCACATTTCTATTTATGTTTTCATAAGTGCTCCATCACCAATATTTGTTGCACCATGGCACCAAAACAATATTATTTACATTATTAAGTTATTGCATTCAGTGTCACTATAACCTCTCACCTTTTCATTGTGAACATTTATTGAGCAACGTAGCATTAAGTCAAAATCATAATTATGTTTTTTTTTTAGAGAATGCTAATGCAATTTTATTAAAAAGCAAAGAGATTACAACCTAATAAAAGGATCACATTCCTTCTTAACCAAACTTATTACACTCTCTATCACAAGTAAAAATAACATGTTAAAATTTGTTTAGGAAGTCCATTTCATCACCTCCAATTGAAATTACCCCTTTTATTGTATCCTTCATCAATTTGTGAATAAAATTGATAATATTTGCATTATCACCTTCAATAATAATACCTTCAAAATCTTGCATCCAATCTTGCAAAATAATCTTCAAAGCTTGTATTGCCAAAAACTCCAACCGAGATACATCCCAATGCAATCCTTTAAAGCCAAAAGCCATAAGAAACCTTCCTTTGCAGTCTTTGAATACCCCTCCAACAGTGGCTTCATACGACTGAAATTAAGAAGCATCCACATTAAGTTTAAGGCAATCGAGTGGAGGAGGGTTCCAATTCTTCAAAAATAGCTTATGAGGCTGATTAGCACCCCAGTTGCCCGAATTTGGATAAGCATTTCTAGCAAACAAAGCTATAGCGATCGTTTGAGCTACTATAAATGAGGTAGATTCTTCTTTTCCATCATAAACATATTTACTTCTTGATTTTCAATTGAGGTAAACAATAGTGCAGTAGATTTTGGCAACTAACGACTTTATCTCAGCATTAACATCCATCCAATTACAACAACTCTGTAAAGATTAAAAAACTAGAATTTTGAATCCCCGTTCATTGATAATTTGAATTATCTTAATCAATTTAGGACAAGAAACCATCATATGGTTAATATCTTCTATCTCTGAACAACCCATTGGACAAGTATCAGTATTTGCCAATCTTCTCCTTGCTAGAAATTCAAATGTCTGAGCAGCTCCATGGTATACTCTCCATCAGAAGTTTTCAATCTTCAGGATAAGCTTTAACCTCTTAATCAACTTCCAATAGGTTCTATTTATCATTGAATTTTCTATTATATTAGCGTCAGCAATCTTGGATGAAATACTTTTTCTTGTATGCAATTTAATCAACTCTAGGTGATCTTTTGGTATATTTGAAAAAAAATATGAATTTGAGTGAGAAGCTTGACTAATTTTTCACCAAAATAGATCTTTAAAATATGCTCATTCCAACTACCATGTGAAATAAGCTTCTCAACATACATATCTTCTAGCACTTGAACCGAAATAAAAGTAGGCCACTTGTTGATGCATTTATCCAATATCCATACATCACTAAGAATATTGATGCTTTTACCAACTTTCACTTTCCACTCAACCACTAAAGAAATGGCTTTTGCTCCGCTACACATAATTTTCCAAACAGCAGAATAACCTTTCTTAATATGAGCATTCCAATTACACAAACCATACTTAGCTTCCAGAATTTTATAAGGAAAAGAGGACAAACCACTAAGAAGATTCCAAGCCAATTTAGCTCTTAAAGGACCAACCATATCTTCACAAGAATGAAGTCCTCTACCACCCAAATTATAAGGAAGACAAAGAACATCCCATCTCATATAGTGCAAACCATTTTTCCCATTTTTTTAAGCCAAATGAAGTTGCTACACAATCTTCCTAGCTCTGAAAGAATGCTTTTAGGAACAAGAGAATGAGTACTATAGAAAATAGGAAGAGATAAAATTAGTGCTTCAACCAAAACCAACTTTCCTTGCATTGAAATAAACTTGTTCCCCCAAGCATTAAGTTTATCCATTGAATTTTGAAGAATAAAACAAAAATCTTCAACTCCAAGTCTTCTTAAAGCCATCTTTACTCCCAAATACTTCATCTCCTTGACTCTTCTTAAACCCATCTAGCATGAAATAAACCTTATTTTTCTTTTTTTTTTACTGATTTAGCAAAAAGTGCTTTAGATTTTTGGTAGTTGATCTTTTGACCCGTCCAACTATAATAATCAATTAATATACTTTTAATCTCCTTCACCATCTTAGTATTAGCCTCTAAAAAAATTACAATGTCATCCACATAAAGTAAGTGAGAGATCCTAGGAATACTTGCATGTATCTTAAATCCAATTATATTTTACTTTTGATTCAATGCATTAGAGAGCAATTGAGAGCAAAGAATAGAAAGAAATAGTGGTAGAGGGCATCCTTGCCGAAATCCACAGTAAGCACTGATCCAGTTTGAGTAATTCCCATTTATTAGTATAGAAAATGTATGGGACTCCACACATTCCATAATCAATTTTTCAAACTTAATGGGAAAACCAAAGTAATGGACTTGCTTTAATGTAGTCCACCTCATACTATTATATGCTTGCTCCATATCCAATTTGAAAGAAACCAAGCCTTTTTTAGATTTTGAAAATCTGAATTTATGGAAAATCTCTTGTGCTAATAACACATGCTCAAACATTGAACGACCTTTCAAACAAGCTACTTGTTCTTATGAAATCAGTTTTAAAATCACTTTAAGTAATCTATTCAAAAGAAATTTTGCCACAATTTTATAGATAGTTTTACACAAACTGAT
Organism: Dendrobium huoshanense; assembly: GCA_016618105.1. Lineage (NCBI taxonomy): Eukaryota > Viridiplantae > Streptophyta > Magnoliopsida > Asparagales > Orchidaceae > Dendrobium > Dendrobium huoshanense. The sequence goes on from CM028347.1 coordinate 41,457,201, forward strand.
AGGCCTGAAATTAGATGGAACTAATGGGTTTTCCACCTTAGAAATCATTACAACAGGAGTTTCTTCCCACTTATTATCCATCACACCTGAGGAGCAGAAATAATGGATTGCATTCCACACATCATGTTTAAAGATATTCCAATAAAACTTAATGAAAGAATAAGTAATTTCATCATTATCTGGAGATTTAAAGCCTCCTAACTGATTTACCACTTCACAGATTTTGGTCCAAGAGATTTTTTATTCCAGCAGTTTCCTATCCTCTTCATCTTGTTGAAAATCTATTTTTCATGGCTTATGTTTTGATGATTGACAAATATTGTTTCTCTTGGACTGCTTGTTGCTTCTAACTTTTCAGGAATCGAAGATCGGACGATCAAGAAGAAGCCAGTTCAGGATTGCGTAGGTTTAGGGTTGAGTCAGTCTGTACTTTTGTTTTTCACGTCTTGAGTCTACTTGTAATGATCAAAGAGACTGATGCTAAGTAACCCTACACACACACACTTAAGGGGCTTAGAATTTCTGTTTTTATCGTCCGGGACGATCAGCTTAAAACAGGAAGTCCAAGTAAGGATTCTTAATTAAGGCAGCCGTCATTAACATATTGGCCTGGACGATACGTGTACTTGCCAGGACGATAAGCTCAAAACAGAAAGAAGTAGCCGCCATAGTCAATTAAGGTATACTGTATTTTTAAATTATCGGCCAGGACGATCCTAGGATCGGCCTGGACGATATTCACAAATTATGCCATAATTGTTCAGGAAATCAAGGGAGTAATTAAGGATGATTGATACGATCATATCGTCTTGGACGATCGCAGGATCGGCCAGAACGATCCAGTCAAAAACTTTAAGTTACTTCAGGATGATAAACATCGGCCAGCTCGTATCCAGGGCTATTGTCAGGACGATTTTCCTCTTATTTGAACTGATCGGCCAGGACGATCGTAAGATCGGCCTGGACGATCAAGCCAATTTTTAATCGTCCTGTTTTGCATCCAGGGCTATGCTCTGGCTGATCTTCATTGATTTGTATTGATCGGCCAGGCCGATGTCAATATCGGCCTGGACGATATTGTCGGCAACTTGCAATTAATGAGCTCCTTTGAAGCTATTCTATTTAAGAGCTCTTGTTCAACATTTTTCAAGACCTTTTGCTGCTTCCTTGACCTGAGAATACCTTGAGGAGAGAAAGAGAGAGAGGAGAGAGAGAAGATCTTGTGAGGGGGAGATTGTGAGGGGATTCACAAGGGTTGCTTCAAGGATCGCTATGCTTCATCTTCGTCTAGAGTTTCTCATCCGTGGAAGGGTCGATAGAGGTAAGGAGTTTGCTTTTGATTTTGGTTCTCTGCCAACTTCAGGAGGAAGCAAAAGGAGGAAGGTTCTCTACCTTGCCGGGGTGGCAAAAAGGAGATTCTTGTGAGGGCTTCTCCGCCTAGCTGTGGGGGCTAAAGGAGAGTCACGTTTTGTAGTGCAATACTTGGAGGGTGCCTCCAAGGAGTGGATGTAGGTCGAGTCGACCGAACCACTATAAATTTCTGTGTTCTTTTTCTTGCTTCCGCGCTTTTAAATTCCGCATTTATTTATGTGGTGTGATTTGGTTTATGCAATTTTCTTTCTTTGTGAAAAGAGTTTTTAAAATACCAATTCCCCCCCCCCCTCTTGGTTAGCTTGGGACTAAGTTCATAGGACTTAACATCCCTAACAAACTTTCAAGTGGTATCAGAGCGGGATTCGAAAATTAAAGTTTGAAAACTTTTTGAATTTGATCCATGGCTAACATTGGGAATCGTAACACTACGGAAGGGTATTCTATTACTCGACCTCCTCTATTCGATAACCTATCTTTTGATTTTTGGAAAACTCGCATGTCAACATTTTTACAATCTACTGATTATCGCATGTGGATGCTTATTCAAGAAGGTTATTCTCCACCTTCTCGTGAAATTAATGGTGTTAAAACTGAAGCTGCTTTTACTGAATGGACTTTTGATGAACGAGATTTAGCTCAATTAAATGCGAAATGTTTGAACTGTTTTTTCTGTGCTTTGAAATCTGAAGATTACATGCGTGTTTCAACTTGCAAAACTGGTAAAGAAATTTGGGATAAATTATGCATCACTTATGAATGTACTAATGAAGTTAAACAATCCCGTTTGAACTTTCTCTTGCATGACTACGAACTTTTTCGTATGAAAACTCATGAATCGATTTCTGACATGTACACTAGGTTTACTCAGATAGTTACTTCATTGCATGCATTAGGAAAGGAACTTTCGAACTATGAAAAAGTTAACAAGATTTTGAGATGCTTGCCTTCGTCTTATGATGCAAAAATTACTGTAATCACTGAATCTAAAGATTTGAACACCTATTCTATTGATAACTTACTTGTCTCACTCATTGCTTACGAGCAAGGGGTGAATCAAAGAAATGTTGATGCAGGTGAAAAGAAAAAGGATAAAACAATTGCATTGAAGGCTCACAAATCAGATTCTGAATCTTTCGGGTCTGAAAGCGATGAAATTGCCTTCATCACAAGGCAATTCAAAAGCTTTCTAAGGAAGAAACAAAAGCATCATCAAAGTTTGAGAAAAGGTAAGGATCACAAACATGTTAAAGGATCTTCTGATGTTGTTTGTTTTGAATGCAGGAAGCCTGGACATGTGAGAGCCGATTGTCCTACACTTCAAGATCATTCAAGCAAAGAAAAGGAAAAAGGTGAGGAGAAAGCTAAGTCTAGGAAGGACAAGAAGAAAATCCAAAGAGGTTTCTGGACAGAATCTGGTACTGATTCCTCTGAGACTGAACTAGAGGAAGAGACTACAAACTTGTGTTTCATGGGAGAAAATCAAAGTGATGAGGAAGAGGTATGTAAACCAACCTATGATGAATTGTTTGAAATTTGTGAAAAAATTCATGCATCATACAAAAAACTTAAGAAAACTCATGCTAACCTAAAATTAGAACATTCAAATCTACAAAAAGAGCATGAAGTTTTTCTCAAAGATCATGTAACGATTGATTCAAATCACATGGCTCTTCTTGATGAATTTGATGAGTTGAACAAAAAACATTTGGAATTAGTTGATGAAAATAATGCATTAAAAGCTTCACACACCTCACTTAAGGATGATTTTAAGAAATATAAAGAGATTGAGAAAAATTTGAGGATTGATAATGATGCATTAAAAAGAACTAACTTGAGGATCCAAAATGATTTTGATACGTATAAGAAAAATCGGATGACTTCCACTTTTGATCTTAAGCCAAAACCTAGGAAGAGGCATTTTTACCCAAACCATTTAAGAAAACCTTTTCCTGGAGTTCAATGTTTTTCTTGTGGCATGCTAGGACACATCTCACACACTTGCACAGTTTATCGTAGTACACGATGGGTGTGGAGACCAAAATTAAATAATACACAGCATGACACACAAACATCACCTTCTACTTTTCATAAGATGGGGCCCAAACCTGTTTGGGTTCCTAAATCTGACTGTTGTTGAGCTTTGCAGGTGTACTCTCACCAAAGACCTCGTGGGAGTATAGGATAACTGGACATAAGGAGGCTCGCAGCTCAAAATTGCTTAAACTTGCTGCTTTATCACTTGCTTGAAATCTTTAGTTTTTGTGTGTCTTTTATTTTATTTTTGTGCTAGTTTTTGTTTGCTCACTTTGTGTTATTTTTTTTTTTTGCTTTATTTTTTATTCTATTTTATGTGTTTTGTTTTTCACTTTATTCTTTAAATTTGGCCTTCCATATGATGAATCTTTTTCATGTTTTTAGATTTTTGGATGTTTTTGGAGATAGTGTTTAGCTTTTCTAAATCGGTTAAAGGAGAAATCTCATTGAAGCTTTCCCTTCTTCTGACTTTGTTTAGTGGTATGATTTTCTTCTCTAAACAAAAGTCTAAACTCAGTTTAACCAATTTCCTTTTTTTTTAAGATCTTTTTCTTATCTTGCTACATAAATTTATCTTATGCATAATAGCCAAAGTTTTTAGATATCTTTCAAGCTTTTTGAAATCTCGCCATTGCATTTATCACATGATTTTGATTTTGTGTTGTGGATTATTCTTCCCTATGTTAGAGAGAGAGCTCCTATTCTCTAATATTTGGAGGATATACTCACAAATAAGTCTTTTTCTTTAAGGGTATATTAAAGAGTTTTTAGCTTGCAAGAGTTAAAAAAGAAAGAGGCCATTGAAGCCAAATTGAAAAGAAAGCTATATACATAAAAGTGTATCAAAAATCAAAAGATGCTCAAAGAGCCAAACAAAGTGACAAGAGGCATAAAATGAGCCCACTAAATGCAAGCTATCCTCTCTTTGGTAAAACTCTTAAAACTTAGAAAACTCATTGATTATGTAATACTTTCAAAGACTTGATTTTAATTTCCATGATTGAGAAAAATTACCTTGGTTTATTATTTATAAGATATTTTAGTTGTAAAAAAGTTTTGAATGAATCTTTTTATCCTATTTAGTTATTCTGAGTTAGATTTTTATTTTCCAAAAGAAGTTTGTACCCTGAAGGATGTCCGATCTAGGGTTAACAGAATCAGATATTCTACCTTCTTCTGATTGGGATTTGTTAAACTTCTTGATCTCTTGGAACTTTAAAAGTTTAACTTTTGAAAAGAATTCTCATATGATGCCTCCATAAAATAAAATAAAAATTAGAAAAATTAAAATCCAAAAATATTCATTGTTTGGTTTTCATTATGTTGTTTTATTTTTCTGTGTTTTGACTGCTTTTTCTTTTGCTTTATGTTTGAGGGTATTGATCATCACAATTCATTCCTTGATATAAATTTCTAGTCACATCATCCTGGCCGATACTTTTATCGCCCTGGACGATATGACAAATTTTCTTCAAAAATCCATCTGCTGAACTTTTTTGTGCTTAATATTACTCATCGTCCTGGACGATACTATATCGTCCTGGACGATTTGATCAAACTCATGGTGATAGTCCTGGCCAATAGTATATTTGTCTGGCCGATGCATTTTATGTGCATCGTCCTGGCCGATACACTGGATCGTCCTGGACAATCCACGTGTCTGCACGTTTAAATCTTTAAATTCGGCCCAGGACGATCCATTATTGGACAATCTGCCGGGCCGATCCACTGTTCGTCCTAGACGATACACGTGGCAAGCATTTTAAATGTTTTAACTTCGGCCCGTATGATCAATTATTGTGCATCATCCTGGACGATACACCTAATTGGCCCGGACGATCTACTTTTTCAACGGTTGTCCGAATTGACTCCTCGGGACGATCGCCTGTGTCTAATCGGCCTGGCCGATATCTGACCGGCCCGGACGGTCGGACCGCCTTTTTGACCAATCGGTCTGTACGTAATTATTGAACCATATCGGCCTGGAAAATTTTGCAATCGGCCAGGACGATATGGCCATTTCTTTAAATTCAGGCCATTTCAGCCATGATTTTTCACTCTTCATCCTTTCTTCTCTTGTGTTCTTTGCTTAGTGCTCTCAATGGCTGGTGGGAAATGCATCCGACAAACTTCTGGGAGTTCCTCGAGGGCAAGGAATTACCTTCGTTTCCGGGAAGCAGAAGATGAAGCCGCCTATCATCGTTACAAAGAGTGTGGAATTACTATCTCCAGAATCATCAATCCTGTCCACATCTCTTACCCGGTAATGGATCTTTTCGCTCACACCTCTCTTTGCTTCATTTTGTCTCTTGCTTTCCCTTTCAATTTTGAGTTTCTTCAAGAGTTTTTTGCAAACCATCGCATCAACCCTAACTTCACAGCCCTGACCTCCTATGTGAATCGACGCCCTGTCGAAATCATATATCAAGATTGTGTTGATCTTTTACAGCTATCCACCACCGGGGATAAGCTGCACTTAATCACCTCTGACCCTGATCTTGATTGGTCCACGGCAAATCACTTCCTTCGCCAGACCAATGTACCTTATCATGTTGGAGAGACTAGCTCTTTAGTCAAAGATGCTAGGACAATCCAACATGTCCTTCGCACCTCCGTCATTCCAAAAGCCGGCGACCGAATTCACATCACCCCTCTACTTTCACTCAATACTTTCTACATCATGGCTCATAGGGAATTTAATACTGCGGACCTAATTTTCTAATACATTTATCACTTAACCACAATCCGTGATCCAGGCCACAAAAGGAAACCCAATCTAGCCTTAGGACACATCATAGCCTATGTCCTTGAAACCAAATACCAACTTCAGTATCCTATTCCACCAAACCTCCCAACTCCTTTATACTCAAACAATTCCTTCAGCACCCTTCACAGTACTCGTCTCCTCCCTGAGGAACCTCGGGGGGCTAGAGAGGAGGAGGCTCCCGCTTCCGCTCCCTTTCCTGACCCTGTACCTCTCCACCTGCACTCACCAGTTGATCAGTTGATTAAGAGATTTGATTGATGGGAGACCCATTTTGACGCCTATGTTGCTGCACAGGAGTAGCAACACTCTGAGGACATCGCCCGTTACGAGCTTCACTGAGCTGAAGATCTTGCCCGATTTGACAGTTTCCTTACTCACCAGCAGCAGCAGCATGACCAGGACATCGCCTGGTTCAATGCTCAGTTTACCACGCTTGCTAGTTACTTTCAGCAGCCACCTCCACCACCTCCATCTGATGATCAGGATCCCTTATTCTTTTAGTCTGTGCTTTGTGTTGTTTGTTTCTTGTCTTTTTGTAGTTTGCTTGTTAGTCTTTTGTTTTTTTTTTCTTTTGTTTCTGGACCCTCTTTTTGTGATGACAAAATGGGGAGTAGGATAGGGTGTGGTAGGAAAAAGCTGTTGTAACTTTGATTTTCTAATGAACCTGTTTTTTTATTTAATTTTTTCTACTTGTGTTTGTCATCATCAAAAAGGGGGAGATTATTGCAAATCTATTTTTCATGGATTATGTTTTGATGATTGACAAACACTGTTTCTCTTGGACTGCTTGTTGCTTCTAACTTTTCAGGAATCGAAGATCGGACGATCAAGAAGAATCCAGTTCAGGATTGCGTAGGTTTAGGGTTGAGTCAGTCTGTACTTTTGTTTTTCATGTTTTGAGTCTACTTGTAATGATCAAAGAGACTGATGCTAAGTAACCCTACACACACACACACTTAAGGGGCTTAGAATTTCTGTTTTTGCCCACATCGGCCCGGACGATCAGCTTAAAACAGGAAGTCCAAGTAAGGATTCTTAATTAAGGCAGCCGTCATTAACATATCGGCCTGGATGATATGTGTATCGGCCAGGATGATAAGCTCAAAACAGAAAGAAGTAGCCGCCATAGTCAATTAAGGTATACTGTATTTTTAAATTATCGGCCAGGACGATCCTAGGATTGGCCTAGACGATATTCACAAATTATGCCATAATTGTTCAGGAAATCAAGGGAGTAATTAAGGATGATTGATACGATCATATCGTCCTGGACGATCGCAAGATCGGCCAGGATGATCCAGTCAAAAACTTTAAGTTACTTCATGACGATAAACATCGGCCAGCTCGTATCCAGGGCTATTGTCAGGACGATTTTCCTCTTATTTGAAATGATTGGCCAGGACGATTGTGAGATCAGCCTGGACGATCAAGCCAATTTTCAATCGTCCGGTTTTGCATCCAGGGCTATGCTCTGGCCGATCTTCATTGATTTGTACTGATCGGCCAGGCCGATGTCAATATCGGCCTGGACGATATTGTCGGCAACTTGCAATTAATGAGCCTTTGAAGCTCTTCTATTTAAGAGCTCTTGTTCAACATTTTTTAAGACCTTTTGCTGTTGCCTTGACCTGAGAAGACCTTGAGGAGAGAAAGAGAGAGAGGAGAGAGAGAGGATCTTGTGAGGGGAGCTTATGAGGGGATTCACAAGGGTTGCTTCAAGGATCGCTCTTCTTCATCTTCGTCTAGAGTTTCTCATCCGTGGAAGGGTCGGTAGAGGTAAGGAGTTTGCTTTTGGTTTTGGTTCTCTGCCAACTTCAGGAGGAAGCAAAAGGAGGAAGGTTCTCTGCCTTGCCGGGGTGGCAAAAAGGAGGTTCTTGTGAGGGCTTCTCCGCCTAGCTGTGGGGGCTAAAGGAGAGTCACGTTTTGTAGTGCAATACTTGGAGGGTGCCTCCAAGGAGTGGATGTAGGTCGAGTCGACCGAACCACTATAAATTTATGTGTTCTTTTTCTTGCTTCCGCGCTTTTAAATTCTGCATTTATTTCTGTGGTGTGATTTGGTTTATGCAATTTTCTTTCTTTGTGAAAAGAGTTTTTAAAATACCAATTCACCCCCCCTCTTGGTTAGCTTGGGACTAAGTTCATAGGGCTTAACATCCCTAACAAACTTTCACATCTAACATACTTACCGGTTTAGGCCAATCATCTAAATAACATTCCCTTTGATACCATTTTTTGGTAAATTAGTCAATAAACACCTCTTCAATCTGCTCTTGATCTTTCACCATGTTTGAACCTCCATCTTTGATTTTTTAAATCTAGTTTGCATTCCTTCTTACACTTGCGTAAGAGTGGAAAAATCTTGAGTTAAGATCTCCTTCCGAAAGCCAATTAATTTTAGAGCATTGTCTCCACCAAGTGCTGAGTCTTGCCAAAGTACAATTCTGCTCTTTTACCTTGGATCTAAGAATGAATATTTTCTCCAATGAGAGAGAGCCCATGGATGCTTCTTCTAATTTTAAATACAGAATTTTCACTTTGAGGCAATCTTTCAAAGAATTCTGATCTACAAGCTTTGCTTTACTCCAAAAGAATAGTGCTCTCAAAGTTCTTCTAGATTTGATATTAAGAATCCGAAAAGCTACCCACGGCTTTTCTAGACCAAGCTTTAGCCACAATTGCATATGAGGCATGATAAAAAGCCCACAAATCTTCAAATATTGTAATTTTGGTAGTTTTGAACTTATTCTTTAAAAGATTTACGAAGATAAGGCAATGATCCGATGCCACCCTAGCAAGATGTCTCACCACCACCCATTGAGACATTTCAATGGCCTTATAATTAAAAAAAATACCTATCAAGTCTTTCTAATATTCGAGCTCCATCTACTTTGTTATTATGCCAAGTGTACCTAGGCCCAATGAAGCCCACATCATGAAAATCATTAATTGAGAGAAAATACTTCATCTCCTTCGATCCTTGGGAAAAGCAAAATCTTCTACCTCTCTTATCTTGTTTTTCTAGCAAACAATTGAAATCCCCTCAAATTAAAGAAGGAAAATCCTTGGAGTAAAGATCTACTTTCCTCCACAATTCCCTTCTTTTATTGGTATCATTACTTCCATAAATAGTAGTAATACGCCAAACTCCTTTATTATACACCTCAAAATCTCCAATAATACCTTGAGAAAAAAGTTCCAAAGTATTAAAAAAATATATTTTGTTATTCCACAACACCATAATACCTCATGATAATCCTTCAGCAGGAATAAAAGTGAAATCCCAGTCAACACCAATAAGCATACCCACTCCCTTTCTATCAATAAAGGAGAGCTTAATTTCCAACATACCAATAAAAAACACATCCCATTCCGTCACAAACTCCTTAAGGTATAGAGATGCTTGATCTTTCTTGGCTCCTCTTCAGTTCCAAAAGGCTATGGTTGACATTTATTTGATTGAAGGGGAAACTATCCCCGCCATTATTTTCTTACCCAATTCATTCCTTCTGATCCTAGCCAAAGATTTGATAGGACCTAGTGATTTTAATTCTTTAGCAAGCACCTTTTTGAAAGAAGAAGAATTGTCTTCTTTAACCCCTCCTCCTTATGAACAATTTACCATACGATCATCATAATTCTCCTTAGGAGAACTCCTATCAACATGATTAGTTTTCCCATAAGAAATCACCATTTCACCTTATTCTATATCCGAATCAAGAATAGAATTCCCTTCTTCATTAATTTCTGTCAGCACTCCAAACTTATTATCATTTGTAGCAGAACTAGACATGTTCCCTCCATTGATAATTTTTTTTTTCCAAATTGACATCAGAAACTTCAGTAACAGAGTCTGCATGAAAGTTGTTATTTTTTAACTTAGAATTATACCAATCTACCATCTTATCAACAGTTTTCTACTCTTTCAAACTTGAAGCGACAATCATATTATCAACCCTATCCACTTTTTCCAACATTTATTCTTTGGCCCATTTATAATACCAGAATTATTTTGGAAAACATAAGTCATCTTCATCAAAATTTCCTTAGACAGATCATTTTCAGTCATTATTTCACCTTCTTCCACCATTGCATTATTTCTATTTCAACCACCATTTCCTCTTCCATATTTGATTCCATCTCATTTGTTTCATGTCTAACAGATTTAGCATTTTCCATAATTATTGGATCAAAGTTTACCTTCTTAATGAACATCTTATGTGATTTCCTCCCATTGTTAATACTTTTAGAAATCTTCTTGTTTCTTTTGTGATTAACTTGGATCCATGGCCCATAAGATGTGTTATTCTCATTTCCTTGTAATAGTCCACCCTGGTTATCTTGAACTTCATTTGTGGCATCTTTAATGTGATTTTTTACTAATGTGCTACCATTCTTGAATTTGGTCTTCAATGGATCTATCATTCCACAGTCAAAGCATGCTGTGAAAATCCTCTCATTTTCCAATTTTTGAAAAAATCTTCCCGCCATGCTCTCCACCCAAACACCCAAGGGAAGAGGTTTATCTTGTTTCACTCTCACGCAAACTCTTATAAACTCTCTTCTCCCCCATTGAAACATGTTTCCATCCATCATCAATGGTACACCTACCATTGATGCAATTCTAGACACATTAATTTCATCCCAACATTGCAAAGGCAATTGGGGCTTCCTAATCCATATAGGAGAAGTAAGACCTTTCATTGATGATGGTGAAAACTCTATCGACCATCTCTCCATTCCAATTATGTGACCATTAATGAACCATGGGCCTCCTGAAAGAACTCCATCAAATGCTTCCTGATTTTTTAAAGAGCATAAAAACCAACCCAATCCAAATGTGGTGAAGTGAAATTGCCCAAATTATACCCATTATCGCCTTAATTCCCAAGCCACAACATGGGGAGGTATTTCTCTACCAAACACTTTGGCTACAAAATAAATCCCAAGTCTATTAGCATTTATCATTTCAATTTCCTCAAGCAATTTCACAGCCTTTCCGTAATCACTCAAAACAACATCACCTTCCTTAAAGTTTAGCCTAATGTAAGGCTTCTTCGTTCATGGGTTTACTACACAAGGATTTTCCCCTGAGTTCACTGGAATTTTCTCATTAACTGAAATGCATTATGGTTCATACTCAAAGTAGAATCAACATTTAACTTCTCAGAGTGCTTCTCACCGTTATTACAAATAATTTTGTTATCAAAGCTCAGGGAATTCACATTCATCATACTGCTGCTAGGGATTGCTTTTGAATTTCTAAATCTATTAACAAAAATATTCATACCAGATGATGAAGTGTCAGTTTCAAGAGCTTTATAATGAGACGTTAAAATCAATTTCAGCAACCAAGGTGTTTTATATCCATTTTCCTTAGAAATTTCTTTACCCTTACCCTCCACATGAATGATTTTAATCGGACCATGATCAACATTTTCATTGATTACTAACTCACCTTTTAGTCTTCTCCTGCAGGCATCTTCTGCATCGCAAACAAAGTTGGCATACAACCGATCATGATCAACTTTATTATGAACAAACTCTCCAACCTTTGGGATAGGATTCACAGATGAATCCAATGATGGTCGGCGGCCATCTGCCGCCATGGCTAAAGAACTAGCATAAATAAGAGATTGAAAATTGGGAACCATTAATTTGAAAATTTTTTTCTCAAACCAGAGCTTCTCTCTCTAGCTGGTGAAAATTTGTAAAATTTTATCCAATCAAAATTATGTTTGTTAGATCACCATGGTGGAAGTCTTTCCTAAAACTGTAGTGTTAAGAAGTGTCAAATGTTATAGCATTTCTTTGGTAAAAAAGCTAATGCTTTGAGTTCCAAAGCCAGTATTGTAGTGACACATGTCATTTCTTACTGCGGTGCTAGTGTCAGTTTCATCATTTTATCATTTAGCCTTCTACAACACCATAATGCTTCAATTTGCAGTGTTGCAGCACTCACTGACTCTTATAAATATAAGGGGTTGTTGAACCGTTGTCTTCACCATGCTTTGTATATCTAATTCTTCTTTGAGTAGTGTGATTTTGAGTTCCTTGGGTTTTACATTCTTCATGGCCACTAAGGTTCATGCAACTAAGAAGAGGGCTTCCTCCTCTTTTGAAAAAATGGGGTTCATCTCAGTTGAGGCAAAGGAGCTTTATAAATAATTTTTTTGTCAGTAAGTAACTTATCCCATAGAGAGGGTTCTAAAATCTAGGGGAGGGCTATCATGGGTAATATTATTAACATGGCTAAAAACCTTTTAGTAAAGAACCCAATACATGTATAGTTTATATTGTTAGGAAAGTCTTTACCAATGTAAATGAGGCTTAAAACAACAAGTGTTTTGTGAGGGGGAAATGGGTTCCATTTTCTCTTGCTAACATTAACCAAATTTAAAAACTTAGAGACATTGAATTTGATGATTATTTTTTCTTTATTCGTACACCCATTGACCGCCAAGAATTGCATAGAGTTTTGACTTGACCCGATAGTGGAGTAGTTTGGAAGAAAATAGTGAGAAAGATAATTAATTTTTTAGCATCTAATTTAAATAAAGTTTCTAAAGCTTGACATTATCTTATTTATGCAACATTTTGCGAAGTAAGAATAATAGTGAAGTGTCTAGAGAGCGTGAAGTTTAAACTATACAATTTAAGTGGGTCACTCTATGGATGTTGGGAAGTTAATTTAATCTACCTTGATAAATATTATTAGGGCGTCCACCTCTACAGGTTTAGGTCATGCCTCTTTAGTTTATTCCCTTTATACGGTTAAGAGAGTTGCTATTTGCATGTTTTATCTTCTTGCAACTTGTATATTTTTGATGATTCCAAATATTATTATTTTAAGCTTTGTTTTCTCCTAACACTTTTTGGAAAATTTATTTTTGCTCTTGTGTGGACTAACATTTTAGGATAATCTAACTTCAGACTAATGAAGACTTCAAATCAAAATTCAGCATGAGATAGTTAATAAATTAAAGATTGTAATTTTTATTGTAATTTAGTTTGAGAAAATATGATTTTAATTGAATAAGCTTAACACACACACACTTGGGGAGATCTTTAAAAATCACACTGATCGTACGGGATGAACCTTGTTCGTACGGGATGATCAAGTCAGTTAATCCTCTCGAAAGAGCAATGGAATGAACAGGAAGTGAAAATATTTTTCTAAGTCTTGATCATCCAGACAAATTTTTCAATTCATCCTGGGATGATCTGCTCTAGATTCTCATGTTATACTGAATAGTCCAGAAGATTCATCCTGTTCGTGCTAGGATGAAATGCTCTAAGGAAAATTTTCGTATAGACGAACTTCTATTCGTCCCAGGACGAAATGCCCTCTAAAAACTTTTTGTCCAGACAAGCTCCTATTAGTCCCAGGATGAAATGCTCTCTGGAAAATTTTCATCCAAACGAACTCCCATTCGTCCTAGGATGAAATGCTCAATCTTTTAAAATTTTGGTAACGTCCTGCAATTTGTCGAAACCAACACATGAAAAATCTGTTCATACCGGACGAATATAGTTAGTACAGGATGATGATAGGGTATGAAGTTAGTTCATACGTATATACATTGGGTTCGTATGCAACTGATTTAAGTAGATTCGTACGGGACGATCTGATGATCGTACGAGACGATCCACTATGTACGGACTTGAAAATCAGTAGTCTTTGGATGGTTTTTTGTGTCTTTCCTATATAAAGTCTAAATAAAACTGTCTCTTTATCTATTTTCCTACTGATCTTCATGTCAACTAAAGGGAGAGTGATGAAGAGAGTGTGAGAGAGTGTTTGAAGGAGGATTCTTACTACTAGAGTGTGAAGGATTCACTTGGTACTCAAAGGTAAGAATCTCCACTTGTTATTTATTATTACTTCACACTTTTCTCTCGTCCTTCTAGATTTTGCGTGAGAAGATCTGTCAAGGAGATCCAGTTCTCTGCCGACACTTGGAGAGTGTGAATAGCCGAAGGGTTCTCTGCCTACACTAGGAGAGTGTGAACAGCCGAAGGGTTCTCTTCCTATACCGGGAGAGTGTGAAAGGACGGACGGTTATCTGCCAACACTTGGAGAGTGTAAAATGACAACGATTCTCTGCCAACACTTGGAGAGTGTAAAAGGATGATGGTTCTCTGCCAATACTTGGAGAGTGTAAAAGGACGACGGTTCTCTGTTGCACCGGGTAATGATGGAAGAGAGTTTTTGTAAAGGCTTCTCTGCCTTGCTGTGGGTGCAAAAGGAGAGTCACTAGTGGTATTAGTGCAATACCTGGAGGGTGCCTCCGGGAGTGGATGTAGGTCATATTTGACCGAACCACTATAAATCTTGTGTCTTTTTATTTTCCGCTGCATTTATTTTTGCTGTTTTAACTTGTGGTTGAAAACTTTTTCTACAAAAATTCACTAAAGTTATTCTCGATTTTTAGTTTCAAAAGAGCTATAAATTTTTAATTACCAATTCACCCCCTCTTGGTTAGCTGCTAGGACATAATCTTAGGTCGAACAACCTAATTCATATTGAACAAGTTTTAACAAGTGGTATCAGAGCTTTATTTTAAAATCATAAGTTTAGACTACTTTTTGATTAACATAGATGGCTATATTTGGAAATCGAAATACACCTGAGGGTTACTCTATAACTAGACCTCCATTGTTCGACAATATTCCTTTTGATTTTTGGAAAACATGCATGTCTACATTTTTACAGTCACTTGATTACTATATGTGGATCTTAGTTCAAAAAGGGTATTAAAAACCAACTAGACTAGTTGATTGAGTTAGAGTTGAAACACCTTTTATGGACTGGACAGTACAAGAACGTGACTTAGCATAATTAAACACCAAATGCTTGAATAGTTTCTTTTGTGATCTTAAATCAGGAGACTACATACGGATTTCTACTTGTAAGAGTGGAAAAGATATATGGGATAGACTTTGTATAACTTATGATGGGACTAATGAGGTTAAGCAATCTAGACTTAATATCTTGTTGCATGATTATGAACTCTTTTGCATTAAACCAAATGAATCAATTTCTGATATGTGCACAAGATTCACACAAATAGTCACCTCTTTACATGCATTGGGTAGGGAACTAACAAATGCTGAAATGGTTAATAAGATTCTTCGTTGTTTGCTTACTGCTTATGATGCTAAAATTACTACAATTACAAAATCTAAAGATCTAAACATTTACTCTATTGGCAATCTTCTTGATTCGCAAATTGCTTACGAGCAAGGAGTTAGACAAAGAAAGATTTATGCAGGTGAACCACGTAGGGAAAAGAACATAGCACTGAAAGTGGAGGAGTCAGAGAGTGAACACTCATAATTTAAGGATGAAGATGACATCGCACTAATGACTAGACAATTCAGAAGTTTTCTAAAGAGGAAGCAAAAGAGATGCCAGTAATGGAATCGAGATAAATTTAATAGAAATGTCAAGGTTTCTAATGATGTTATTTGCAGTGAGTTTAGAAAACCTAAACATATTAAAACAGATTGCCAAAACTCAAAGCCACTCCTAGCAAGGAAAAGGTAGAGGAGAAACCAATTGTGAAGAAGGGCAAGAAGAAATTCCAAAGAGCTTTCTGGGCGGACTCAGCTTCGAATTCGTTAGAAATGGAAAAGGAAGAAGAAGTCACTAATCTGTGCTTAATGGTCGATAATTTTCCTCAGTCATATCAAGAAGAGGTATGTGACTTGACTTATAACAAGCTTTTTGAAGTTTCTGAACACATGCATTATGAATATAAAAAGATAAAGAAAATGCATACTAGTCTGAGATTAGAATTTGAGGAACTACGAAAGGAACATGAAATCCTTATGAAAGATCATGCTTTAATTGATGACAATCACATGAAATTACTTGATGAATATGATGACTTAAATAAAAATCATGAAAGTGTAAAATCATCCTATGCAGAATTTGAAAAAGAATTTAAAAATTTTAAGGATGAATCTGAGAGAAAAATTTATAGATCTAATTATATAAATCAAATTTTGAAAGATATGAATTCATATTACAAATTGAAGATAAATACTCTTGAGGATAATAGGATACCCCTTAAACTTGAAGATTTTACTAATCCTATTTTGTATCCTAAATTTATGCAATCCCTTAAAAGACAGATGAATAGTATAAGACTTAGGAATCCATTTCCAAAAGTCAAATGTAATAATTGTGGATTTATTGGACACATAGCTCACACCTGTACTTTGAAGAAGAAAACTTATTTGGTGTGGAAACATAAGATGTATAAACTTAGACATATCATACATATATCTCTTTATAAATTGCCAAAAGAAGAACCCAAACTTATTTGGGTTCTGGGTCTAACGTTTGATATTCTTGCAGGGTTGCTCTCACACAAGACCTCGTGAGAGCATATGGTATCTGGATAGTGGATATTCAAAGCATATGATTGGAAATACTATACAATTCATATCGCTGGAAGCTAGGGGTAGAGGCAATGTTACACTTGGAGATAACACCATAAAGAAGGTGGTTGAGTCAGATATGATTGGAAACCTTAAGAACTTTTTTATTGAGAATCTGTTATTGGTAGAAGGCTTAAAACATAATTTTTTAAGTATAAGCCAGCTATGTGATAAAGGATACTGTGTAAAAATTTTTCCTACTAGCTGCATATTAAGCCTAAATGTAAATGATATTTTGAATGGTATAAGGGTAAACAACGTGTATATACTAGATTTGAATTGCATTAAAACTCCTACTGCTTTTTGTTTAAAAACTATTTTTGATGAGTCATGGCTTTGGTATAGGAGACTTTGTCACTCTAGCATGAAAAACCTTAGGAAGATTACCCAAAAGAACCTAGTGAGAGGTATACAATAACTAGACTTTACTAAGGACCACCTTTGTGATGTATGTCAATTAGGAAAATAAGTGAAGTCCTCTTTTCAGTACAATAAGGATCTTAGAACTAGTAAACCATTGGAAATTTTACATATGGATCTTTTTAGACCAGTTGGAACTGTAAGTCTAGGAGGGAAGGTATACGGATTTGTGATTGTGGATGATTACTCAAAATTCACATGGGTTAGATTTCTATTTCATAAGAGTGAATCATTTGAGGAATTTAGAAACGTTTTGACTTAGATTCAAAGAAAGCTAGGAAGTGAAATTATGACTATACAAAGTGATCATGGAGGAGAATTTGAGAATGAAAGATTTGAGAATTTTTGTAAGGAGAAAGGAATTGATCATAACTTTTCTACACCTAGAAACCCTCAATAGAATGGGGTAGTCGAAAGGAAAAATAGAACATTAATAGAAGCCGCCAAAGCCATGTTGGCAGAATACTCACTTCCTAAATAGTTTTGGGCTGAGGCGGTTAGCACTGCATGTTATGTTCTGAATAGGATAATGTGAGATCTAAATTAAATAAAATACACTATGAGTTACTATAAGGAAGAACACCTAATTTGTCACATTTGCATGTTTTTGGTTTCAAGATGTTTATTCATAACAATAAAAAATCTGCCTTAGGAAAATTCGATCAAAAATCAAGATGAAGAAATTTTTGTAGGATACTCAAGTGTTGAAAAATCTTATAGAGTATTAAATAAAAAAACTTTGGTAATTGAGGAGACCACACATGTTGTATTTGATGAATTTAGAATTTTGAAAGAGCCAAATGATGTAGAAGAAGAGATTGAGATTAACTCCAAAAAGATTGATAAAATAAATTTGGAAGAAAATTTGGAGATAGAAAACCCTTTGTCTAGAGATTTGATATTTTCTAAAAATCACCCAAATGAGTTGATAATAGGTGAACCGAGTGAGGGTGTAAGGACTAGGCATGAACTAAATAAGAAAGTCAATCATTCAGCCTTCATTTCAACCATAGAACCCACAAATATTGATCAAGCACTTTCGGATGAATTTTGGATTTTGGTTATGCAAGAAGAGTTAAATCAATTTATAAGAAATAAAGTTTGGTAATTGACTGCAAGACCAAAGGATCGAAGTGTAGTTGGAACTAAGTGGGGATTCAAAACTAAAATCAATGACTCAGGAGTAATCATTAGAAATAAGGCAAGATTAGTTACTAAGGGGTATAATCAGATTGAAGGGATTAATTTTGAGGAGACTTTTGCCCCTGTAGATAGACTTGAAGCAATTAGGGTTTTATTAGCCTTTATCTATTTTAGAGGATTTAAATTGTATCAAATGGATGTAAAAAGTATATTTTTAAATGGGATAATTCAAGAGGATGTTTTTATAGAATAACCTCCAAGTTTCAAAAATTCTAAATACCCAAATCATATTTTCAAATTGAAAAAGACATTATATGGATTGAAACATGCACCTAAGGCTTGGTATGAGAGATTGAGCACCTTCCTACTTGAAATATCCTTTGAAAAAGGAAGTATGGATATAACTCTCTTTTTGAAAAAATTTGGAAAGGATATACTCATTGTACAAATTTATGTTGATGACATCATCTTTGGATCTTCAAATAAAAATCTTTATGATGATTTTTTTAAAATAATGAGTAGTGAATTTGAAATGAGTTTAATGGGAGATTTAAATTACTTTCTAAGCTTTAGAATTAAGCAAATTGAGGAGGGTATATTTCTTAGTAAGTCAAGGTATGTTAAGGATATCCACAAAAAGTATGAAATGGACAATGCTAAACCTGTTAGTACACCTATGAGTTCCTCAGTTCAGTTGGATAATGACCCTAAGGGAACATCTAAATCAAAAGAAATTTAGAGGGATAATTAGATCTTAGCTTTATTTAACAACTAGCCGGCCTGATATTATATTTAGTATTTGTTTGTGTGCTAGATTTCAATCAAATCCAAAAGAATCATATTTGACAGCAGTAAAAAAGATTTTAAGATATCTGTTAGGAACTTAGAACTTAGAAATTTGGTATCCTAAGTTTAGCTCTTCAATTGAAATAATTGGTTATTGAGATTCTGACTTTGCAGGTTGTATGATGGATAGAAAGAGCACTTCTGGAATATGTCAGTATATTGGAAATTCTTTAGTCTCATGGTCCAGTAGAAAATAAAATTCAATAGCCCTATCTACTGTTGAAGCTGAATATATTGCATTAGGAAGTTGTGTGGCACAAGTACTTTGATTGAAACAATAGTTGATTGATTTAGGATTAACTATAGGCACTATTCCAATTTATTATGATAATACTAGTGCTATTTGAATTTCTGAAAATCCTATTCAACATTCAAGAACCAAACATATAGACATCAGGCATCATAAGGGATCATGTATCCAAATGAGAAATTGAACTCATTCATGTTTCTACAAAAAATCAACTTGCAGATATTATTACAAAACCTTTAGCCTTTGATACTTTCAGTGCATTGAGAACAATGCTTGGTATGATCGATTTGAATGCTTAATTAAAATATTTCTACAACATTGATGTGTGTTTTTCTAGTTAGTATTTTTGTGTGTATTTATTTTTTTTGGTTTGTGATTTTCTGTATTTTGAGTTTGTGTTTTTATTTTTCATTTTCTAATTGAGTTTGTGTTTTAGTTTTATAAAATTCTTACATCTAGATTTTTGAGTACATGTTTAAAAATTGAGTGAAAATCATCCAGGACAAAATTAATTTTGTATGGGATGAATTGTGTAGTGTATTAACTACCGGACTTCAACGATTTGCATACTGTTTTTCAGTTTTTAATTTTTCACTTTGTATTTACAATCGTCACGATCGCCTGGACGAAATTTTCAAATGACTGTACGATTGATGGACAGTTAAACGGATAAGGTCATTTTTAATATGTATGATCGTATGTACGAACCTTTGGTTCGTACAGCGAGCGTTTGGCGGTTCGATGTAGGGGATGGTTTAAACTGCCATTAAAATGATCTTTATTATCTGATCGTCTAGGATGAACACCTATTCGTCTATACAATCGTTTAGTCAAAAGTCTGTATGAAAGGATGCATCATTACTTGTGTGGTTATGAAAAGCCGTTTTATGTTTGGACTCATTCGTTTGTCCATATGAAATTTTTTCATACGGGATGAAATTATTTTCGTCTGTACGAAAATAGTTTTTTCATTAAATTGAAGGCTTTTGAACTCAAATTTCATCACTTCAAACATCCCTTTCAAACCCTTTTTCACTTAGATCTTCTCTATGGCAAGTTCTAGCAAAAGGCAAAAGGTTCTAGCCAAGGGTCCACACAAAAACATTAGTGATAAATTTCTATCTAAGGCCAACGAAGAGTCATTTCCTAGATTTGTCTCTGCTAAGATCACCCCTTCTAGAGTTCTTCTTCAAGAATAATTGACTTTTAAGGTAATGAATTTGTTTGTTTCCACTCAATTTTGTCTCATTTTCACACTAGTCTACTTCTACAATAAAGAGATCTTTCACTACTACCTAGCAAACATGTCTTTCAATTCTGACCATTTTGTGATTAGGTCATATGTTTTTAAAAAGAAAGTAGAAATCACAAAGGCAGACTTAGGAATTTTTTTGAACTTAAGGACTAAAGGGATTAGAGCCCATACCTTGACTACTACTTCTGATTTTGATTGGACTAAAATTAATCAAGTTATTAAAGGAATTATATTTAAGGAGCATATGCCTAAAGTATCCTCTCTTGTTTATAATGCTCGTATCATCCAGCATGTTCTTCGAACTTCCTTAATTCCTAAAGTTGGTGATATATTCAACATTACTCCTCTTCTTTCTACCGTGACCTATTTGATTATTACTGACCAACCTATAGATGAAGCCCAACTAATCCTTGACTATCTTTATGGACTTTTTGAAATTGGTCATGTCACCCATAAAAGAAAGAAGAATATTTCCTTAGGACATCTTGTTGCCTACATTTTAGAGAAGAAGTATGAATTGGTTTATCAAGTTCAAGATTTTAAAGAACCTCTCTACTACAATGATGGATCTTTTAGAGCAATCTTCAATAAAGATGAACCACGTAAAACACATGTTATTAGTGACTCAGAGGAGGAACATGAACCTGTACCTGCTAGTGAACCAAATTACCAAGATTTGGTTCATAGATTTGATCATTTAGAGTCTCATTTTGATCAAAGATTTGATCAAATTGAAACTCACTTACAGCAGCAAGATGTTCAATACAATCAAGACATGGGATATATGCGAGAACAGATAAATGATATAAGTTCAAATATGCTTATGATAAGCAGTTATTTTAATTTCTTTAGTACTATACCTCCTCCTCCTCCTCTAGATCAGGGCCCATCAGAGTAATTCATGTACTTGCTTATGATCTTCTTTAGTTGATGTGATTGTACTTTGATAGTTTGTGATGTGATATGTTTTAGTTATGTTTTAGCATTTATGTTTTATGATGTATTGATATCATTTCTCAAAATTCATGTACTTGCTTATGATCTTATTTAGTTGATATCATTTCTCAAAATTATCATGATATCTATATAAGTTATCTTGTCTTGGTTTTAATTTTGTGTTGAAATGTATGTTAGCCTATATGAAAATCTCAAAAAATTTTGATCTTAAGAGTGATTTACCTTGAAGTTCAATTCAAAATTAAATTCATTAGAAAAATCAAAATTTTCTAAATTTAAGTTTTGCTTATAACTTGAGGTAATTAAGATTGTCAATTTTATGTCTCTTATTAGACTACATTAATATTTAATATTATTTTTGCAATTGTAATGTTTTTTTTATTTTGTATTTCATTTATCAATAAATATTGTTGTACTTAGAAAATTTTGAAATTTTTTATTATTGATTTTGGAAACATCAAGATTACTCTTGAAAAATGTACAAATGTACAAAAATTAAAAGGAATGCGCAATGATTTGCAATTTGAAAAAGAGGCACAAAATAACCCCACAAGTAAAAAGATGCACAAAAATATGCCACAACTATTTAAAAAAAAAAAGATGCGTAAAGCGCCACATGTGGTAGTTATTTCTTTTCATAATCTTTCAATCTCTTAATTCAAACTGATCTTTTGTATATTTTTATTTCTTATTGAAATTTGAAATATACAAATTTTATATTCATCCTTTATGCAATGATATTTTCTATCTTAGTGTCTAAATTAATTCATGTTTTTAATATATCCTTTTTATTATCGATGTTATATCTCTTCTTAAATTCTATGAAACATTTTTATTTATCTAATGATTTGATTTTATTTGCAAAATTTATTTCAATCACTTTCAAGGATCAATTATCAAAGGATTGTCATATGACTGCTTATATTTCTATTCTTTTTCTTCTTCTCTTTTTGCTGTTGTCAAAAAGGGGGAGAAAATAATGTTTGTATTTTTTTCTGTTATCGTATTATTTTCGCATGTTTGTATTGTTTTCTGTTATTATATTATTTTTGTATCATTTTTTTTAAATAAAAAAAAGAAAAGAAAAGAAAGATACATTTGTGCAATGCCTCTTTATTTTCATATATTCATCAATTCAGGGGGAGTTTACGAGATTCTTAGAATTTGAAAATTATACAAATAATAATTGTTTTACCATCATAAAAAAGGAGGAGATTATTAAGAGAGTTTCTATTTGCATGTTTTATCTTCTTGCAATTTGTATAGTTTTGATGATTCCAAATATTATTGTTTTAAGCTTTGTTTTCTCCTAACACTTTTTGGAAAAATTATTTTTGCTCTTGTGTGGACAAACATTTCAGGATAATCAAACTTCAGACTAATGAAGACTTCAAATCAAAATTCAGCATAAGATAATTTATAAATTAAAGTTTATAATTTTTATTGTAATTGAGCTTGAGAAAATATGATTTTAATTGAATAAGCTTAGCACACACACACTTTGGGAGATCTTTAAAAATCACACTGATCATACGGGACGAACCATGATCGTACGGGACGATCAAGTCAGTTAATCCCCTCGAAAGAGCAATGGAATGAACAGAAAGTGAGAAAATTTTTCTAAGTCATGATCGTTCAGACGAATTTCTCAATTCTTCTCGGGATGATCTGTTCTTGATTCTCACTTTGTGCTGAATAGTCCAGTTGATTCCTCCTGTTCGTGACAGGACGAAATGCTCTCTGGAAAATTTTTGTCTAGATGAACTTCTCTTCGTCCTTGGACGAAATGCTCTCTGGAATATTTTCATCCATACTAGCTCCTATTAGTCCCAGGACAAAATTCTTTCTGGAAAATTTTCATCCAGACGAACTCCCATTCATCCCAAGATAAAATGCTCTATCTTTTGAAATTTTGGTAACGTCCTGCAGTTTGTCAAAACCAACCCATGAAATAACTGTTCGTACCGGATGAACATAGTTCGTACAGGATGATGATTGGGTACAAAGTTAGTTCGTACCTATATACATTGGGTTCGTATGCAACGGATTTAAGTAGATTCATACGGGGTGATCAGACGATCGTACGGGATGATCCACTATGTACAGACTTGAAAATCAGTAGTCTTTGGATGGTTTTTCATGTCTTTCCTATATAAAGTCCAAATAAAACTATCTCTTTATCTTTTTGCCTACTGATCTTCGTGTCAACTGAAGGGAGAGTGAAGGAGAGAGTGTGAGAGAGTATTTGAAGGAGGATTCTTACTACTGGAGCGTGAAAGATTCACTTGGTACTCAAAGGTAAGAATCTCCACTTGTTATTTATAATTACTTCACACTTTTCTCTCTTCCTTCTAGATTTCGTGTGAGAAGATCTGTCAAGGAGATCTGGTTCTCTGTCGACACTTGAAGAGTATGAACAGCCGAAGCGTTCTTAGCCTACACTAGGAGAGTGTGAACAGCCAAAGAGTTCTCTGCCTATACTAGGAGAGTATGAAAGGACGAACAGTTCTCTGCCAACACTTGGAGAGTGTAAAACGATGATGGTTCTCTGCCGACATTTGGAGAGTGTAAAAGGACGACGGTTCTCTACCGCACTGGGTAGTGATGGAAGAGAGTTTTTGTAAGGGCTTCTCCTCCTTGCTGTGGGTGTAAAAGGAGAGTCATTAGTGGTATTAGTGCAATACTCAGAGGGTGCCTCCAGTGAGTGAATATAGGTCGTGTTTGACCGAACCACTATAAATCTTGTGTCTTTTTATTTTTCACTGCATTTATTTTTACTGTTTTAACTTGTGGTTGAAAAATATTTGTTGACCTCATAATTCGAGGTCAATTTCCCTGGATTCGACTCTAGCATCTAGGTATTCCTAACCTAGAATAGACGTCACCTGCAGGATTCCTCTTAGGTGGATACCCACTGACGTAGCATCGACTCGAACCTATCACTCAACTCAAATCAGGCTTGATTTTTGATTCGTCGATGTCGATCGACTCAATCTAATTTATTTTTGATCAAATTGATACATTATTGGGCTCAAATCAATTCACCAATCGAATCAAAATCGATTCAATCTACATTTTGATTCAACTTCAAACAAACTCAGAACAACTCTTTTAAATCAAAATTTGCTACACGAATCGAAGCGACATCGAATCAAATTAACTCAAATTGAATTTGATTTCAATGGCTCCGATTAACCCGTTTTGACTCGTCATAAGTATATATATATAATAATAATTGATACGTCGTAAAAAATTATCTTAATCGGGCACGAATCTCGATGTAAAATCAAGTTTGGAAACTTCAAAAATTAATTTGGAGACCATCCGAACTCTGATTTCAGCAAACTTATAGTTGAACTGAGCGTCTCAGGAATAAAAACCCAACGACACCAAGATCAACCCAATCCGAGCCCAAATGAATCCGAATCAAGGGCATAAAGCATTGTTGGACGGTTCAAACCGCAATTTGAGTTACCAAACGGTCTCCGATTTTGACGAGCTTATACTCGAATCGAACGGCTCGATGAGACGAATCCAATGAGCCCAAGTTTACCAAATTCCAAAATCTTTAAGGTCTTCAAATGTCCAACGAACGGTCCACGGTCAAAGGGTTCAGCAACAACCCATAACCACCCACTCTCCCTCAACCCATAACCACCCTCTCTCCCTCTCCCTCAACCCAAAAAACGTCCAAGCCTCCCTCCTCGCATACATGACATGTCCAAGCCTACCTCCTCTCATACATGATACATCCAAGCCCCTCCTCTCATCCAATCTCCAGCCCTAGGAACCCCAAATGAACCCCTCTATGCCACGGCTTGTTCAACCAGAGGCAACAAAAAGTGGTTGGGGAGTTTAATGGCTGCAGCTCACGATCTAAGCATGAGAAATCCACACGAAGCCTCTCCATCGCCCCCTCCAGAGATCCAAGACAAAGGAAAGTGGTGAACTTCCTTTTCTTATTGATTCTTCTTCCACTCTTCTCCCTCTCATCATTTTTCATTTTTTTTATGGATAATTTTTGTTGGATAGTTAGCCTATCAAATGAGGTTATTTAGTAAACGTTCATTCATTTTATACTTAAATTCCTGCACTTGTTTGGGTTGAGTATTATCCTATTTGTAAATGCTTATTCTTCAAGACTTAACTAGATAACCTCATGAATCATGAATGTGTTAATGGAAAAATCCATGTTGTTTGAAACTAAGTTCTTTGTGTGTAAAATCTGCATAATACTATGGTTATTGTAGTTCATATCATGAGATGTATGCATAGATTGGAGGAAATTATAGCGTGATCTATTAAATGCATAAAATATGTTTGTGTTATTGTCTATTCAAGAATCCGATGAGTTTTGGTTAAATAAAAGTTAGTGGGAAAGCATATCTATGTTTTATTCCATTCATACTCCCAAGAGATGCATGAGTTTAAAGAATTTTCATAAATTTTATGCAAGGTTGTGTTGTGTTTGAAAGGTGAAATCTATGTATTTTAGAGAAGTTAAGTAAATGTGTAAAAGTATAGTATGATATTTTTGGGAGGGTAAAGTGGATGAATCTTGTAGTATTTATTTGTGTTGGGAAGTATACAAAGTGTATATTTAAGAGAAAGTGCATAGAGTATGGAAGATGAAAAGTATTTGTTTTGAAATATAAAGTAGGTGAAACGTGTGCATTTTTGGATAAGTTAAATAAATGTGGTAAAGTCTAATATGATATTTTTGGAGGATGAAGTGGATAAATCTTGTAGTGTATATATATATATTGGGAAGTATATGAAGTGTATATTGAAGAGAAAGTGTATAGAATTTTGAAGGCAAAAGGTATTTGTTTTAAAAGTGAAATTTGTGTATGTTTTGAAGAAGTAGAATTTTTGTATAAGAAAAGTAAGGTGTGTGTGTATCTTTTAGAAGATGAAAAGATGCGTGTTTGTGGGAAGTGACTTGTGTGTGTTTTTGAAGGATGACATATGTGAATTTGGAAGAGTAAAATGCTTGTTTTTGTGAAAAATGTGTGTTGAAAGGTGGAATTTGAGATGTATTGGAAAAGGGAGAAATGTATGTTTGAAAATTGAAGATGTATGGTTTTGTAAAGTGAGTTTTGTGTGATTTGGAAAGGTGAAAAGTGTAGATTTTGAAGGGTGATGCTTATGGAAGATGAAAAGTAAACTGTTTTGTGTGTAAGTATTAAAGGTGAAAATATATGTTGAAAAATTACAAAGTGTACTTCCAAAAGTAAAGGTTCCAAAAAGACATTCAACAAACTGGTGTTGAAGCCCGAAGAAAGGTACGTCTTTATTTTCAGTAAATTTCAATTATTTTATTATTATTTATTAAAAGTGTTTCTAATCCTTGTTTTTCCTGTTTTGTTTGCATAAACTGCGAGGAATGATACCGGTCGAGGGAACAAAAGGACAAGGAGCTAATGACATTAGTCGCCTCTATCCAGCCGGGTAGAGGTGCTACGGGCGGAACCACCGGGTCGTAGCCCCCGGTGACTGTGAGTATTCTAAACTTAGAAAACTTTTAGGGGCCCCTGGTGTGATTTGTGCGAATTCTTCCCTTTAGTCATTGTAGTAACTTCACTTTTATTAGGATTACTTCTGTTTTATTTTAGATCCCTAAATTCCTTTTACACATGCGCAAAGTCCTAAGGGTTAGTAATAACAAAAATTTCATCCTATACAACAGTAGTGACACCTAAGGACAAAAATTAAGGACTGAGTCATAGAAAACTTAGACTTAGGATGCATGCACACTTTAGGATAGAAACCTATAACATAGAAAATTTAGTGACATCTCACTTAAAATTAGTAAAAATCTTTAAATTAGAATTCAATCAATTAGAAAATTTTAGCCAATAATTGACTCAGGACATTTCAAAACCTCACAGCCTACTGCACACACTTAGATTTGTTTGTTAGGACAACCGACTCTTGTTTTAGGTTAGGCCGGTGTTTATTTTCTTACTGCTGTATGACGGGTTTTTTCTCGATTTTCACTGCATGCTGGTTGTAAAAATATTAGTGTGTTTGCTTACTTACTCTCACTGCACTCTGTGATGTTGGTTTGATTGACGATTAGATTACCCATAGGCTAGGAGCGATCTGGATTGTTAACATGATTTTCTGCAGGTGGACACACTCGTGCAGGGCAGAAAAAGGGGGCTAATTAATCAAAAAAATTTATATAAATTCTACAGGTACTACAGCTGCTTCGCCCCCAAATAAGGAGTGTGGCCAAGTGTGGCTAATTGATTCAATTTAAATGCATATATATAACTGCTTGGGATAATTTTTGCTTAGGATAACCCTGCAGGTGGTCTAGATTTTCTTTCTTTTTCTGTGAAATGTAATGTAAATATAAATGTATATGAAAATTATCA
This sequence comes from Dendrobium huoshanense, assembly GCA_016618105.1. Taxonomy (NCBI): domain Eukaryota; kingdom Viridiplantae; phylum Streptophyta; class Magnoliopsida; order Asparagales; family Orchidaceae; genus Dendrobium; species Dendrobium huoshanense. The sequence continues at coordinate 41,485,076 of CM028347.1, forward strand.
TAAATGTGAAAGTGATTTTGAAAGTGGGATATTACATCCAATTTAGAATCCAAAGAAAGGAGAATATACCTTAAAGGATTATTCTCTTTTATTTGGAAATCCAAATTAGGATGATTCAATATCCAAATAGAAAAGAAAATACCCCTCTTAGGGATGAATTTCTTTTCATTTGGATATCCAGAACCTGGCAGACCCGAGAAGCTCGTAGAAGAAGAAAAGATGAAATGAGAAGATGGAAGAAAGAAGATGAAGAAATGAAGATTCGAGAAAGAATATATCCCATTTCAAAAATCACTTGCGTCATTCTTAGGATTAGAATCCGGGTTTGTTGTCAGTGGTGCCCGGCCACTTTACTTTTCTGCAAATTCTGGGTGTAATATGGACATTGGACATTGGACATTATATTTGGATTATTAAAATTGATTTTTTACATTATTTGTGCAGTAGATTTTTTTAGGACCTTGTATGCCGTGTTTTGTTTTAGTCTGGATTCAAATCGAAGAGATTTTTTTTTGTAAGGGTACGCTCAAAATTCTTTTACTTGAAATTCTAATAAAATTTTTTAGGCTCACATAGTAACTCTAACGATCTAAGAAGTAAGCTCGGGACCGCCGAGAGTCAGCATAAGCATATTAATACTTTCTCTTCCTTGTTAGGCACCTCCCCACCTGCGGGTTCTGGCAGACCACTTGACCTATGAGGGTGCAGTTATGTCAAGGGGAAGTTGTGCAATCTCTAGGGAAAAATCTATTTTCTAAGCCTAATTTTAAAACTGCTTCATATTCATTTTATGCATTCGAGTCAATTAGCACGCATTGCATTAGATACAAATTAAAAAAGAGTCTAAAATATTAATTGCATTTTTAGACATTTCTCACCCTACATAAGTTGAGGGGCCAATTAGGGTCTGTCTTAGATGTCGGCCCCCAATTCATTAAAACTTAAACAATATCCCTACCCATCTTTCATAAGAAACTGGACACATGGTTTTAAAGCGCATAGGTGGTTAGCTGGCTCCCCAATCCAGACCAGGGTAAGTCCAGATTTGCACTTCATTAGTTAAGTTCGGGTCACTCCTTTGTAGTACCCAAATTAGATTTAGGTTCTGAGGCAGATTCTTTTTAGATCTTAAGTCCTCGCCCTCCGGGAATATAATCCCAACTTTCTAATAAAATGTCAATTTAAATATAAAATTTCTCTCTTAAAATGTAAAGCCCAACATAGGATAGACTGAGGTTGCCTCTGAGCTTCTCAGAATCCGGCTCCTCCTACTTTTCCTCCTTTGACTCGCTAATAAATGTTCAACATTGAGCTTTCTCCTTGGAAAATCTTTACTTTTGTTCCTTGTCTTCTACTTTGTAATCAAAAGGGTATGAAATCACTGCTTTAATCGAGAGTTTTCTTAGGAGCATTCCTCCTAGGATGTAATTAACTATAGGAGCTTGCTCCTATAGGGATTTGAGAACCCCAGACTAAAATAAACCTTCTTTTATTCGTATAAAACAAGGGAAGAATCTTTGAGAACGTAGATATTTTTTAAAACATCATTTCTAATTTTGAATAGACTTGTAGAATGTTATTATTATCTTTTTAGATAATATAATATTATACTTGTTATATTCAACTTTAGAAATGATGAATTTTATAAAACTCATTCTCGCTTTTGGATATCTTGAATAATGTTCTGTTCGTCTTTTAAGATGATATAATATTATTCTTGCCATATCTAAACAAAAGAATGAATAAACTTTTTCAAAAAACATATTTCTATCTTTAAACATATTCTATAGAATTTCATGTTCATCTTTTGAGATGATATGTTATTCTTTGAACTATGTTTGATTATAGATATATCAATTTTCAACATCCTATTCTGATATTGAATCCATTGTAGAATATTGTGTCGGCCTCTCGAGACTGTACTTTATTCTCAATGGTTAGCCGCTGGGACATAATCTTAGGTCTAACAAAATAGGAGAAATCAAAATCTGCGTGGTGACAAATTTTTTTTCTTCACCAATATTTTCTAGAAAATTCACTAAAGTTATTCTTGATTTTTAATTTCAAAAAGAGGGATAAATTTTTAATTACCAATTCACCCCCCTCTTGGTTAGCCGCTGGGACATAATCTTAGGTCTAACAACCTAATTCATATTGAACAAGTTTCAATAAGTTATACTACCATTGGTATTTTAGGTGGCTCTAGTGAGGAGTAGTGTTTTTCTATTTTTTCTCTCACGAATTAAAAAATTTATAGTTTTGAGATGGGTGGAATTAAGGAGAAATATGGACCTAGTGAGCCCTAATTACCTAACCAGCCAAGTTCTACTCAGCCAAGCACTCGTACCCCAAAGACTTTAGGAGATTGGGTTGTTGATTTCATATAACATATGGCCAGATTTAATACTTTTCATGAGGAATGTAAATATTAGCAGTAAGGAATATCACACTGTGTGGCCTATATAATGGATATATAATATCATCAATATAATTACGCTTCCCAATTCAATGAAGCATTAGTTGGGATGTTCATTAAAATCCCATTTGTGGAGAACCCTGACCATTATTATTTCTCACTTGCTCTTGATAATTATGACCCTTGTGTCCACCAGCCACCAACAACATCAGATGATAATGATGATGATGAGCAGGAGAAGGAACAAGATTGGGACTTATGATGAGATTATTGGATTTTGTTTTTCTTTGTTTTTATGTTTCTTTGCTTGAGAGATAGAATGGTGTTCATGATTATTATTATTATTATTAAGAGAGTTATTACTTAGCTTTGCATGTTTGACATTCTTGAAACTTGTATGTTTTTTTATGATTCCAAATATTATTATTTTGATTATTATTTTCTCCTAACACATTTTTAAAGAATTGTTTTGCTCTTATGTGTACTAATATTTCAGGGAAATCATACTCCGCATTGTTGAAGACTTCAAATCAAAATCAGTTTAGAGTTATTATAATTTTAAAGTCTATATTTTTTATTTTATTGAGTCTGAGAAAGTGTGATTGTAATTGAGTAGCTGAGCACACACACACTAGGGGAGAGTTCTAAAATTCACATTTTTAAACTGATCGTACAATACAAAATTAATTTGTATGGGATGATTTTGTCAATTATTTTCCTCAACGAGCAATAGAGCAAACAAAAAAATATCAAATTTTTTTCTAAGTATAGATCATACGAATGATATTTTCATTCATACCGGGATGATCTCCTCTAATTCGACCTCGAACACTATTTGTACAGACTATATTTTTTGTTCGTACAGGGATGATCTTGTCTAAATCAACCTCAAACACTATTCATATGGACGATATTTTTCATTCGTACCGGGGCGATCTCCTTTGGTTCGACCTAAAACACTATTCATACGAACAATAATTTTTTATCGTGCCAGGACAATGGGCTCTGGAGCTTGCACGAATGAAGGTCGTACGAATGATATTTTTTAATCAGACCAGGATGATGGGCTCTAGAGCATGCACGAATGAAGTTTGTACGGATGATATGTTTCGATCGTACCGGGACGAAGGGCTCTTGTGTTCTTTCGTTAATTTTATTATGCTGATTCGTACATACAAACTTTGACATTTCTTCAGTTCGTACCAGACGAACATAGTTCGTATCGGATAATAATCAGGTACAAAATGATTTCATACTGATTCATAATGAGTTCGTACGAACATTTTTTGAACTGTTCGTACGTACGAAATATGATCATACGGGATGATTGTGGATGGTCAAAATTAAAAAATTCAGTTTTCTAGACAATTTTTCAAGTTTTTTCTATAAAAGGTCCACTAAAATCTGACCCTTAATCTTTTTGTCACTTCATCTTCATGAATGGTTAAGGGAAATTAAAGGAGAGAGTGACAAAGAGTGTTTAAAGGTGATTTCTTCCTATTGGAGCATGAAGAGTTCACTTGATTACTCAAGGGTAAGGATCTCTGTGTGTTGTTTTATATTTTCTTCACTCTTTTATCTTGTCCTTCTAGATTTTTTGTGTGAAGATCTTTCAAGAAGATCCGGTTCTCTGCTGACACTCGAGGAGTGTGAACAGCCGAAAGTTCTCTGCCTACACTTGGAGAGTGTGAATAGTCGATGGTTCTCTGCCTACACTTGAAGGGTGTAAAATGATGAATGTTCTTTGTCTACACTTGGAGGGTGTGAAAGGATGAAGGTTCTCTGCCTACACTTGGAGAGTGAAAAAGGACGACGGTTCTCTGCCACAACGGGGATTGGTGGAAGAGAGTTTTGTAAAGGAGAGTCACTTTGGTATAGTGCAATACCTAAAGTTGGAGACTTCAAGGAGTGGATGTAGGTCGTGTTTGACCAAACCACTATAAACCTTTTGTGTCTTTTTATTTTCGCTGCGTGTTTATTTTACTGCAAGTTAACTTTTCTGTGGTTGAAAAATCCTTTTTGAAAAACTTTAAAAAGAACTTGCTCAAGTTCATTAATCGGTTTCTATCTTTTTAAAAAATTAAGAAAGGGATAAATTTTTTAAATTACCCTAAACATTTTAGTATTTTTCTCTTATTTTATTAAATGTGTATTTTTAAATGTGAGCATAATTAGTTTTGTTAGTTGATGGTTACGATAGTCAAAGTAATTGAAGGATTTATGTGTCAATGTTCATGTTTAATAGTAAGCCATTTTAGTATTTTTCTCTTATTTTATTAAATGTGTATTTTTATTGCGTTGTAGGTTTATTATGTTATTTTATAATTTCATGATTTTTATGTAGTTTATAATTCCTATTTATTTAATTTTGTTTATTTCTCCATCAATTTCAAAGGCCCTTTGATACTCATTTCGACAATAAAAAATTTTGAAATTAAATTAAAAGTGCTTAACTGAATGAGCAAAGTATAAAAATTCTTAATTTGACAATCATAACTAGCAACCAAGAAAACTTTTTTAAGTTAATTCTTCATATTATAACACCAAAGCATATAACCATTGGTTACAAGATTGAATAACTAAGTTTAGAAAAATGGACTAAGATTAATTTATAACATTCGTTATAAACCAAGGTATGGAATTAATGAACTTATAATAATCCTTACATTTTTTTCAATTTGTAACCACCAATCACATATTTAAAATCATTATTTGAGTACTCATAAAAGTAAAAGGAAATAAGAGAAAAAATTAAAGATCAAAAGAAAAAGGAAAAATGAAAAGAAAAATGGGTACTCTAACACAAAAAAAAAGTATTTTATGAAGCTGAATTCCAAGAGGATTCTTATACTTAATTTAAAAAGGAAATTGTAAGTAAGCTCGTACATATGACGTTTATAAATAAATTCCAAGTACAAGCATTTCCTAAAGGAAAAATCATTCAACCCAACTTAGTAGTCAAACATTGTACTTACACTTATAATAAATGAGTTCAATTTGGATATTGGCGAAAATGATTCATTAGGATTACGTTTTTTTTATGATTGCTTAAATTAAAATTGTCAGTCTTTGATCATTACAATTCACATCTACATAGTGAAGTATTGTATTACATTTTTAATCATTTTTAATTTATAACTTTTATTTGGAATAATGAATTGATTAAAAGCTAGGTGTAATCACATTGCTTGAGGACAGGTAATAATGTAAGCTGGGGGGAATTTGTTAGTGAAGATTAAGTTTATTTTTCTTATATTAAATTTTAGTAAAAATGTGTGTTTTAGTTGATGTTATGCAAGAATACCTCAAGAAAAAGTTAAAAAAAAAAAAAAATTAAGTTAGATAAGCATCGTAGCGCCCCAAACACCGGTGCAGTAACGCCTTCAATGCCACGACATTGGAACTAGACATCACAACGCTCAAGTATCAACACAATTATAATTAATTCAATGCCCCAATGAAAATACATGCAGTGTCACGGTACTACTGGTGCCTTAGCACCTCATAAGGAATACCACTGTACTCTGTTCTCTTTCATTTTTACAAATAATTCAATACCGAAGAGTCAACCTCTTGACTGCTGCATTGTTAGATTAAATGTCCGAGTGCTATGGTGCACATTTTTTATAGTGCTGAGGCGAGGCAGTTAGGAGCATACTTGGGGAATGTCGCACAAAGATAGCCCAACACCACAACAAAGCCAAGTTAGTAGCGCCGAGATACTAATTCATCATTAACATTGTTGTGCCACCTTATCGAGCATTGTGGCACTTGAGACAGTTTGTGTGAGTGAATATAAATAGTTTTCTATTCTTTTAAGAAGAAACCAAAAAAGAGTGTGGAAAACTATTTAGTGAAGTGGCTTGTCATCTTTGTAGTGGGAAAAACACTACTCAGGAGTGGAAGATAGTGTGGAGAGCCAACAAGTGAAGAGAAAATCATTTTGAAAAGAGTCCATTTGTAGGATCTATTTGGGATTCTCAAAGTAGGGTGATATTTTATTCATTTTCTTTTTTGTCTCTTTTCTTGAAAGTAAGTAATAAAAATTATTTTGCTCCAACTTAATTTTATGGTTGTCAAACTTCTAAGTTTTGGGCTAATTATGTGAATAATCTTTGCAATTTTTTTAATGTAGACTCTTGCACGCAAATGTGAATGGTTGTTCTCAATCATTATCATACCTAGTTTAATTCATACAATGGCCATGTATAAAGTTAAATTTTAGTGTGATACATTGTCTCAATGAAGGAATGTTGGAATAATTATGAAGATTGAGATATAAATATTTCATGACTTTATATAGGATGAATATGATACTAAGGTCTTTGGAGATATAATCAACATAGAGATGTGAAAACGTTTCTATACACCCTTACAAGCTTGACAAAGATCTAAGTGTGCACTGTCTTGGACACAAGTCATATTCTTATGGGAAAATAAAGTACCAGCTTTAAATTTTTTATTTTTGTAATCAAATATGACATATAAAATGACATACTTTCTCAAAAGACAAAAATATTCTTCTATAATGAATCTAAAGATAAATATAGGATTTTGGAAATATGTCAACATTTATACAGATTTTCTTTTATCTCGTGTGAATAAGTTAAGATCAATTTTACTATAAGGTGAATGTTCCCCATATAATTACATCTCATTTGAGGTGAATCTCCTGAGAACACTCTTGATTAAAGTATTGATTTTTTTTTCTTTTAGGATTTTAAAGTTTAGGACAAATAAGTGATTTTTGAAATTTCACTTAAATATGGAACAATTTTTTTTTTTAAGACAAACAAAGAAAAATAAGGATTGTTGGGTTCTAAGAAGCTCCAAAGTACCCTAAACTATCTTATATTAGGATTTAAAATATTTAAATTAGAATTTTAATTTTAAAAGTTTTCATTTTATTATAAATTTGGGGCATATATTTTGTAAATTATAAGATTGAGAAATGTAAAGGAAGTGAGGGCTTACGATGTAGTAGAACAGCCTCAAACTCTAAGACTAAGGTAATTACTATTAAGTTGTAACATGATCCTAAGTCTAAATAAATGCAACTAGACTTAAAACCTTTATCCCAATAAGGGATTATGAAAACCTAACTCTTTTGGACTTAATATCTTTCCTTTTGAGGACTACCATGTAAACCTACTTAATCGCTTCAAAAATCATACACTCAAGTTCTATATGCAATGCATGATAGGTAATTCTTTTGTTATTTTTGGAATTGGGACTTACAACTTAGCCACTAGGCTATGTTTCTTGGATATGAGATTTGTGCTAATGCTTCTAGCTAATGGAAAGTTTTATTTATATTTATCCTAAAGAGGTTTTTTATTTTATTTGTCTAGATCCTTATATACCAATTCTAATTATTTTTATTTCATTCTTTTATTTCATAAAAATATATTGACTCTAAGAAAAAAACTAATTATCAGAAGAAATGAATTTTTTCTACCTGCAAGCATCCAAGTTTGGTGACTCACATAAATTTGAGTTTAGTTTTTAAGTAAATTAGGATGTTAATGTGTGTATAAATTAAAGATTTTAAAATTTAAGTCATGTTTAAGTTTTGATTGGTTTATCTTCTAATTTAATTTTCAATTCAAAGCTCTGGTCAATATCTTGAAATGAGGGAGACTTTTATTATCTTGGGTTAAACTTTGCAAATAGCGATTTAAGATTTATAATACAATAAAGCATATGGAAGAATATAAAATATAATAAAGTAAAATAGAAGAAAAGTAAACACCGTAGTCGAACTTTTATTTGGTCCGGTCACCTAACGTAGCTCTACATTCGGACTCCAGCAAAATAGTGCCACGTGTTCTCACTATTTACCGCGCGGCCCGACGACAACCCCAACCCGGAACGGACACGGGATTGCTATGTTCGCGTGTTGCTAGGTGTTGCTCGGTATTGGTCAATTTTGCTCGAAAATAATGAGAAATACCATTTTGTGAAGACCAATACCGAGCAATACCGAGAAATACCGAGCAATACCATTTTTTTCTCAGTATTGCTCGGTATTTCTTGGTATTGCTCGGTATTGGTCTTCACATAGTGATATTTTTTTATTATTGCCAAGGAATTCCAAGCATTATCGAGCAATACCTAGCAATACCTAGAGCAATACGCGAACATAGCAATCCCGGGTCAAGTCGTCGGGCCGTGCGGTATTGCGTAAGACCACGTGGCGACATGTTATTGGCGTCGGAACGTAGAGCTACGTCAGGTCACCTGACCTAATAATTGTTCGTAGTCTAGAGGTACAAGGCTAATGCCTTATATGGCATCTAGTGCATGCTAGGTCATGCGGGTGACACTCCATTATTGACTTGTCTGTTTTATTTATGATTTTAATTTTGATTTATTTGTATCTATAGATGGTTCAATTTAGATTTTAGTTATTTACAACTTTTATTTAAATTTTTTTTAACATTATTACTTATTATTATATTATTATTATTATTTTTAAAAGTTTGTATATATAGAAGAGTTTATTTTGATTTAATATCATTCTAAATTATTCAGTTTATTATTCTCTCTATTTTAAAATTTTAAATTTATTTATTTAACATTTTAATTACCTCAAAACTTATTCTTTTTTATTTTAAATTTTAATGAAATAAAATATTTATGAAATAATTCTCTGATATTAAGGATAATCTCAAGGAGATTCCATTAAAAAGTGGATTTTAAATAAAAATTTTAATTATTTTAAAATTAGTTCAACAATGAAAATTCAAAACAATAACAAAACGAGTTCTAAAAATTTTGAGAAATTTCTTGGTGGTTAGAGATAACCTCATAAACTACCCAGAAATATTTTAAACCATTCCATCTTAATTTTTATTTTTTAGAATATTTAATAGGTATAACCCTTTGATTATCTAATTCCTAATTCATTATGACTTATTTTTATTAGCAGTTTTATGTTAAAAAAATTAATAGAATATATTTTTTTGATTTTATGTTCTTCAAATTTAGATCCTCACAGATTTGAGTGTACATTCAATCTTTAAGAAAATTTGTCTTCAATTTTAAAATTAATTTGGATTTTTAATGAATTTTATAAATCCTTGGTGATTAAGAAACATTAATGAATTGGTGAAATTTTGATTGACATTTTACATAATTAGGCAAAAACTTCTTGGAAACTTCTTTTATGAGACAAATATGACTCAAAGATAAAAATTTTGAATCATTTTGGCTTCTTTTTTATTTTTTAGGATTTATTGACTTTCATGTAAGCTTAGAGTTTAAAAGAATCATTCAAATCATTTTAAACTAAATTTTCTCTAAATTTTAGATTCATTATAAATTCAAAATATTTTATTTAAAATTTGTAATATTTTATTAATGATTTTTTAAAGATTCTACATCATTTTTTTTTTTTAAATCTTCATAGGGGCCTACACATTAATATAAAATAAGGTTACAAGGTCCTTAAAGGGAGCCTTCAGCTCGTTAATGCTCGACAGAGATACAAAAAAAAAAGTCAAAAAAAAAAAGAAATCTAAGAGCTGATGGTCCCTTATACTAAGATTTACAAAATAATATAATAACATTATAGGGCTACAAGTAGTCAGCATAAAAAAATGGAAGATAAGAATTAAAACATTCAGCATAGTTTTCCTACAAAAAAATCTAAGCTTGACAACCAAATCCTTAGTCCAAAGAGCCTGCAAGAAAAATACACTGCAAAATAGAACAAAGCACATCAAAACATAGTAATAACAAAGGAATTTATAACTATTAATACTTGAAGCCAATCAGAATTATATATATATTATAGGAGCAGAAATCCCAATCATTGTTAATGAAGATGATCCAGTTTGTGATGATCTGCTCGCTCACAATACATACCATGAAATCAGATAACAAAAAAAAAAAAAAACAATGTCAATGGTGTATCCGATAAGGTAATGGAGCAAACCACAATAAATCGTAACCAAATAGAGCAAATAAACATAACCCGAACAAAACCATTGGCATGAAAAAACAAGAAAGTAAAACACCTGTGCCAAGTGATGTAATACTCCAGAAAAATAGAGGCCGGGGTATACCCTCACCTGGAACAGATTCCAATCATAGTCGAAAACCCTTTCCAGCCATGCTTAGAATGATAAGGAAAAATAAACATAGAAGCTTTGTGGAGAGCAGCACACCCATCTAAAAAAAAAAAAAGCAGAATGATAAAAGCATGGAATGACCCCAAAGCAGATAAGCAATGAATATAAAAGGTAGGGACATTTAGAGATGAAACCATCCTCTGCCACATGTAAAATAAAGACAGCAAAAAAAAAAAAAAAAAAAAAGGCCATCACATAAAGGAATTGAACACAACACTAGCCACACAATGATCAAGTAATAGTGAGTAACCAACCCAAACAATAAGGAATAAAAGGGAACCAACAAAACCAAATATTACATCACTATCAAATACACAACAAAAATAGAATAGTCAGAGAAAGGAAGATAAAAACTTATTTAACTCTAACATAAGGAAGCCCCAACCAGTCAAACCTAGCCAGCCCAACATGTTTGGTAGGAAGAAAGGATCCCATGAATTCCCTAAAATCCATCAAATTGCAACCCAACTCGGCTAAAAAATCAACAACAGAATTACATTCCCTATAAATGTGAGTAATAAAAAAATTAATGAACAAAATCCATTGTTTAATTTCTATGATGGTATAGAAATAAGAGGGATTGTCATAAATTTTATTAGTAATGTAATTAATGATAAGCATAGCATCCACTTCAATCCAAAGATTAGTAATCCCAAGAGAATTATATAATTGTAAACCATACTTTAAAGCCTCAAGTTCAGTGAAAATGACAGAATTGACAGTTGATGGACCCGCAAAGGCCACAATGACCTGACCTTTAGCATCAGTATTGAGTTTGTAACGACCTTAATGAAATTTAATTCATCTGACAATAATGTCTTTGCCAGTATGAATATTAGAAGGAAAATTGATACCAAATTTTTATGTAATTTGAGAATAGCCTTTAAAAGAACTCGTATTGATCAAATTAGCCAAATATAACTTTTTCACTTTATCTTTAATCTTAGAGATAATGCTCATGGCATTCATAGTAATATTCTAAGGCTTTGATTCATTTCTACTTTTTCGATGAAACCAACAGATAATAACATGTAAAATATTACAAATATAACCCTTAGAAGGAACATACCAATCTTGCATGATACTCTTAATGATTTTATAATCCTTAAAAAATTGGGCACTAAAAACATTATTAAAAAACAACCACACTTTCAAAGCAATGGAGCCATTAGCAAAAACATGGTTCAAAGTTTCAATATGATAACAACATTGACATTTAGAAATAATGTAAAAACCATTTTAGATAATTATCATATCCACTTGAATGTAATTATTAAGAATTTTGTAAATAAGGATATAATAAGAAGTCAGGATACCTTTTAGACAATTGAACATTTCTAATAGAATGCCAATCTTCTTTGAACAAAAAACCTCCCATCATTAGACTATTGAACAAAATGCAATCATTCTTATCAAGTTGAAGAGTAACTTTTAAAATGAGATTAATGACAAAATCAAGCACCATTTTAGAAAGATAATCCACATTCTAAGTCTTGTCTTGAATAAAATGAGAAACTATACAAGCACTTGTAGTATGGGTATTAAGTAAATTATCAATTCTCTAAAGGAAAATCACCACTTACCTGTGACACATTTTGGTAGTTTATATGGCTTTTTCGTCAGTTTTAAAAATTACATACAATTTTCCAGTGGTTCACGATCCGCCGGTATAAACCACGTAGGAAACAAATTGTGACCATCATTTTTCGGTGGCTGAGTGTTTTGACAGCTTTCCAACGGCTAGAACAGTCGGTAAATTATGACATTCAAAATGCCGGTGACCACTGGTAAATTCCCAGCGGTGTACCGACCATATTAAACCGTCAAAAAGCCGATTTAACCCCGATAATTCTAGCGGTTCTTTGACCGTCGGTAATTGGTGATTATCCTGTAGTGATGGAAAAATAACCTAACCAATTGACTTGCTAGAAAAAGATGTTACCCCACCGTAAACCCCATAGAATGAAATTCTAAGCAACCCATTTAATGGAGCACAACCTTTCCAATTAAAAGTATCCTTTTTTTTTTTTGAAAAAAATAGTTGAGAGGGTGTTTACCAACACAATATTTAGAAACCATAAAATTTGCCCAAAGGCTTTTTTTGGCTCTAAAACTAAACAAAAGTTTACAAGAAAAACAAAGAGTTATGTCATATAAATTTTTAAAATCAAGCTTGCCTTCATCTTGGATACCAAAGTAGCTATCCCAAGAGGCCCATAATAAAGTAGATTTACCCTCATTTGCTCGCCAAAGAAATTTGTTGAAAATTGTTTCCAACCTACTACAAACATTCAAAGTTGGATATAATGTATGAAATAAATAGATAGGAGTAGAACAAAGGATACTCTTAATTAATACTAATCTACCCCCAAAAGGAAGAAAATTAATAGCCCAGGTTGAAAGCTTATTGTGAATGTTAGAAAAAACATGTCTCCAAATAAATGAGATCTCTTCTTACCCTTGAAAAAAGGGGTGCCTAAGTATTTAAGGGGAAGATGCTTGTGCAAAAAACCAAAATTGTTTTGAGTATAGATGATTCTCTAATTGGAGATAGACTTGGCAATGATAAAAATGGCTTTTTCCTGGGATTAAAATTATTTCACTAGCATTTTGAAATTGACCAAGAGATTTAAAAAGTGTATTAAGCATTTTTCAAGAGCCATTAGTAAAAATAATAAAATTATCATCAAAACTTAAATGAAATACATGGAAGCCACTATTAGTATGGTACTATAAAGTGTGATGTTTTCTAAAAAGATCATTAAGACCTCTAGAATGAAATTCCATTGCAAAAATAAACTAAGCAGGGGATAAAGGATCCGTCTGCCTAAGGCCATGAGTAGAGCCAAAAAAACCATGGCTCTTGCTAATGATAATAATTAAAAAAAAGCAATGCTCGATACTACTCTTAATGATCCTTATAAAATAATTATTGAAACCAAATAAGTTAAGCATAGTATAAAGAAAATCCCAATTGAGATTATCATAAGCTTTGGTTATATATATATATATATATATATATATATATATATATATATATATATATATATATATATATATATATATATATATATATATATATATATATATATATATATATATATATATATATATATTTTAAAAAATGACATTTTCACCAGAAATTCTAGCCTCCTAATCATGAACGAATTCTTGAAATTAAAACATTATCAAATATAGACTAACCTTTTAACACAACTTGTTTTCTCTAAAGAGATTATGGTAGGGATAATTAACGCTAATCTAGCCATTATCAACTTAGCATGGAGCTTGTTGAAGAAAGAACAATGACTAACTGGATGAAAATCACTCCAAAAATTTATGGAGTCTATTTTGGGAATTAAAATAATAGAAGAAGAAGAAGTAAAAAATTCAGGGTAAGGGTTACCATTAAAGAAATCAATATCAATATTAAATAAATCATATTTAATAATATTTCAAGATTTTTTCAAAAATTTGTAGTAAAACCATTCAGACTAGCAACCAAATCAAAATTCATCTTTTTAATAATTAACCAAATTTTCTTAGTAGACAAAATTTTAGTAAGCATAGAGTTATCCTCTTCAGAAATAATAGAGGGAATAAAAAAAATCCAAATCCAAAACAGGATTGAAATTTTTGTTAAAAACATTCTTAAAATAATTGATCCCCATCTTATAAATAAAATTAAGAGAGTCAAATTGAGAGCCAACAGGATTAGAAATTTTAAATTTTATGAATATGACTAGCAACTTTCTTATGATTAGCAATATTATCGAATGTTTTGGTGTTTCTATCACCCTTAACAAAGAATTTAGAAGCAGGTCTTTGTTTATAAAATCTTCTTCTTGCTCCTAAAGTTTAAATAAGTTATCTTTAGCCTCATTAAAATAGGAAAGATTTTCCATAGAAGGATTGGTCAAGTAGTTATTATCAGCAAAAATAACATGATTCTTAGCATGAATAATATTATAAAATATATTATTGAAAAAAATTTGTTCCACCAATTTAACTTTTGTTTAAGCCTTTTAAGCTTAAACCAAAATCTAGACATGCCAATAATATTATCAAAAGGAAATAAAAAGGCATACCAATTGCTCTCAACAATGTTAAAAAAAGATTCATGAAGAAGCCACATGTTCTTAAATCTAAAAGGAGATTGAAAACTTGTGCACTCCATAGAAATACTCAAAAGAAGAGGAGAGTGGTCAGATAAAGTTCTAGATAAATGTTCAATGTGAGTACTACGAAACTTGTAGATCCATAAGTTTTTAAAAAGAAGATGATATAAGCATTACCACATGTTAGTTTGATTCCACAAAAATGCATTACCATTAAAATCAATATCATGTAAACTAGAGTTTAAAATCATCACTACAGGAAATTCATCAATTACCGGTGGTCTGGATCGACGGTTATGTAATCGTCGATATTAACGGCAGCTTAACTGACAGTTAGACCGTCGGTGTTTACCGGCGGTCTAATCGATGGTTATTTAATTTAACGCCACCGAAATTAGCGGCGAAGAAATAACTGCCAGTTAGTCTTCCAGCATTAGTTCTTATCGGTGCTTTACTGACAATTTAATCCACCAGTGTTAAGTGAATTATTTTTGGCGGTCTTAACCATCGGAAAGCCTCCAGAAAATGCCCTAAATAAGATAGCAGAATAAGTATAACAGAGCATCCGACTGTGGTGGTTTAGGAAGCTCTCTTCATACTAGTGGATCTGTTCCTCATACATAATATAGTCGATGACTGGTAAAAGCTTTAATTTAGTTTAATAAATATATTTATATTATTATAAATATATCTTATATTTTTAGAAAAGAGTTTCTTGATCGATAGCCAACACCGTTGGAGTTGCATACGAGAACTCACCAACATCAAGCTGATAATCAGTGGGTTGATGAAAAGGCTAAAAAAGCTCATGTGAGTATAATTTTATGGAGTTTGAGAATATAAATTTATTTTAATAAAACTCATTCTAATATCAACATATTTTATGGATTTATTTTTGCAGGATGATTTTGTATGAGCTCTAGAAAGTCATCAATCCACTGGTGAGGGATCATCTTCAGGATCGACCCAATATTCTAAGTATCATACATGGTCAGATATTATTGGAGGACTGCAGAGAGGAGGGTATATAGCTTGGGTTTGCAAGGCTATGCTTATGAGGGCAGTTCATCCACCTCAGCATTTTATGATCTTAGTAGAGCTTAAGAAAGTGTAAGCTAGAGGGTTGCAGAACTAACGAGAGAGATGAGAAATGTTTAAAATGAGATGCAGACAGAGTTGCGATCCCACAGAGATGAAAAAAAAAAAAAAAGAAAGAGTAAGAGCAAGAGAAGCCACATACATCACCAGACAACAAGGACATGGAGGAGGATTAGTACTCTTTTTTGTTTGATGAACTTATGATGAACTTATTGTAAACTTATTTAGTTTAACGAACTTATGTGTAAACTTATGATGAACTTATTTGGTTTGACTTATTATTTGGTTATGAACTTATTATGAGTTGATTTGTTTTGATGAATATTTTTATGATAATTTTTGTGATTGATTATAGTGGTGTGTTTCCCATATTTGTGAAAATTGTTATATTTTTTGTGTATGTTTAGAGTTTAGGATGAAAATCAATAAAAATAGAGGAGAGGTTGTCATTGTTTTTTTCAAATACTACAGGTTTTCGGCGGCCAACTGGCGGTTTGGCCGCCTGAAACTTCGATACCGGATGGCTAATATCAGCCGCCGAAAGATTATTATTACCTCCGATAGTTTTTGGTAGCTTACCGATAGTTTTTGGTGGTTCTCCGATGATACGCCGGTGGTGGTACCGTCGGTAATTCCTTCGGTTATGACCGCCGGTAAACTTCCGGTGCTTTACCAACGATATGCTGGAGGTTTGGCCACCAGTAAAATCTAACTAAATTGGTGGTTAAATAGTCAGTAAGCCACAGATAAATAACCAGTGGTGACCGACATTATGACCCCCGAAAAACTATAGGTGGTACGGTCCCCCAGTACATAAAACCACCGGAAACAAACTGTCGGAAATAGTTTCCTACGTGATTTTTACCGGCAAATTTTAAACTACTACAAAGCCGCCAGTTTTTTCCCACCAAAAAGCTTATGATAACCGTCGGAACAAGCCGCTGGTACTACATGATTTTCATGTAGTGCATATTATTAAAATACTCCATAACATAAAAGTTGGGTGATTTCCTACCAACTCTCTCAGAAACATTAGTAATTAAAATCACCACCAATCATCCAAGGTTAAGATAAATTAGTGATTTGATTCCATAAAATTCTCCTTTCAATCCAAGAGCAAGAGGCATAAATGAAATAAGCACAATAGGAAA
>CM028347.1:42102493-42287663 GCA_016618105.1 Dendrobium huoshanense
GTTGTCTCCAAGAGTAACCTTTCCTCCTATCCTGGTCTCTAGCAAAATGAATTGATTGGCATCGCCAGCCATATATCGAGAGCATCCACTATCCAGGTACCACATACTCTCATGAGGCCTTTTGTGAGATCTTACATACAAAATCATCAAATGTCAGATTTAGGAACCCAAGTAGGTTTGTGTTCCTTCTTATGAAAAGTAGAATGCAATGCATGTGTGCTTTGTTGTTACTCATGCAATTTGGGTCTCCACACCTAATGTGTACTATGGTGAACAGTGCAAGTGTATTAGATGTGTCCTAGCACGCCATATGAAAAGCATCTAACTCCAGGAAAAGGATTTCTTAAATGGTTTGGGTAGTAATGCCTCTTCCTAAGTTTTGACTTTTGATCAAGTGTAGGTGTCATCCAATTTCTCTTAAGTGTATCCAATTCATTTTTAGACCTCAAGTTAGTATCTTTTAAAGCATCATTATCAATTCTCAAATTATGCTCTATCTCTTTAGATTTTTTAAAATCAGATTCAAGTGAGGTGTGTGAAACTTTCAATGAGTCTTGCTCTTCAATTAATTTAGAATATTTTTTATTTAAATCATCAAATTCATCAAGTAGAGCCATATGATTTGAATCAATTGTTAATTGATCCTTAATCAAAATTTCATGTTCTTTTTATAAATTCAAAAGCTCCAATTTAACAGCAGCATGAGTTTTCTTAAGCTTTCTATATTATGCTTGAATTTTTTCAGAAACTTCAATGAGTTGGTCATAGGATAGTTCACATATCTCTTCTTGATCAAAATGATCATCTACCAATAAGCATAGGTTTTTAGCTTCAGTCTCAAATGAATTGGATGCAGAGTCCTCCTAGAACGCCTTTTAAAATTTCTTTTTATCCTTCCTAGACTTGGGTTTCTCCTCACCCTTTTCTTTGCTTGAATGAGCTTTGAGTGTAGGGCAATCAGCTTTCACATGTATAGGTTTCCTGCATTCAAAACAAACCATGTCATTAAAGATCTTAAAATTTTTATTTCCCTTATCTTTGTTCCACTTTTGATGTTACTTTTGTTTCTTTCTTAGAAAGCTTTTGAATTGCCTTATGATTAAGGCAAAGTCATCACTTTTAGACCCTGAAAAGTTCTTTCATGATGGAAACACCATGAACGATGGTGGAGCACGGTCGCCGACCATCTTCGGCCGGCGCTCTGATGGAAGATAAAAGATTGGATGGACGTCGATCAGGAGGAGCTCGATTTGCATCGACATCACCACCAACATTTGGAGATATCAGAGAATTCCCTGGATTAAAGGTTAATGCAAAACCTTTAATCATTAATGAAGGAGGTCTTTTAATGAAGAAACAAATTCCTGAGGTTGCTGGCAAAGGAAAAGATATCATGGAAGACGAAGAATATCCGGTCAAATTTAAACTGATGAAGAATCAATCTGCTATGAAGGGAGAAATTAATTTTTTTCCATCTTCTATAAGCAAGGTGAATTCAAAGATTGGAGAAATTGCAGCTGGATATGAATCTAATAAAGTTGAGAAAGATAAATGTTTAGACGGAACAATGAAAGACATCAATGTAGTCAAAAAATGTTTGGTCAAAAAATAAAAACATCAATGTAGCTGATTTGGAATTTGGAAACTGCAAATCTGTGGATGGCAAATTTGTGAAGCTCAGTATGGTGAAAGTGCAAGAATATTAAAAAAAAAAGGAGAAATCACTGGTTGTAAAGGTATTTGGGAACGAAATTTCCTTCTCTTCAATTAGTTATGAATTGAGGAGACAATGGAGTCAATATGGAAAATTCCATCTAACTGTGCTTGGGAAAGGATAGTTTCTATGTTCTTTTTATGAACCTTAAAACATGGAGGCTGTATTAACAAATGGTCCTTGGTTAGTTAATGGTAACATTGTGGAATTAGATAGATGGTCTCATAAGTTTGATCCTAACTCTCTTAAAGGTATTTCTGGTCCCATTTGGATTAGATTGCCTAATTTGCCGCTGCATTGCTGGGATGAAATAAACATATGCCGTATAGCATCTATGATAGGCTCTCCATATTTGATTGATGGCAATATGTTCCAATGGTCTAGGTGTGAATTTGGTAGAGTTTGTGTTCGCATAAACTTGGATGATAAACTTCCAACAAAAGTATGGGTGGAAGGCGAAGAAGATAAATTTTTTCAAAAAGTAGAATATGAGAGGCTACCAAATCTCTATTTTAAATGTGGGAAAGTTGGACATGGAAAGAATGAATGTCCTATTAAAGCTCTGGAGCAAAAATCCTTGTTTTCTAAATCTAATATGTTAGATGCTATCAACATAGAGGACAGAGGAAAAGCTGATATGGAGAAAGTTGTAAATCCTGACAATGATTCATATGGTCCTTGGATGCTAGTAAACTATGGAAAGAAAACAATTCTTCAGCAGCATGTCCAGAAATATCACTCCTCGGGTAAAGACCAACTGGATTCCAATTAAACAGAACAAAAAAGAAGGTGTGATCTCACAGAAGAATAAGATAAATGAAGAAATTGCTGATATGGTGGGAAACATTCCTGAGATTACTTCAGAATGTAATGAAGTCAACAACAGAGAATCATATCATGTGAGCATTGAAAACTGCTTCAACACTTTAATAGATCTAGAGGAAGGAAAAATTTTCACAGAAGCAGCTCCAGCAAGTAATGAAAAAGAAAGCTTTATTCCTCAAGGCAAAGAAGGACCTGACAGTTAATCTGATGTTAATGATAAAGGAATCTCGGATACAACAATGGGTGAAGATAAGAAGACTGTTAAATCAGGATCACTTGATACTACAATTTTTATCAAAAAGAGAATCCCAAAGCAATTGAGGGATTTGAATCCTATTAACTCCAATTCTAGAAGTAGAAGACTTGATAATGAAGGAAGAGGTAATATGGGGACTAATCCCCAAAAACTCTTTTAATGAATTCCATAGCATTTTGGAATTATAGAGGAGAAAGGAAGAGGAGTGCTTCTCTCTACATCAAAGAATTTGTGAAAAACATTGGAGTTTTTTTTTTGGGTTTAATACAAACTAAAATTAGTCATGTCAACCAAGGTGAAATTAATGAAATGGTGGGAACTGATTGGGAATATTACATGATGCCTTCTGCAGGACTCTTTGGAGGCTTTTTATTGCTTTGGACTTCTACTATTGTAGAATTTTCTTTGGTAGCTTGTTCAAACAAAATTATTATTGGAGATCTCAAAATTCAAGACAAAGGTATTTGGAGAGTAGCTACAATATATGGTAATAGAGAAGTTTATAAAAGAAGAGAGCTTTGGCACATGATTGATAAGTACAATAACAATGAAGTTCCTTTGGTAATTGGAATGGACTTTAATTATATTTTGAACAAAGAAGATAAGATGGGTGGAAAAATATTTATTTTTTCTCAAGGGCCTAAAGAGATGAAGGAATGCTTGCTCAACAATTATCTTCATAAAGTTGGGTTTATAGGACCCAAATTCACTTAGTGCAATAACAAAATTGGAGGTGCTAGAATTCTTGAAAGATTGGATAGGTGTTTCACTAACACCATTGCTTTGAGTAATCCAATTCAGTTGATAGAGAGACATTTGGCTAGGGTTGCTTCAGATCATTGCCCAATCATTCTTCAATTTCAGAATTCTAAACCGTCAATCTCAAAGAAAATAAGGTATGAAAATTATTGGTCTTCTTATCAAGCCTCTTTTGCTATAGTTAAGAAGGAGTGGAATAAAAAATATCAAGGTGATTACTCACAAGTGTTGAACCAAAAATTCAAATATTCTTTAAAATCTTTGTTTTACTGGAGCAAATTCAAGCTAAAGAATTTGAACAAACTAAAGGAGGATTTATTAACTGAGATCTTGGTACTTCAAAACAAGGAGGCTGCAAATGGTTATCTCTCCGAACTTGAATATTGGAGTCTTAAAGATAAAGTTAATGAGCTTAACTCCACTATGGAAAGATTAAATTCTTGGTGGAAACAAAGAGCAAAAATCAAATGGCTCAAGAAGGGAGATGTCAATTCTAGTTTTTTCCATTCTTATGCAAGTGCTAAAAGAAATTCCAGCATAATAATCAAAATTAAAGATGATAATAGATGTACAGTGGAAGAACAAAACAAAATAGAAGAAATCTTCTTTCAGTTTTTTAGCAGAAAATGGGAAGACAGTCATTGTTTTCTGGATGGATGGCCGGAAGTTAACAGTCGGGTTGCTAATACAAAGCATGGTATTCTTGAAGCAGATTTAACCTGGAAGGAAATGGAGATTTCTTTAGAACAAATGAATGGAAATACAGCTCTAGGTAATGATGGAGTTACTAATTCCTTCATTAAAAACTAATGGAGATTAATCAATGCAGATTTTTGGAGAGCTTTATATAAGTTTTTCAACAAAGGTGCCTTAAACAAGGAATGGAAGGATACTCTTATTGTGCTTATTCCAAAGGTATAAAATCCTTTATTTACTTCCAATTATAGACCTATTATTCTATGTAACACTATTTACAAGGTTGCGGCAAGGATTATTTTGAATAGATTGGTTTTGGTCATTCCAAAGCTAAGTACTATGGAGCAAGCTACATTTATCAAGGGAAGGTTATTGTCGGACCATGCTTTGTTGGCACAAGAGATATTTCATAAACTCAGATATTCCAAGGCTTCCACGGGACTAGTATCTTTTAAAATCGATATGGAACAAGCCTATGACTCCATGGCTTGGCCTTCTTTACAGAAAGTGCTCACATACTTCAACTTCCCTCCAAAACTCTCTCACTTAATCATGGAGTGTGTAATATATCCAAAATATTCTATTATCATCAATGGATGCTATTCTAGCTGGATTCAAGCAAAAAGCGGGTTTAGACAAGGTTGTCCCCTATCTCCAATCCTTTTTATTTTATGTTCTCAACTTCTTTCTAATGCTTTTATCCAAAATTCTTGTGGTATCAAAATTTTCTCTAATGGCCCAAGAATCTCGCATTTATTGTTTGCTGATGATATTATCATATTTTTGGAAGCCAATAGAAAGAAAATTATTGAAGTTAAGAAAATTCTTAATAACATTTGTGATTGGACTGGACAAAAAATAAAATTCAAGAAATCAGCTATGATGTTTGGGAAAAATGTGATTAAGTAGAAAGAAAAAAGCATCAAAAAATCATGGGATTCAAAATAGTGAGAGAATTCAACTATCTTGGTTTGAAGATGGTTTTGAGAAGGCTAAAATATGATGATTTCCAGTTTATCATTGTAAATGCTTTGAAAAAGCTTAATCAATGGGGTAACAAGATGTTGTCTCTTGCGGGTAAAATGACTCTTGTGAAATTTGTGCTCTTAGCATTACCTACTTTCCATGCAACACATTCTCTTGTTCCTAAGAGAATTTTGGACAAGCTGGAAAAAATTAGTAGAAGTTTTATTTGGAGTAAGAAGAATGGAAAGGAATGCATTACATCAGTTGGACAGAAATGTGTAAACCAATGAATGAAGGAGGTCGCAGAATGAACTCTAACAGCCTCAAATCACCTGCTCTAAAAGCTCGGATAGCATGGAGATTTTTTCATATTAAAAACTCTCTTCTCAACAAGCATATTGTTTCAAAATATGGAGAAAAGCCGAATAAGGGAAAGGGAGGAATTGTTTGTTCTTCTTCTTACAAACTACTCAAGGAATGATACAAGATGTTAAAACCAATTATTAAATGGGTAATTGTGAATGGAGAAAAAGTTGATATCTTTAAGGATATATGGTTACTTGATAGAAGTATTCAAAGTTGGCCAACATTTGTTGTTCCCCAAGAAGAAGACTCAATTTATCTCAGTAAATTTATCAATAATGGAGAGTTGAATCAAACAAAGCTGTTGGAGATATTTGGGAAAGAATTGTTTGACTTGATCATTCAAAACAAAATTAATATAGAAGATGGAGAAGATCATATGGAATTAATCCAACAAATTTTTGGAAGATCAATTACAGCTCTTACTTTTCAAGCTACATCTACTGAAACCGTGGATAACAATTATTGGAAATGGATCAAAAAAAGTCAAACTTAATGCACGGGTGGAAGTTTTTTGGTGGAGGCTTTCTAGAAATGCTATCCCAACTATTAAATTCCTTTCATATAGAGTATTAACTGATCTTGTTAATTGTCCAAGAGGTTGCAACTCCGGGGAAGACAAAGAACACATCATGTGTTCCTGTTTAAAATTTAAAAAGGTAATTGATCTTCTAAACCAATGGGGATTCTATATTCCTTATTTTGATAACATCGAGTTATGCCTAGAATGGTTAGAATCAAGTTCTAAGAAAAAAGGAATGATGGTTAATCTTTATTGCAACACTGTATTTTTATCCTGGAAAAGCGGAAATAAATTTACTCATAAGGGAGTGGAAGATAATCCAAATTTTATAGCATCAAATGCAATTTATCAGGCTTCAATTTCTTATAGCTTTTGTCCATATAATTTGGGCATTTGGGATGTCAACTAGTCTTTTAGACTGTCCAATATTTGGCCTCCTCCTCCACCCAATTGGCTAAAGGTAAATGTGGATGCCTCTCTTCTTTCTTCATAAAAAGCTTGTATTGCAGCTATTTTCCGTGATAGCTACGAAAGATTTCATTATGCTTTTGGAAGATCATGCACTCATTGGGATATTGCTCAATTGGAATTACTAGCTATCCATTCTTTAAAAGAGGAGATAAAGGATTGGATGTTCAAATAAAAAGGCATCATCATTGAAGGAGATAACTCAAATGTCATTTCTTATCTTCAAAAAGCTCAAATGGATGAGGGTATGGATTTTTTACAAAACTTTAATTTTGTTATCTTCAATTGTATAAGTCATGGAAATAATGAGTTAGCAAACATGTGTGCTAACTATGCTTTATTTGGTAGTTTTAGTTGGGATGAGTTCTCTTTGAATAATATTCCTCTTTCTTTTTTTATTAAATTGAAGGAGCAATCAACCTTGTAGTTGCTTTTCTATCTTCTATTTATATATTAAGGCTTGGCTTTTCCTTAAAAAAAAAAAAAGTCCTGGAAGAGTTAGAGTCCATGTTGTTAGCCTTCAATGCCACAATTTTCTCCTTTCTTTTCTCACCTGCATTAAGATTTCTTTGATTCACCCTTTGCTCGTAAGAAATGAGTGAGCCAAGTAAGTTATCAATTGAATAAGTGTTCAAATCCTTAGATTCAGTGATTGCAGTGATTTTAGCATCAAAAGAGGAAGGCAAGCATCTTAAAATTTTGTTCACTTTTTCATAGTTTGAAAGTTCTCTTCCTAAGGCATGCAAAGAAGTTACAATTTGAGTAAACCTTGTATGCATGTAAGAAATTGATTTAGAAGGTTTCATACGAAAATGTTTGTAGTCATGCAAGAGAATATTCGAACGAGAATGTTTCACTTCATTGGTTCCTTTATAAGTAATGCATAACCTATCCCAAATCTCTTTTCCAGTAGAGCAAGTAGAAACACACATGTAATCCTCAGACTTTAAAGCACAGAAAAAATAGTTCAAACACTTCGCATTTAATTGAGCTAAATCTCTTTCATCAAAAGTCCATTCATTAAAAGCCACTTCAGTTTTAATTCCATTAATTTCACAAGAATGTGGAGAATATCCTTCTTTAATAAGCATCCACATGCCATAGTCAGTTGATTGCAGAAAAGTACACATACGAGTTTTCCAAAAATTAAAAGGAAGGTTGTCAAACAAAGGAGGTCGTGTTATAGAATATCCTTCAGTTGTATTATGATTCCCAAAGTTAGCTATGGATCTAATTCAAAACATTTTCAAACTAAGTTTTTATGAATCCCGCTCTGATACCAATTAGAAGTTCATTAGGGTTGTTAAGCCCTTGAGAACTAGCCCGAGGCTAACCAAGAGGGAGGGGGGGGGGTGAATTGGTATTTAAAAAAGAAAATCTTTCTTAGATCAAGTCACAATAAGCACAAACCAAAATCACCACAAAAAAATTAGTGTGGAAAAATTAAAATGTGGAAGCAATAGAAAGAACACAAGGGTTTATAGTGGTTCGGTCAACTTGACCTATGTCCATTCCCTACAGGCGCCCTCTAGATATTGCACTAAGAAATTATCTCTCCTTTAGCTCCCACAGCTAGGCGGAGAAGCCTTTACAACCGACTCCTTTTCACCAACCCTGGTGCGGCAAAGAACCGACTCCTTTTGCTTCGTCCTGAAGCGGGCAGGGAACCAACTCCTTTTCCTTCCTCCTGAAGCGGGCAGAGAACCC
This sequence comes from Dendrobium huoshanense, assembly GCA_016618105.1. Taxonomy (NCBI): domain Eukaryota; kingdom Viridiplantae; phylum Streptophyta; class Magnoliopsida; order Asparagales; family Orchidaceae; genus Dendrobium; species Dendrobium huoshanense. The sequence goes on from CM028347.1 coordinate 42,110,771, forward strand.
GAACCTTTTTCTAAAGTAGACCTCCCAAGAATGAAGGATGAAGCTTGGAGAAGATGACTTGGAACCTTGCTTGGAATAACCCTTGTGAACCCTCTCACAAACTCCCCCTCACAAGTCTCTCTCTCTCTCTCTCTCTCTCTCTCTCTCTCTCTCTCTCTCTCTCTCTTTCTCTCTCTCCCTCTCCCAAGGCTCTCTTAGGTCAAGATAGCAGCACTCAAAGTCCCATACATGAGAAATATCAGATCCTATAAATAGAATTTCAAGAACTGACATTATCATCCAGGATGATATGGATATCATCCTGGTCGATCAATACAAATCATTTACTATCATACTGAACATCGCTCTGAATGGAGTCTGGACAACTCAAAATTAGCTTGATCATCCAGGATGATCTCACGATCATCCCAGATGATTATTTCAAATCAGAGGTAAATCATCTAGGACATCGCCCTGAATATGATCTGGCCAATGTTGATCGTCTAGAAGTAACTAAGGTTTTTGAACTAATTATTCCGGATGATATTGAGATCGTCCCGGACGATGTGATCTAATCAATCATCCTTAATTACTTTCCTTAATTATCTGATTAATTTAGGCATAATTATATCAAATCATCGAAGATGATTCACTATCGTCCTGGCTGATATCCAAAGATAAAGAATTCCTAAATAGATCATGTTGACAATTTTTTTCTGTTTTGAGCATATCGTCCTGGCCGATACAAGTATCATCCAGGCCGATATCCTAATGACGGCTGCTTTGATTAGGAGTCCTGATTAGGATTTTTATTTTAAACTCGATCGTCCAGGACGATATAAATATTGTCCAGGATGATGTGAGTAAAAATAGAAATTCTAAATCAGTAAGAAAAGAATCACTCAAGTGTGCTTGTGTAGGGTTACTTAGCATCAGGCACTTCCAAGACTACAATTGACTTAAGAAAGGGAAAAGAAAAGTTACAGACTAACTCAACCCTAATCTACCCAAACTTGAGCTGCTTTCGTTTGTCATCTTATCTCTTGGTCCTAAAATGTCAGTAGAAAAAGGCAGTCGTATTGTTTGCGATCATCAAAACCATAATTCATGAAACCAAATTTGCAACAGTTGGTTCAACCAAGATTGGTGTATTGGGTCATGGGGGACCTTATGGAACCCTTGGTTTGAATTGATTGGGATTGGGTTGAAACTTTGCTCTTGAAGACATCTCTTTGGACACTTTGTTCTAGATATATGGGTAATCAAAGTGGGCCCAAGGCTTTCTCCTTCAAGAGGGATTTCTTAGGGACTTGATGGGTCAGTCGATGGGTTTAGATTAACTTTGGAAGGCCTTAGTCAAAGGGTTTTAGTTAGATTGGGATGTATGTGTGGTTTTGTCAAACTTGGTTTACTACCAAGGGTCAGGGGTTGGGTCCATTGAGTTTTAATAGATGATATGAACTTAATGGAAGTGCTCTAAGCCAAGATAGTTCATCTGGTTTAAAATGGCTGTTTGAACTCTTAAGGGGTATTTTGGTTAACCATGGTTTATTTGGTCAACTAGATCAAAATAAAGGTTAAATTTTAGTCTAAGGCATCCCTAAAGATTCTTAATGTTTATTAAGATATGTCTCATGTCTTAATGTGATTGAACCATGTTGAGTTTTAGGGGAAAGTCCAAAAATGCCCTTATAGGACATTTTGGTTATATTGACCCATAGTTAACTCTAGGTCCACCAAAATGTAGTTTATTTTTTAACATGTCATATAAATAATCATGGACATAGTCAGGGGTTTTGGAAAAGGCTCCAAGGTCAAACTCCATAAAGTGACAAGCCTAGTGGCGTAGGTTATAAATATTTGAAGGTTTTATAATCTTTGGAAATTAATTTAGTTTATGGTGTTAGAATTGTTAGATTGAGTTAAAATTTAGAGGGTTGACCCTAAGGGCATGCTTAATTAATATGCTATTGATATCTCATGAACCTAAAGTCATTCGATTGACTTTTAAGGTGATTGAAAAAGCACCCAAAAAGGGTTTCAGGACCTAGGTCATTAAATCTGGGACTTGGTTTGGAATTCTAGATTTGGACTAAATTTTAGGTCTGAATGATTGAGTTTGAATTATCCACATCAATTGCAATCAAATTAATGATTATAGTTGATTAGGAATGTTTGAGGTTTGATAAAAGACCAGATTGAAGGTTGATTTGTAGGGTGGATTTAATTGTAGGGTAAAAATTAAACTAATGGCTATTTGAAGGTTGGATTTGGAGTTTTATTGGTAGTAGAATGGGCCTAGATGACCTCATACAAAGATGAGGTCAACAATGTCCTCTAGTGATTTATAAAATTTTAAGTTCTTGAGGAAGCTTTTGATAAAAATCTTTTACCAAGCTTTGTACTCTCAAGGGTCCATTTTTTAGGGATTTTCAAATAGAGACATTTTTGTCTATCATAAAGCCTTCTTAAGAGATATAAAATAATGGAGCCATCTTATAGACTTTTAAATATGGGGATAAGACATAATAATAATTATAATCAAGAATATATATATATATATATATATATATATATATATATATATATATATATATATATATATATATATATATATATATATATATATATATATATATATATATATATATATATATATATATATATATATATATACAAATAAATGATTTATTGGTGTGAAGTTGTCAATATGTTATCATTTGATCTAATTAATTGGTGTTGGTTAGGTGGTTCCATTTATGGTGTTTGAAGATAATAAGAGTTTGATTGTTCAAAGATCCATGAAAGATAGATAATTCTTTTAAACTAATATTATGATATTGCTCAACTTCCTATAGTATACCAATCAAGGATTAGTCATTATTTGAGCCATCAAAAGTGGTATAATTAGCTCATTGGAGCTACTAGAGGTAACTTGAGCAAGCCAATGATTTATTTCTTATGATATCTCATATACCAAATAATGGATAGAGTTTAAACTTTAATTGGTAAATAGATATAATTTTCATGAATATATAGATCACTAGATGATTGAAAATTGTATTCTAGATTGCCTATCATCCACTAACATGAATTAGGCATTGATTGTAGAAATGGTTCCTATAAGGTGATTAACAGAGTGATCATGATGAGAGTTAATGTCGATTGGCCTTAAAAATTATCAATATTATACAGGTGAGAATGAAGCTTAACATTGATCTTCTCAAGATATACAAAGATTCAAAAATTGTGTTATTATGTCCACATAATTGTATTTGTCGATTTGAACATTTATATTATAAGTGGGAGGAAACTCTATTCCATCTATGATGATGAGAGAATCTTAATATGTATAGCATATTACTTCAGATTTAGAATCCTAAAATATAATTTGAGTATAGTTTGATGTTTCTTCTAAAACTTGAGAAATTATAAGCAATAGTTATTATCTCATAAAAGTTATCACAACACTATTGAATTCATTCCTAGCTTTTATGATTTCCTCCATCTTGAGAGTGGATATTGTCAAACTGGTCTTGGAAGTAGATAACCAAACTCCTTGTATAATCATTTTTTATGTTTTTTCTATTGGAAATCTATTAGAAACCTATAACACATCAAAAAAAAAAAAAAAAAATTTGCTTCGATTATTATTCAACACAACATTTCTACAATCACAGTCAATCAAAAGAATTAATATCAACATTTCTACAATGACATTTCAACATTCCACAAGAATATTAATTTTAAAGTAATTATACATTTAATTAAAAGAATATGTTCAAATATTTCAACAACAATCATCCAGTTCTTATACAATAAAAACTCATCACAAAATATATAAACATATATAGTCTAGCAAAAATTGGTATTGCCATTTTCCTCAGTTGATTAGCTCTTTTTACTAAATTGCTCCCCCATTTTCTACAGCTCCTCCAATATCTCATTTTATTGCATCAGCATATCAACTTGTGATTTACAAATATTCTCTAGCTCTGATTCCCAATATCCATATCCCACTTGAGCAATGAAGATCAACTTATGAATAGATCAAATATTTTTCTCCATCTAATGGTAAAATGTTACTTAATAACAAGCGATTTATTAACTTCCCAACAACTTTCAACTCTCTCCAAAAGTATATTAGATATACAAAACATATATCATGAGAGCTTAATATTAATCTTAGAGGTCAAGTTATATTTATCGTAATATCTATTAGTTTTGAACATTATTATGATATTTATTATAAAGTAAAAAAGTTTAAGCTCCATGATGATTGCTTAGAAATACCATACATAAGGAATATATTATATGATTACATCAATATGAAATAAAACAAAATTTTCTATCAAGATGATTGATAATCTTTATTAATCATAAATTACATCCTTGATTCATTATTTCTGAATCATTTATTATAAATGTTATTGGATTAACATGTGCATTAGCAACTTTTGCAACAACTTCAAGCAAAGTACCCGATCATTTAATTTTAAAAAATAAAACATTGAGGTCAGCATTGGGTAATATACACCTTTAAAGCCTAAAATGAAAGAACCCAAACAAAAATAAACCTATTTGAAATGTCCTGATGTATCAAATAACATATTATTATTGCTCTAATCATCAAATATGTTTGATTGTACCAAATTTCTAGGGTTCTCTAAATATTTTTTAGATATATAGTTAATTCAATAAATATATATACTAGTTTTTTCCACCCCTAATTAATTTTTTTTTGCTTAATTCATATAGATGCAACTCCTTCCTAAATAAACTCTCAAATATTTTCTAGCTTCTATGTACATTTAGGAAAGATTTGGATGAAAGTTCATTAGGGTTGGTAAGCCCTTATGAACTAGCTCGAGGCTAGCCAAGAGGAGGGGAGGGGAATTGGTAGTTTTAAAAATTATTAAACGATTAGACAAATTTTTTTTTGAATATTTAAAAAAAAAGTACAATAATCCATATAAATTATTATATAAAAAATAAAGTGCATGAATAACACAAAAAGAACACACCAAATTTTATAGTGGTTTGGTCAACTTGACCTATGTCTACTCCCCGGAGCCTCTCCTCTGAGTATTGCAGTAAACCACAATGTCTCTATTTTACCTCCCATAATAAAGAAGAGAAGCTTTTACAAACTCTTTTTACCAACCCTGGTGAGGCAGAGAACCTTGACTCATTTTGCTTCCTCCTGAAGTAGGCAGAGAACCTTGATCTAATGCTGATGAAGACCTCCCTAGAGTCATTAAGAAGCCAAGGATGTTGAATAGAGAAGACAACTTAAATCCTTGCTTGGAGCAACCTTTATGAACACCTCACAAACCATTCCTCACAAGATTCTCACTTTATATCCCAATCTCTTCCTCTCCTTCTCTAAGCTCTCTTAGGCCAGGACACCAACAAAAGATGCTATCATTAACAAATAAGAGATCTTATTAAGAAGGCCTTAAAATTGCCCTAATTTGTAAGTTGCCATCAAAGATTATTTAGGATGATCTATATATCGTCGTATACGATCAATATATTTCATCTCTTCTAGTCAGGATAATTTTGGTGTGTTGGATGATTAGAACACACTATTTGTTCTGATCATTTAAGACAATGAGGACATCTTCCTATATGATTAGTTCAAAATCATACATATCATCCAGCACATAGTTCTAGACATCTAAGAGATCCATGTTGGATGATGAGGAAATATATCTGGTCATCCAGGATGATGTTTGGATCATCTTATATGCTTAGTTCAAATCAGTGAGGATCATCCAAAACATAGTTTGGTTTGTCTAGCAAAAATATTTAAATGATGAAGAATTATAACTGATCATCCAATAGATAGTTTAGGATGTCCATGTGATTCAAGAGAATACTAAGGTTTTTCTTACTGATTATCTAGGATGATCTTGTGATCATCTAGGATGATATAATCAATCAATCTAACTTTAAATAATTTTCTTAATTATTTAAAAAATTTAGGCATGATTGTAATAAATTGTTCATAACAATATGATATTGTTCTATACCAATTTTAAAAATAATTTCTTACCTAAATGAGTTTGGCTATTTTATATCATCTAGGAAGATTGGAATATCATCATAATGATTTACTTACGAAATTTTACATAACTTAGATGCCCTAATTAGGGTTTTTTTAACTGATCGTCCATGAAGATTTTTGATCATCCTGTATGACATGATAAACAATAGAAAAACTATTAAACTTAATGAATTTCTCCTCTTGAGTATGTGTGTGTAATCTTAAAGAGGTTGTTTCTAGTGAGAGAATCTCTGGGTTTCTAGTGAGAGAATGTAACCCATTGTTTTTGAATGTGCATTTCCTGCAAATCCCATCCCACACTGATGGTGGTGGAAGGCAGCCAGCCTCCACCCTCCGATGCCACTAAAGGTCATTGATTAACAAATAATGTTGTTCGTATGCTTCCTCGTGCTATCCACGGGTCATCTCCACCTGCTTTTGGAGATGCAAATGGATTGTTTGATCAGAAGCCTAAACCAAGATTTAAAAATTCTGGTGCTTTGATAATCAATGAAGGAGGTTTTATTCAACCAAAGAAACAACTAGATTATTCTGGAAAAGGAAAGAAGGTTCTTATGGAAATCATTGATGAATCAAGCAAGATTTTTGTTTTGATGAAAGATACAAAAATTGGTTACCAATCTGTGGATACTAATTCAGATGTTTCAAAATTCAACTTGAATTTGGCGTCGATTCCTATTGTTACTGATTCTGTTCATCCAGACATGGCTTTGGACAGAAGGATTGTTGATAAGGTCAATGAAGGAAGGATGGAAGTGCGAAGATTTGAAGGTAATTCAGAAAAGGTTGAGAACGTATATTAGATGATCTGGGTAACTGCAGTAAACTGTTAGAAAACTCTAAAATCCAACCAAGAAAGACGGAGGGTAATGGATTTCTTGAAAGCAATTCTATTCCTGAGAGCAATATGGAAAATTTGCATTCAACAGAAAAGTTGCTTGGAAGTGCCGGAGATGAGTAAGACGGTTGGGAATGCCTGGAGGAAGAAATCTAATATTCTGGTATCTGACTTAAAGCCTGGAGAAGATTTCATTACTGATGGTTTGGTTGTCAAACTTAATATTGATAAGGAATTGGAGAATTCTAATAAGCTTAAGAAGGCTATGGTTATTAAAGTTTTTGGGGATAACATCCCATTTCATATTATCAGTATTGAACTAAGAAGACAGTGGAGCATTTTTGGGAAGTTTCATTTAACTTTACTCGGTTTAGGTTGGGTTCTTTGTGCATTTGAAGAACCTGAACCATTAGAGAAAGTTTTAACCTCGGGACCTTGGTATGTCAATGGTAACATTGTTTGGATGGACAAATGGTCACCATCATTCAATCCTTCTTCATTCAAAGGCCTTACGGCTCCCATATGGATTCGAATGACAAATCTCCCTCTTCATTGTTGGGATGAAGTTAATGTTTGTAGAATTGCATCCATGGTCGGATCTCCCTACCTTATTGATGGAAACATGTTCCAGTGGAGTAGGAGAGAATTCGTAAGAATTTGTGTTCGTATAAAGCTTGATGAAAAACTTCCTCTTGGAGTATGGGTGGAAGGAAGTTTGGGCATGTTCTATCGAAACATTGAGTATGAAAAGCTTCCTACATTTTGCTTTAAGTGTGGAAAGTTAGGACATTTGCAAGAAGATTGTCTAGGGAATGGTTTTCTTTCTACTCAATGCCCTGTTCAAAAAGCTAATCAAGCACTGGAAAAATCTTCTGTTATTGTTGAAAAAGAAGCAAAATCAAGAATTCTGGATGAGGATAAATATGGACCTTGGGTCCATGTCAAATATGGAAAGATAATTTTTAAAAATACAAGGCCAAAGCAAACAAGTTTTAACATTAAGCAAGTTTTTAATGCTACTGCTGGCAATAGAATTGGGAATGTTGCTGAGATGAATACCATACAATAGAATGCCAAAACTACTGTTGGAGATAAGCAAGAGGAAAATCTGGAATCTCATTCTGCCCATTCTAATGAAGGTTCAAAAAATTTGATCAACACAGCGGCTGATGATTTGAATACCATGAATGCTGGAGAAAATCAGAACATGGAGAATATACAAATAGTCCCAGAACAAGGTTTGGTTCCAAATAACTAATGTTTCATTAAGCTCTAAAAACAAGTTTGAAGCTCTTAACTCATTATTGGAGGAAGGTGAAATTGGTGAGATTGATACAACACTTATTATTTGCAGTAATAAGGTAGATCCTGGTGAATTTGATAAAGTGATCCATCTGGATACTGGTTCTGGGAAAAAGGATTCTATTGAAGGGAATTCTTCTATAAGTATGAAAAAAGGTGTGAAGAAATTAAAGGGACTTGGTCCTATTAATTTGATTTCAAGAAACATGAGAGCACAAAATGAAATTAAGGAAAAGTGGGGAAATCATCCCCTCTTATTCATCAATGACTTCTCTAATTTTTTGGAATTGTAGAGGAGCTAGAAAGATGAAAGCTTCTCTTTATCTAAAGAAGGTTGTTAAAGATTATGATGTTGTTTTTGTGGGATTGCTTGAATCATAATTATCTTCTGTAAACATTAAGGACATTGAGTCCTTAATTGGATTCGGTTGGATTATTTTCATGTCCCATCGGAGGGCTTATCAGATGGTATTATGGTAGTTTGGAAGAGCAGCATTGCTTCGTTCAAAGTTATGGATTATTCTTCTCAATTCATTTTTGGTGAGTTGAAGATTCCCAACAAAGGTAAATGGAAGATTGCTACAGTTTATGGAAGCACATATCTTTATAAAAGAAGGTTGCTATGGGAGAGATTAGAGCTTGATACAAAAACTGATATGCCTTTGTTGATGGGAGGTGACTTCAATTGTTTGGATTCAAAGGATGACAAAAATGGTGCAAGAAGATTTTATTTTTCTTTAGGTTCCAAAGAAATGAAATCCTTCCTTTCTTGTAACAATTTGCATGAAATTGGCTTTGTGGGACCAAAGTACACTTGGTGTAATAACAAAAATGGTGGATACCTTATCCTTGAAAGGTTGGATATGTTCTTTGTAAATTCTATGGCTCTTGGGTTGTCTCAACATTTGGCTGTAAGGCACCTTTCTAGAGTTGCTTCCGATCATTCTCCAATTATGGTAAATCTATTTGAAGATATATGGGCTTCATACCCAACTTCTACCAAAGTTGTGAGGGAAGCTTGGAGTAAGAAAGCATTTGGAAGTCATGCACAAATTCTGAATCTGAAGTTAAAAAGGGCCATTAAATCTCTATTTTTTTGGAGCACACAGAAGATGAAAATGTTTAATCAGCAAAAGGAAGCTCTTAAAAAAGAAATTTGGGATCTCCAACTTAAAGAAGGTGAACAAGGCTTTCTCTCGGAGGATGAACTTTGGTTGCTTAAATCCAAAATCAATGAGCTAAATTCTACTCTAGCTCATTTAACTACATGGTCGAAGCAACGAGCAAATATCAAATGGTGGATAGAGGGAGATTGCATCTCAAACTTCTTCCATTCTTATGCTAGTGCTAGAAGAAATACTAATTTCATCAATAGCATAAGAGGTCTTGATGGAAAAATGGAAGAGGATCATGATTGTATTGAAGAAGTTCTAATGGAATTTTTCAGAGGGAAATGGCAATAGAGAAATTGCAACCTGGGCGGCTGGCCAGACACTACTAGTTGCATGGATGAAGAAGATAGAAATTGGTTAAACAATGATTTCACTTTGCTGGAAGATGAAAATGCTATCAAGTCTTCAGGAGGTTTCATTGCTCAAGGTATGGATGGCATAACCTATTCTTTTATTAAAAGTTATTGGAGTATTATTAAAGTTGAGCTATGGAATGCACTGCAACAATTCTTCATAACTACGGTTATGTGTGAGAGATGGAAGGAAACTCTCATAGTTTTAAATCCAAAAGTGATTAATCCCATTACACCTTCAAACTACATGCCAATTAGTTTGTGTAATACTCTTTATAAAATTGCAGCAAAATTTGGTTTAATAGAATGGAAGGCATCATTCCAAAACTTATTTCTAGAGAGCAAGCTACATTTGTATCAGGGAGGTCTCTTAATGACCACGTTCTTTTGGCTTAGGAGATTTTCCACAAGTTCAGGTATTCCAAGTCTAACAATGGCCTAGTTTCTTTCAAAATGGACATGGAATAAGCATATGATTCCATGGGGTGGAAGGCTTTGAACAAAGTCTTATATTATTTTAGATTTCCTGAAAATTTCTGTAATATTTTAATGGAGTGTGTTAGAGATCCTAATTTCTCTATGTTAATCAATGGAAATCGGTCTCCTTGGATAAGAGCTTGTAGTGGATTTCGGCAGGGGTGTCCACTATCACCTTACCTCTTAATTCTTTGCTCTCAACTCATGTCTAATATGTTCCAGATGAATTACTCCATTAGTATTCAGATTTCTCCTAATGGTCCAAAAATTTCACATTTACTTTATGCTGATGATATCATAATTTTTTTTTAGGCTAAGCTTAAAACAGTGAAGAAGATCAAAAGATTGGTTAATAAATTTTGTGATTGGACTGGGCAAAAGGTGAATAATGGGAAATCAATGATTCTATGTGGAACTTCGGTTAAGAGGAGAAGAAAAAAGCAATTTCCAAAATCATGAGTTTTAAAGTGGTTAAGGAATTTAATTATCTTGGTATCAAGATAGCTTTGAGAAGATTGAAGAAATTGGACTTTCAATTCATAATTGATAAAGTCCTTAAAATTTTGAGCATATGGGTAAGAAAGTTTATATCCTTAGCCGGAAGAATTACGCTTGTGAAGACGGTCCTTCTTTCTTATCCAACATTCTACTATACTCTTTCCTCGATTCCTAAAGGATTACTTTATGAGATTGAAAAGAACTGTAGAAATTTTATCTGGAACAAAAGCAGTGGAGAACTTGGTCTTCATTATGTTAGCTGGAACATTTTATGTGATCCGGTGATGTATGGGGGATGTGGATTACAATCCTGCACTAAGAAGATGGGTCCTCTTAGAGCCAAATTGGCTTGGAAATACAACATAGATAAAGATTCTTTGTTAAATAAATTACTTTTTCCAAAATATGGCCTGCTTGGTGATACGAAGAATGGTAGAAGATCTAATTCATCTGCTTGGAAAATTATTATGGATGGATGGAAATTCCTCAAACTGATTGTGAGATGGGATATCACAAATGGTGACTCAATTGATTTATTCCAGGATACATAGATTTTAGAAAAAAAGCTTAAACGACTGGCCAACGTTTGTAGCTCCGAATGATAGTATTGAAGGAAATAGAAGAGTAAATTCTCTGATAATAGATAATTGCTGGAATTTAGCTGAATTGAATAAAACCTTTGGAAAGGATCTTGTGGAGATTATCAGAAATATTCAAATTCATTCTTCTGATAGTGAAGACCAAATGGTGTTGATAAAATCCTACTTTGGAATGACTATTTCAGCCATGGCATTTACTGAATATTATGGTGACTGTGATAAACATTGGTACTGGAATTGGATCAAGGAGGCCAAACTGAATGCTAGAGTAGAAAACTTTTGGTGGTGATTATTTAACAATGCAATTCCAACTTTTTAGCTTCTTTCTAATAGAAAACTGCAAACAAATAACCTCTGTCCTAGAGGTTGTAATGAGCCGAAAGATATGAATCATGTGACTAACTGATGTACACAAATTGTTGATGTTTTCAATTGCCTTAATGAATGGGGTTTTGGTATTCTATTTTTTGAAACTATGGAATATAGATGCAAGTGGTTGATTGATCAAAATGCTTTGTTACATAACATCGACTATAGTTCGGTATATCTATCCTGGAAAGAACGGAATGAAGGTGTGCATGGAAAGACTGAACGGACTGCATCTTTTTATTGCTTTGGAAGCAATTAGTTTTGCTATAGCTTCTACAAGATGGAAATTCTTATGGGTGGATGTTTATCAGCTAATGCTGTAGGAAAAAATTTGGCATCCTCCTCCACCCGGTTGGATCAAGATTAATTTGGATGCTTCTTTGTTGAGATCTAACAATGGAGGTATTGGAGGTGTTATCCGAGACCATAAAGGAAGATTTTTTCTAGATTTTGGCAAGCCTTGCATTCATTGGGATATAACATATTTGGAGCTTCTAGCAATCGAGATGATCAAGGATATCATTCAAGATTGGATGCTTGAGTATAAAGGTGTCATCATTGAAGAAGATAATGCAAACATTATGAAGCTCATTCAAGAGGCAATGAAGAAAGGTGATCAAAATAATCTCTCTTTTCTTTATGAATTCGATTTAGTTCTTTTCAATTATATAGATAGAAACTATAATAAGTTAGCTGATCTATGTGCTAACTTCACACTTTTTTCTTCTTTTATTTGGGATAACATTGTGCTTGATAAGATTCCTTCTTCATTCTTTAAAATTTTGAAGGAGGAATCTATGGGAGTACTCTTGTAATTTCTTTGCTTTTTCTATTTTAATGCATTACTTGCTTTCTTAAAAAAAAAAGAGAGTATGTGTATGTAAGGTTACTTAGCATCATAATCGATCTTATTATATTTGACTCAAGAAAGAGTAAAAACCAATGGGAATAAAGTTACAATTTGACTCAGTCCTAATCTATCCAATCTTGAGCTGGCTTGAATTTCTATTGACCTTGTGAACCTAAAAAGTTAGTAGGCAGGGCAACTAAAATAGATGTGCAGTAATAACAGTAGTAGAGAAACATGAATACTAAGAATATTATTATCATCAAAATTATAATCATTGAATCCAGATTTGCAAAAATCTCCCCCTTTTTTATGATGATATAATTTTAAGGCAATTTTAAAGTCAAGCATATTAGAAAATGACGAAACGTAAAGCAAATTAGAATAATATAATCAAAACAATGCAAATTTTTCTAAAACAAGCAAATGATATATTAATAATAACAATAACACTAAATGATACAATAGTAACAACTACTCCCCTTTTTGACATCATAAAAAGGGGGAACAAAAAATCACAAAATAGAACATCCTATAGAAAATAACATCAATATGAAAAGGCCCTTAAAAGATAAAAAAAGTAAAAATTACAAAAGAAAACACTGAAAATATGATTAAAAGCACTAAAAAGAGCAAAAAAAATAAAGTTTTTTTAATCAATGCTAGAAAATAATAAATTTTTTATGTGATTGGATTAAATATTAGAAACAAATTAATTAACATTACTAAAATCCAAAAAATAGTAGAATAATTAATCCTGTTAATCCCAACTCGAACTTCTTACAGGGCAAACCATCTTTTGAAAATAAAGATCTAACTATGAAAAAGCAATCAGATAAGAAAAATGATCCATTAAAAAATTTATTCTAGAAAAATATCTTATAGAATAGTATAGCAAAGTAATCAGTCATCATCATAAGATACAAAAATAAAGTCTTTGAAAATATTAAGTGACACATAAATTCTTCTAAGATTTAAAAGTTTAAAAGAGAAGGAAGCTTGATTTCTTGTGGGCTCATTTTATGCCTCTTATCAATTATTTGATGCACTTTATGCATCTTTTAATTTTTGATACATTTTGTGTATCTTTTAAATTTTTTTGGTCATTATTACATATCTTTTTTTTTGGTCTCATTCTATGCCTCTTATCATTTTTGCAAGCTAGCTCCCTTTCGAAACCTTAAAATCTATCATTTGTGAAAATGTCTTGTAGATAATAAAGAAGAAAAACTCTCCCTAATATAAGGAGGAGTAAACCATAAAGTAGAATCATTTTCATATGATAAATGTAGCAGCATGATTAAGAAAGCTTGAAAGTGATTTAATGACTTCGAATATTATTTATATGAGATAGATTACTATAAGAATATATAAAAGATTTCAATTTCAAAGTCTAGTCGTTAATTTGAGTTAAGTAAACATTAATTTAATGCACTTATGTCTATGACACCTAATCTAGTCCTTAAGATGCTAAAAGTTGCAAATAACAGTGGTTTAGTAAAAATGTTAGCTAGTTGGTTTTCAATTACTATATGATGTAGCTCAATATCTCCTTAAGTAATATAGTCCCTAATAAAGTGATGTCTTATGTCAATGTGTTTGGTTCTAGAATATTGAATAAGATTTTTAGAAATGTAGATGGCACTAGTGTTATCACATAGAATTAAAATTATGCCTATAGGTAATCCTAAATCCAGAATCTATTGCTTTAACCAAAAGACTTGGGCCACTTAACTTCCTAAAGCTATGTAATCAACTTCACTAGTATAAAGTACAACTGAGTTTTATTTTCTACTAGACTATGAGACTAAAGATTATCTTATGAATTGACATATTCCAGAAGTGCTCTTTCTTTGCACCCTATATCCTGCAAAGTCTGAATTAGAATATCCTATAATCTCAAAAGAGGTGTTGTGCCTTAGATACCATATTCCTTAGTTTTGGGTTCCTTGGAGATATCTTAGGATTCTATTAATAGAAATTAGATGGGACTCATTTAGATCAGCTTGAAATCTAGCATAAAGATAAAAACTAAACATTATATCAGGTATACTAGCTGTCAAGTAAGGGAGCAATCCAAATTTTCCTCTATATTCCTTTTGATTAACTAATTTTTCATTTGAGTCTTTATTTAATTGAATACTGGAGCTCATGAGAGTATTTATTAGCTTGGATTTATCCATTTCATATTTCCTTGTGATGTCCTTAATGTACTTTGATTGATTAAGAAAGGTTCCATCATCTATTTATCTTATGCTAAACCCCAAAAAGTAGGACAATTCTCCCATCATACTTATATCAAATTCCTTACTTATTATTTTAGAAAAATCATCACATAACTTTTTATTAAAAATCCAAAAAAATATATCATCAATATAGAACTGAATAATTTATCTCCTACTCTCATTAGAAAAAGGGTGGTGTTTATGCTCCCCTTAACAAACTCCCATTATAGAAAGAATGTGTTAAGCCTCTTATATTGTGCCCTGGGTGCATGTTTTAATCTATACAAATCCTTTTTTAATTTTAAAACATGAATTGGAAATTGAGAATTCTCAAAACTTGGGAGTTGATCTACAAATATATCTTCTTTTACTACCCCATTCAAAAAGGCACTCTTAACATTTATTTGAAAAAGCTTAAATCCCTTTTAATAGGCAAAGGCTAGTAGCACTCTAATCACTTCCAATTTAGCTACAGGGAAAAAAGTCTCCTCAAAATCAATCCCTTCTATTTGATCATACCCCTTAGCTATCAATCTTGCCTTGATCCTAACCATCACACAAGAATCATTCATTTTATTCTTAAAGACCCATTTGGTTGATACTACATATTAGCCCTTAAGTCTTTCTACAAGATCCCAAACATCATTCCTAACAAATTAGTTTAATTCCTCTTACATGAAAAATATCCAGAATTCATTAGAAAGGACTTGAATGATGTTGGTGGGTTCAGTCATTAAGATGAAGGTAGAGTAGTTAACTTCTTTTCTAAGTTTATGCCTAGTTCTAGAACCTTCCTAATATTAGTTCTTTAGGATGACTAGAAGAATATCTCCAATCTATAGACAACATGTTTTGAGGTTCTACCCTTTCCTCCAGATTTGTAGGTTCTACTCCTTGGATAATCTCACCAACTTCATCAGTGTTTTGAGGTTCTACCCTTTCCTGCAAATATGTAGTTTCTACTCCTTGGGTAATCTCTCCTACTTCATCTTCTTCCTTAACTATAGACTTCTCAGAATTAGATTCATCAAAAAGTAAATGTGTAGTCTCCTCCACCATCAAAGTCCTCTTATTAAACACTCTAATGGATTTTCCTACACTTGATTAGCCTAAAAACACTCATTCATTAGATTTTGAGTCAAATTTTCTGAAGAGTGATTTTATATTATTTAGAATGAAAACCTTACAACCAAATACATGGAGGTGGGAAAGATTGGGTGTCCTACCCTTAATGATTACATAGTGTATCTTATTCAGTTTTGATCTAACATTCATCCTATTTAACACATAACAAGCTGTGTTTATTGCTTCTACCCAAAACTATTTTTGAAGTAAATACTCAATAAGTCTGGCTCTAATGGCTTATGCTAAGATTTTATTCTTCCTTTCAACTACTCAGTTCTGCTGAGGGGTCTTAGGAGCTGAGAAGTTGTGACTAATCCCTTTTTTCTCATAGAATGTTCCAAAACTCACATTTTCAAACTCTCCACCATAGTCACTATAGATGGTCAAGATCTCGCAACTTAGTTTTTTCTGAATCCAAGTAGAGAATGATTTAAATTCATTGAATGACTCAGTTTTATGTGACAAAAATCTAATCCAAGTGAATCTCGATTAGTCATCAATTATTATAAATCCAAAGACCTTTCTCCCTAACCTTACAGTGTTGATGGGTCCAAATAAATCCATATGAAAAACTTATAAAAGTTTAGAGGTGCTAATCTCCTTAATGGAATGGAAAGAAGATTTGACTTATTTTCCTACTTGGCAGGCATCACACAAGTTGTCCTTAGTGAACTTAAGCTTGGGGATTCCTCCTACTAAGTCCTTTTGGGTTACGTTTCTAAGTGTTTTCATATTAGTATGACATAACCTTCTATGGCACAACCAAGACTCATCAGCAATAGTTTTTAAATTAAAATAAGTAACACATTAGATATTATTTAAACCAATCATTTAAATATTATTGATCCTTTTTCTCTATAAAATAGTGTTATTATTCAAGCTTATAATGCATGTGTTTAACTAAAAAATTATGATAATGTCTTTATCATAGAGTTAACTGATGCTGAGCAATTTATGTTTCAAGCCATAAACAACTAAAATATTTTCAATGAAAATGTTCTAGGTATTTTTGATTATACATACACCCACTACTTTCCTGGTTGTGTTGTCTTAAAGAGTGCCCTTGCCTCTAGCCCTGGCCTCCAATGAAATGAATTGTTGAGCATCCGCTATCCATATGCCACATGCTCTCACAAGGTCTTGTGTGAGAGCACACCTATAAAATCATCAAATGTTAGATTAAGGAAACCAAATAAGTTTGGGTCTTTTCTTATGGAAAGAAGAATGTAATTAATGTATTTTATGCTATAAATCATGCAATTTGGGTCTTCACACCAAATGAGTTCTATGGTTAATGATTCATGTGTGAGAGATATCTTCTAGCATGCCACATGAAAAAATCTAACACCAAAAAAAGGGTTTACTAATCTACTTGATTTATAGTGTATCTTCCAAGGTTTTAAAGTTTTGGCTTCTGATCTGGATTGAAAAATTATTCAAGTGTGGGTGGAATCCAATTTTCCTTAAGTGCTTTTAATTTAACTTTAAAAAATGAGTTAGCACTTTTTAAATAGTATTGTCAACTTTTAAATAATTCTCTCTACTATCAGATTCATCCACGAATATTTTAAAATCATTTTCAAATTTAGTGTGTGATGATTTTAATAATTCATGTTATTTGTTCAATTCATTAAGGTCATCCAATAATTTTATATGATTGCTATCAAGTGTAGAATGATCTTTAATTAAAATTACATTCTCTTTTTATATTTTCAAAAAATTCAAGTTTCAAGCTAGCATACAATTTTTTAAGCATTCTATAAGATGAAAGAATTTTCTCAAAAAATTTAAGTAATTGATTGTATGTTAATTTGCATACCTCTTAATGGTTATAATGAGTAAGATGTTTTTCTAGTATCAAACACATTTGTTTTCTCCTCTTCAGCTTCAGTCTCAGAGTAGTTAGATGCATAATCTGCCCAAAAAGCCTTTTGGATCTGTTTCTTGTCCTTCAAGAACTATATTTCTCCTCACCCTTCTCCTTACTTAGGTGAGTAGAAGTATAAGACATTCAACTTTTATATGTCCTGGCTTCTTATATTCAAAATGAATTGCATTAGAAGAAGCTTTAAAATTCTTGCTATTCTTACCTTAATGCCATTTCTGGTGGTGCTTTTGTTTCTTCCTTATGAAGCTCTTTAATTACCTAGTAATTAAGGAAACATTATCACTTTTAGAACCAAAGGAATCAATATCCATATAATTAGCCTTTAGGGTTACAATTTTCTCCTTCTTTTTGACCCCTGCATCAAGTTATCTTTGGTTCACTCCTTGCTCGTAAGCAATGAGTAATCCAAGTAAGTTATCGATTGAATAAATATTCAAATCCTTGGATTCAATTATAACAGTAATCTTAGTATCAAAGGAATAAGGTAAACTTCTCAAAATCATGTTCACTTTTTCATAGTTTGTTAGTTCTCTTACTAAGGCATATATGGAGGTGACTATTTGTGTAAACCTAATATAAATTTCATATATTGACTCACTAGGTTTCATGCAAAAATTTTTTATAGACATGAAGTAAAATATTTAACTGAGATTGCTTAACTTCACTTGTGTCTTCATAAGAAATACAAAATCTATCCTAAATTCTTTACTAGTAACACATGTTGAAACACGCCTGTAATCTTCAGATTTCAGTGCATATGAAAAACAATTTAAAAGTTTTATATTAAGTTATACTAGATCTCTATCATCAAAAGTCTATTCAGTAAAAGAAAGTTTAGTTTTCATGCCATTAATTTCACATGTTGGTGAAGAATAACCTTCTTTTACAAGTATCCACATGCGATAATCTATAGATTGTAAAAATGTGGACATGCATGTTTTTTGTAAATCAAAAGGTATATTATCAAATAAGGGTAATCGAGTAATGAAATTCCCTTTCACAGTATTTTAGTTACCAAAGTTAGACATGGATCAAAATTCAAAAGTTTTCAAAAACTTTATTTTATGTATCCTGCTCTGATACAACTTAAATGTTCGTTAGGGTTATTAAGCCCTTATGAACTAGCCCAAGGCTAAATAAGAGGGGAGAGGGACATAAATTGGTAGTTTTAAAGATTCTTAAATGATTAGACAAATCTTTTTTTAAATATTTTAAACCAACACAATTAACAATAGAAATTAATATACAAAATAAAATGTAGGAATAACAAAGAAATATATAGTGATTTGGATAACTTGACTTGCGTCCACTCTGTTGCAAATATGTTTTTATAGATTAGATATCTGATGATATTAAACATTCCTAGTTTTTTTACTACTACCTTTCCTTCTAACATTTCAGGTCCACAAGATTGAGTGTAATTCAAGCCAGCTCAAGATTGGGTAGATTAGATCTGAGTCTATAAATTTTTTCCTTTCTTGAGTCTATTGTAAATAATTTGCACACACACACTCGAGGGAATTTTTTTTATCTTACTTAATTTTTTTTTTTTGCTAATATCATCCGGGATGATCCCAAAATCATCCTAGATGATCTGTAAAAAAAATAAATCCTAATTAGGGCATCCAGGTTAAGGCAACCATCATTAAACACTTTATCCTACATGATATTCATATGGGCCAGGACGATAGGCTCAAATAAAAAAGAATCAGCCACCATATCTAATTAAGTAGTTTTATTTTTTAATTATCGTCTAGGACATCAGCCTGGACGATGCAGCTTAATTATGCCTAAATTGATTTGGTAATTAACAAAAACAATTAAGGTTTGATTGACATGATCATATCATCCTCGATGATTGAAGGATCAGCCAGGATGATTAGTTCAAAAACCCTTGTTGCTCCTTGATGACCAAAAATCATACATCGCCTTTTCAGGGTGACGCTCTGGATGATTTGGGTGAATTTGAACTAATTGAACAAGATGATCACAAGATCGGCCTGGATGATCAAGTGATTATTTCTTCATCTAAACTCCTATCTAGGGTGATGTTATAGATGATATTCCTCAATTTGAACTAATCGTAAAGGATAATATATTATATTCCTGCATGATATGAATAAAAAATCTTTTAATCCTCCCAAACCATCCGAGCTGATTGAGCTAAAATTGTACTGATCGTACAGGATGATAGAAATATCATCCTGGACGATAATGTTAGTTCTTGTAATTCTATTTAAAGGACTCTTGTTTCTTTGAAAATAAGAATCCTTTGTTGTAGCCTTAACCTGAGAGAGCCTAGAGGAGAGGGGGAGAGAGATGATCTTGTGAGGAGAAGCTTGTGAGGGATTCATAAGGGTTACTTCAAGCAAGGGTCCAAGTTATCTTCTCCAATCATCATCCCTGGTTCTTGGAGCTTCAAGAGCGGTTGACTCTAGCAATTGTTTAAGGTTCTCTACTTGCTTTAGGAGGAAGTAAAAGAAGTTGGATTCTCTGCCTCTTTGATGTCGGTGGAAAGGAGTTTTTGTAAGGGCTTCTTCACCTAGCTATGGGAGCTAAAGGAGAGACACTTAGTTTAGTGCAATACCCAAAGGATGCCTCCGAGGAGTGGATGTAGATCAAGGTTTGACCGAACCACTATAAATCTGGTGTATTATTTCCTTTGTTTTACTTACATATTTAATTTCCGCATATTGTTTTTCTTTGTGGTGAATTATGATTTGGTTTGAGTTCGTGTTTTGATTGAGAAATTTTTAAATACCAATTCACCCCTCCTCTTAGTTAGCCTCGGGATTAGTTCATAAGGGCTTAACATCCCTAATAAACTTTTAAATGATATTAGAATAGGACTCATAAAATCAAGTTTTTAAAAGCTTTTGAATTTCAATCCATGGCTAACTTTGGTAATCGTAATACTGTATAAGGGTATTCTATTACCACACCACCTTTGTTTGATAATATTCCTTTTGATTTTTGGAAAACTCGCATGTCAACATTTTTACAATCGATTGATTATCGCATATGAATGCTTGTTAAAGAGGGTTATTCACCTACATCACATGAGATTAATGGCCTTAAAACTGATCTTCCTTTTATTGAATGGACTTTTGATGATAGGGATTTAATACAACTTAATGCGAAGTGTTTAAATTATTTTTTTCATTCATTAAAATTTGAAGATTACATGCGTGTTTCTACTTGTAATACCAGTAAAGAGATTTGGGATCGATTGTGCATCACTTATGAAGAAACAAATAAAGTTAAATAATCACGACTGAATATTTTATTGCATGATTACAAACTTTTTCAAATGAAACCTACTGAATCGATTTCTGACATGTATTCAAGTTTTACTCAGATTATTACTTCATTGCAAGCATTAGGAAGGGAACTCACAAATTATGAAAAAGTCAATAAATTTTTAAGATGCTTTCCTTCTTCCTTTCTTGCCAAGATTACTATAAATACTGAATCTAAAGATTTGAATACTTATTCGATTGATAACTTACTTGGAGCACTCATTGCTTACGAGCAAGGGGTGAATCAAAAAAATTTTGATGTAGGCGAAAAGAAGAAGGAGAAAACTATGGCGCTAAAGGCCAATGACATGTGCTCCCAGTGCCCCCACCATGGCTTCGTTATTGCATACAGGATGATGAAGTAAGAGTTTACTGGATTTGATTTGATTTTAATCGAGCAAGTGCAAAACAAAAATTTTATGCTAAGTATAAGCTTTTTGCAAAGAAAGATGACATTTTACCTTTGATAATCAAAATTCTAACATCTACAAAATTAATATCATCATTCCCCATTAATTATTAAGAAATTAAGCACATATTAATAATTTTCATCAACTAATATAAATTTGTCTTCATTTGATATTTAATTATTTCATAAAATTTGGATACAATTGAACTTTTTTTATGACTACATTTATTGCCCTTGGTGCCCCAGTTTTATAACTCACACAATGAAACCAATTCATTCTAGCTACATCAATACATTACATTTAACACAATCAACTCGATCAATCCATCACTAGTTATAACCATGAGCCCCAAAGCCAATTTGGAAATTCTCCTCATCATGGAACACATTGAACATGTGTTGCTGCACATTACCAATGATCACTACCTTACCATCATCGTCATTTTTAGCAAAGGCTAAGTACATTTAAGAAATCCTTGACGTGTAAATTATCCCGGTGGAATCTAATATACCCATCACTTCGCCATCAAAGATCAAGTCAATTTATGGTAGGTACATAATCTCAAAGTTAGTGAAGTCATAGTATGTGTCGATATAGCCCAGTGGAGCCACCATCAGGTATTTTGTCATGTACTACTGAAAAATGTCACGAAGGGCAAAGTAGGCAGTGGGAGGCAAGTATCTAATCACTACAATGAAGTCTAACACAGTTTCAAGGCTAGTGAATATTATAGGTGAAAGGTTGAGCCTTGTACCCTCAAAAGAAATAGCAATGAGATTGAGGAAGTATAAGGATGGCAAGTTTGGGTTGAATAGTATCGGCGTATACTTTATACCAGGGATAGAGCTACCTAGTAAGAGATATCCAATTTTGTTTGTCCAAGATGGTAGAAAGTATTAGAATACCTAGAAATACAATTGAGCTATTTGGGAAATAATTAAAATAGCCCCCTGATCGAGGCCTAATAACCCATCAGCTTGTCCGTATAGCCCATTATTGTTATGTTCATAGCCATAGTGAAAGTTGTGCATAGTATTAGAGGAGAATGTCAAGGTGTCTTTGATGAAGGAGCCTTTAGTATATGAATCGTCAAGATAATTTACCACATAGAGATTGGTATTGGTAGAGGAGCAACCTAATTAATTGAGATCGATACAATAGTTGGCATTGCATGGAATGTTGGTGAAGGTAGAGGACTTGGTTGGGTCATAAATTAGGTTTTTTGAGAGTAGCAATTATCACAAGAAACATATTGTGATAATGCTATCGTTGTCCTACAAAACTGAGAAGTACTCTCTAGGGGTTTCTAGGCCTGTGGTGATGATATAGTTGTTGGTATTAAGAGGTATGCCGATTTCTAGTGGAACTCTTATGAAAAGAGAGCTTCCAATAGGGTTGAGGCAGGTAATGGAATTGGTAGCCTAACGATGGATATAGTCAATACGGGGTTGGTCCTGATGGAGGAGCTCCACATTGGTCAACTTGTTCTAGCTTGCCAGGGATGAGCATTGGCCATGTTGGTGAACCACCATGAGCTTGGAAAGGCTCGTGCATGTCACAATTGGAATAGCTAATTAATATATGTGTTGAATGTTTTTTCTTTTGCATCATCTTTAAGCTTGAGATATCTATAAAATGAGCTTAATTACTGCATGATTTATTATTATTATGATTAATTTATGATAAAATAGTCTCCAATCGGGTATTACAAAATTATTGAAATTACTCATAAACTTTTATCAGGTATTGAGTAGGAGCAGCTCGACAATAGTGACTTGACGTCAATGGCATGCTCTCCGTTAAGCTCTCGTACCGATACTAGAAAATTCTTCTCTATTAGAAGGAAAAAGAAGAAGAGATTGAGAAGAACATAATAGGAGAGTAGAGAAGAATAAGTTGCCTTAAGGATAGAACTTTGAAGCTCTGTTTAGGTTAATTTGGAGGAGTAAGCCAAGTGGAAGTGGGACTTTTTAGCTATGGATTATTGAGCATAATTAGATTACTAGGAATTTAGTTTAAATATAAGTCATTATTTTAGCGAAAGATTAAGTTGTGGAAGAAGAGATCAAATAAGGGTTTTGACTTATAAGAATGGAAACAAATGTCTATTGCATGGGCTTGTTCTTATATTACAAACCTGTTGATTTTCCCTTAAGTTTTAGTTTGATATGAAGTTATAAATTATTTGCATTCCTATCAAGCCAAATTTGTTGAAAGGTGTCAGCTGTTAAATTATGCCCTATGTTTGATCAAGTATAAACACAACACCTAATGATGAGTGTTGAAAAGTTAGAATGTGCATACAGCTTTCCCACGAAATAACTTTTTTTCAAGGAAACAAAAAAGAACACACAAAATTTTGATGGTATTCTGAGTGAGAATTTAGTTTAGGGAGAAAGATCATTGTCAAATTATTAGAAGATTTTATATCAAATAATTAGATTATTTTACAAAATGGGTAATTTATTTTATAAAATAGAAAAATGTAATGCACAAATAAAATAAATTTTTAGCTCGTTGTAGAATATGATTGTGTTGATCAATCAAATTGTATTACTATATGGGATCTCAATTTTGTTTGTTGCGCTCGTTGAGGGGTTGTACGGGTCCTCCAAATGCTTAGGTTTTGATGTTTTGTACCTTTTTTATATTTCTTCATACAGCACTTGGATGTTGTATAGTTGGGAAGGATATAAACAAAGAGAGGAGTGCCACAGCACTCTAGATTTTGATGATATTACACTGTCAGTCAGACTTGAGACATAGAGTGGAGTTTCATGGCACTCTGAACATGGTGCAGAAATGTTGCAACAATTGCACACCTTGGATACTTTTACGTTTGCCTCTTTATCTATTATGTGTAGAGAACAGTGTAAGGAAGAAAGAGAGATATGGAGATAGTGAGAAATAAAGAGATGTGTACTAATTCTCTAAATTTTCAAAGTGAATTTCTTCATGTTGTGTAGCTTTGGGGTGTTTTCAGATCATATTTTTCCACATTAAACCCTAATAGACTTGTCTTTCATTGCATTTTCTCTTTCTTATTTATAGATATTGTGTGGGTTACGTTCCCAACACAATTTTATGAAGGGGATTTTCTCTTAAAATAAGTGCCTATTTATGTTTGAAAAGGCTAATTGTAAATAGAAATTATTAAGTTACTTAGTGCAATAAAAATAATGGAGTTTTTCACATAGATTGAAATCTGATACAATATTGTAACTCAAAATATTTCAGATAATTTTTTAAAAGAGTACATTACATCTGAGATTTGGAATAATTAGTTTTATTGTAGAAGCATTTAATACATGTGAATAAAAATTTAAATTTTATTTATGTGATAAAAAGATAAAATTATAAATTTTATCCCTATAAGTAATTCCAAATATTAATTATTTAAATGGAAAATGTTATATTTTTAACTTTGATTTAAAAAAAAATGAGGGCAAAATATTTAAAAAAAGAGAAAATAGATTTCACCTTTCTATTACAATATAAGTAATTGCTTATGCTATTAACGGAGGAAAGAGTCAAAAGACTACTCAATAGTTCCACAATTAGCATGTAATAATGATAAGTCAAATTTAAGAAATGAAAGTATCTCAATAAATAAATTATTTTCTCCAAATTACATATTACTCTATAAATAAAGATTATTACATTAGAATTGATCACTTCAATATTTAAAAAAATATATCATTTGTAATTTACTATTTCAACTAAACATATAGATAAGATCAAATTGTCAATTCATGTTATAACATACAAGCCCATGTTCTCATTAATTACTCTTTTGTAAGGCAAAAATCATTATCAGAATGAATGTAGCTTTTTATGTTAACTAAAAAACCTTGATCATACACATATGTAAATACATTAAATAAATAGCTATACTTCACAATGATGAGTTGATTCCACTATCAGCTATCAGTTAAAGACAAAAATGATATTAGATCAAATGATTTCTAAAATAAAAGTAGTAATACATAAATCCAAAATTCATTCATTAGAATCTTGAATATCATAATTTCATTAATCGACAGTGATTAAATCATAATCTAAATGCGTAATAAACTATTCATAACTTTATTGAAAACCCACTATCTATCGAGGGACTCAAAAGATAAATATAAATTTAGATGAAAAATGAAATTCAAGTTCTCTCAATTTTGTGCATATATATATATATATATATATATATATATATATATATATATATATATATATATATATATATATATATATATATATATATATATATATATATATATATATATATATATATATATATGTCTCATATTTTTCTTGGTAACATACTCAAAATTGATAGAACTTGAAGTTCATTTTATATGTAAATTTATATTTATTTTATGAGTCCCTTGATAGTTAGTGGGTTTTTAATAAAGTTATGAAGAGTTTTATTAAGCAAATATTTTTAAAGTGTATGTTACAATATGAAGAAAATTGATTAGAAGATAAGGATTATAGAATTAGCCAAACACAAATTGAGTATGTGATTTCTAAATTTAATCAAGCAAAAATTTAGTGGGTCTTGATACTAAGTAAACTTGCACACACACGGTCATGGATAAATTTTATCTATTTTAGAGTTTTTTTTTTATTTTGATAATATCATCTGAGATGATCCAAAATCATCGTGGATGATCAATCAGAAATAGAAACCCTAATTAGGGCATCCTGGTTAAGGTAGCCGCAATTAAGCAAATCATCTTGGATGATTTTATCATCGTCTTGAACGATATGCTCAAATCTAAAAGAATCAGCTGCCACAACCTTTTAGGCATGTTTTATTTTTGGACATCATCCGCGACATCAGCCTGAAAGATGCACTATAATTATGCCTAAATTAGTTTGGTAATTAAGGAAAGCAATTAAGATTTGATTGCAGAAACATATCATCTTGGATGAGCCTAGGATCGTCCAGGATTATCAGTTAAACAAACTTTAATTTCTTTCTAAATGACCTGAATGATGCTCTAGATAATATGTATTGATTTGAACTAATCATCTGGGATGATAAGAAATTATCCTGGATGATCAGTTATTTTTTCATCATCGAGACATGCATCCAGAGCGATGTTCTAGATGATATTTGATGCTTGTACTAATTGTTTTAGATGATCATGAGATCATCCTGGATGATCATGAGATCGTCCTAAAAGATCATAAGGTCGTCCTGGAAGATCAAGTTATGTCTTCATTATCCAAATATCCATCCAGCATGATGTTCTAGATGGTATGTGAGTTTTTGTACTAATTAACCTCGACGATCATGAGATCATCCTGGATGATCAAGTTATTTTTTCATCATCCAAACATCCATTCAGGGCGATGTTCTAGATGATATTTGATGTCTTGAACTAATCAGACAAGATGATATCATATCATCTTGGACGATCTGAATAATGGAACCTTCTAATCATCCAGACTTTTTAAATCATCATGGCTAATTGAGTTAAATTTAAACTAATCATACAGGATAATCGGTCGATCATCTTAAATGATCTTTGATGATTAATTACAAATTAGGGAAAATTTGGAACCCCTCTACATAAGATCTCTTATTTACTCAAGAGGAGATCTTCTATTTTTGTCCTGACCTGAGAGAGCCATGAGGAGAGAGAGAGGTTGGGAGAGAGAGAGAGAGAGAGAGAGAGAGAGAGAGAGAGAGAGAGAGAGAGAGAGAGAGAGAGAGAGAGAGAGAGAGAGAGAGAGAGAGAGAGGATTTTGTGAGGGGGAGTTTATGAGGGGTTTTGCAAATGTTGCTCCAAGGAAGGATCTGAGTCATCTTCTTCGGTCATTTTCCCTTATTCCTTAGAGATTTGAGAGAAGTCTACTTCAGCAACTGATAGAGATTCTTTGTCTTCTTCATGAGAAAGCCAAAGGAGTTGGGTTCTCTGCCTGCTTCAGGTGAAAGCAAAAGGAGTTGGGTTCTCTACCTTGTCGGGGTCGGTGGAAAGGAGTTTTTGTATGGGCTTCTCCTCTTCACTATGGGGGCAAAAGGAGAGACACCGATTTTAGTACAATACCCAGAGGAGAGGCTCCAGTGAGTGGATGTAGGTTAAGTTGGCTGAACCACTATAAAATTTGTTGTGTTCTTTCTTTTTTTTTGTATTTAATTTCTGTACTTTAATTTCTGTGGTGATTATTTGGTTGTATTGATAATTTTATTTGAAGAAATAAAAAAAAAAAAACCAGTTTACCCCCCCCCCCCCCCCCCCCCCCCCCCCCCCCCCCCCCATCTTAGTTAACCTTGGGCTAGTTGATAAGGGCTTAACATCCCTAATAAACTTTTAATTAGTATATAAGCGAACACATAACTGGTTTCAAAAACTTATTTCAGGAAATTTAATTTTTATGATAGCAAACACTTCTATTTCTCTATGGTTGTCTTGCCTTCTAATATTTCAGATCCATAAGATCAAACTGTCCAATTGGAGCTAGCTGAAGATTTGGTAAACTAGGAATGAGTCAGTTTATAATCATTTACCTTCTTCTTGAGTTAATTATAAATGATGATACTTAGTAACCTTGAACACACACCTGGAAGGAAATTTTTTTACTATTTTTTAAAGTTTTATATTTTTGTCACATCATTCAGGATGTTTAAAAAATTGGCTTGAATGATCCGATAAAAATAGAATTCCTAATTAGGACATCCTGATTAAGGTAGTTCTCATCAAGCGCATTATCCTAGATGAAATATTATCGGTCGGGATGATAGGCTCAAATCAGAAAGAATCAGCTTCTAGATCTATTTAGGTAACATTTATTTTTGGTCATAATCCTGAACAATGCAGTGAAGTTATGCCAAAATTAATCCCGTAATTAAAGAAAGTAACGAAGGTTTGATTGCTCGATCATATCATCCTGGACTATCAATTCACAAACCTTAGTTTTTCATGGATGATCAAATGTCAGCCAACTTCTATTCAGGTTGATGCTCTAGATGATATACACTGATTTCAACTAATTATCCTCAATAATCATAAAATCGACCTGGATGATCAGGTTATTTTTATACTGTCCAGACATCCATTTAGGGAAATTTTTTGGATGATATTCAATTATTTGTACTAATCATACAGGATGATATATTATCATCATGAATGATATGAATAAAAAACCTTCTGATCATCCTAATTTGTCCTGGATGGTTAAGCTAAATTTGTACTAATCGTACATAACGATACTTATATCGTCGTGGATGATAAAGTAAGTTTGTTGCAAAAAAGAGATATTCTAAAGCTCTTTTATATAAGACCTCATGTTTTACCCAAGGGAGGATCTTTTACTATTGTTCTGACCTGAGAGGGAAAAGAGAGAGGGAGAGCAAAAGAGAGAGAGGATCTTATGAAGTAGAGTTTGTGAGGGGTTTCATAAAGGTTTCTCCAAGCAAACATTAGTCATCATCTTCTCCGATCATCGTCCATGGCTCCTTGGGGGTGCTAGAGAGGTCCAAATCAGCATCTGATCAAGGTTCTTTGCCTTATTCAGGAGGAAGCAAAAGGAGTTGGGTTTTCTATATGCTTTAGGAGAAGTAAAAGAAGTTGGGTTCTATGCCTTCGTTAGGAGGAAGCAAAAGGAGTTGGATTCTCTGCCTCATCGATGTTGGTGGAAATGATATTTGTACAGGCTTCTCTGCCTTGCTGTGGGGAAAAAAGAGAAAAAACTAAGTTTAATGCAATACTCGGAGGGCACCTCCTGGGAGTGGATGTAGGTCGAGTTGGCCGAACCCTAATAAATCACTATATTCTTTATTAATGCTTTTTCACATTTAATTTCTGCACTTTGTGGTGAATTTTGGCTTGGTTTGAGTTTTTGCTTTTGCTTAAATATTTTTTAAAATACCAATTCACCCCCCTCTTGGATTGTCTTGGGACTAGTTCATTAGGGCTTAACATCCATGTCGAACTTTCAAGTGGTGTTAGGGTGGGATTAAAAAAATTAAGTTTTGAAACTTTTTGAATTTTTATTAATGGTTAACTTGGGTAACCACAATACTTTAGAAGTTTATTATATTACACGACCATCTTTATTTGATAGTATTCCTTTTGATTTTTGAAACACTTGTATGTCTACATTTTTACAATCAATTGACTATCACATCTGGATGCTTGTTAAAGATGGCTATACACCTCCAACTCATAAAATTAATGGCATTACTACTATACTAACTTTTACTTAATGGACTCTTGATGATAGGGATTTAGCTCAACTGAATGGAGAATGCTTGAACTATTTTTTATGTGCTTTGAAATTGGAAGATTATATGTGTGTTTTAACTTGCGCAACTGGTAAAGAAATTTGGGATAAATTTTGTATTACTTATGAAGGAACCAATGAAGTTAAACAATCTAGGTTGAATATTTTATTTAGGATTTAGGAAGAGAGCTAACTAACTATGAAAGAGTGAATAAAATTTTGAGATGTTTACCTTTTTTCTTTGATGCTAAGATCGCTGCAATTACATAATCTAAAGATTTGAATACTTATTCAATTGATAACTTACTTGGATCACTCATTGCTTACAAGAAAGGGGTGAATCAAAGAAACTTTGATGCATGTGAGTGAAAGCAGGAGAAAATTATGGTGCTGAAGGATAATAACACAGACACTGATTCTTCTGGGTTTTAAAGTGATGATGTTTCCTTAATCATGAGGCAATTTAAAAGCTTTTTAAAGAAGAATCACAAGTACCATCACAAACGTAACAAAGGTAAGGATTGTAAAAATTATAAAAGTTCTTCTGATGTTGTTTGTTTTGAATTTAGGAAGTATGGACATGTTAAAGCTGATTATCCGACACATAAGGATCACCCAAAAAAGGACAAGGGTGAGGAGAAACCTAAGTTCAGAAAAGACAAGGATATGAAGCCATTCCAAACGACATTCTAGGTATATTCTACATCTGACTCATCTAAAATTGAAGCTAAATAAGAGATAATAAACATATGCTTGATGGGTGATCATCTTAGTCAGTCTGATCAAGAAGAGGTATATGAACTAACTTATGATAAATTATTTGAAGTTTGTGAGAACATTTATGCATCATATAATAAATTTAAAAAAACTCATGCTAGTCTAAAATTGGAATTTTCAAATTTACAAAAAGAGCATGAAATTTTAAGTAAAGATCACATTCAAATTGATAACAATTACATGGCATTACTTGATGAGTTTGATGAATTGAATAAAAAGCATTCTGAATTTATTGTTGAGCATGATTTATTAAAAGCATCCGATACCTCTCTTAAAATTGATTTTAAAACTTATATTGAAGAATCTGAGCATATTGAACGCTATTTCAATGTTGATAATGCTGACTTAGAAAGTGCTAACTTAAGGTTTAAAATGAAATTGAATGCACTTGAGAAAAATAGGAAAACACCCACACTTGATTTGAAGCCAAAACATAACCCGATTAGATTAGTAAACCTTTTCCTGGAGTTAGATATTTTTCAAGTGGCATGCTAGGGCACATCTATCACACTTGCACTATCCACCATAGTACACATTAGGTATTTGCATGATTCACAGCATAACACGCTTGTATTGCAATCTTCTTTTCATAAGAAGGGACCCAAAACTGTTTGGGTTCCTAAATCTGATGTTTGATGATTTTGTAGGCTTGCTCTCACAAAAGGCCTCATGAGAGCATATGCTACTTGGATAGTGGAGGCTCACTACTCTTAATTGCATAATTTTTCTACTTAATAAATTATGATTTGAATGTTTACTATTCTATTGCTTATTGTTATTTTCTATTCTTTTTGTTTTAGTTTTGAGCTAGTTATTTATTTTATTTTTTCTATTACTTTGTAGTTGTTTCATCAATGTTATTTTTCTTTTAGTTTATTAGTTTTTTCTTTTTTTTCAAGGTTATAGCTAAAGTAATATTATATGCCTTTAGTTTTTGGAAATTTGAAGTCAATCTCTAACATCCCTAAATCAGTTAAAGGGAAAATACTGTTGATACTTTCCCATCCTCTAACCTCTTTTAGTGGTGTAATTTTCTTTTATAAACAAAAGTTTATATTAAATTATTAACTGGACTTTGCGATTAAGATATTTTCTATCTTGCTACAGTAATCTATCTTATATATATAATGTTCAAAGTATTTGTATTACTTTCAAGTTCTTTGAAATCTTCTCATTGCATTTATGAGTCTATTTTGTGATTTATTCTTTCTTATATTAGACAGTAAGTTTTTTCTTCTCTGATATCTAGAAGATATACTCACAATTGAGAGTATTTAAGAGTTTTAAGAAGGGATCTATCTTACAAAAAAGGGGATGAATGATGCCAAATCAAAAGATGCACAATGACGCTAAATTGAGAAAGATACACAAAGTATATCAAAAATTAAAAGATTCGCAAAGTTCGCCAAACTGATAAGAGGTATAAAATAAGACCACCAAAAGTAAGCTTTCCTCTCTTTCAAACTTTTAAAGCTTAGAAGAATTCATGTGTCACTTGATATTTTCAAGGACTTGATTTAAAATTTTGTGATTCTGACAAATTATTTTGGTATATTATTCTATAAGATATTTTTTCTGAAACCAAGTTTTGAATGGATCTAGTTTTCTTATCCAACTAGTTTTTCTGAGTTAGGTCTTTTATTTTCAAAAGATAATTTTTCCCTGAGAAAAGTCTGAGCTAGGGTTAATAGGATCAGATATTCTACCATTTTTAAATTTTGCTGATGTTATCTCATTGGTCTTACAAGTTTTTAAATTCAATCACATGGAGACTTTATAATTTTTATGCTTTGATAAAAAAATATGCTTTCATCCTTCTTTTTCATCTTCTTTTCTTCTTTTTTCTTTTATAGTTTTTCCCCTTCCTTTTTGTGATGTTAAAAGGGGGAGTAGTGTTTAAGTTGTTATTTTCATACTATTTTCACTTCTATTTATTTTTATTTAGTTTTGATTGTTTGATTGTTTGTCAACATCAAAAAGGGAGAGATTATTATGAATCTGATTTCAAGAAATATAATTTTAATGATAGCAAACACCTATATTTCTCTTATTACTTTGCCTACTAATATTTCAGGTCCGCAAGATTAAACTGTAATTTAAACCTGCTCAAGATTGAGTAGACTAGGAATGAGTCAGTTTGTAATCTTTTTACCTTTTCTTCAGTCAATTATAAATGATATGGTTCCTGATGCTAAGTAACCTTGCACACACACACTTGGAGGAAACTTTTTGACAATTTTTTAGAGTTTTTTGTTTTTGGTCACATCGTCCGGGACGATTCAAAAATTAGCCTGGATGATCCGTTAAAAGTAAAAACCCTAATTAGGGCATCCTGATTAAGGTAACCATCATTAAGCACTCAAATAAGAAAGAATTAGTCACTAGATCTATTTTGGTATCATTTATTTTTGGACATCATCCTAGACGATGCACTAATATTATACTTAAATTAAGCACATAATTAAGGAAAGTAATTAAGGTTTGATTGATCGATTATATCATCTTGGATGATCACAGGATCGGTCGGGATGATTAGTTCATAAACCTTAGTTATTCTCGGACAATAAAACATCATCCAGCTTCTATTCGAGTTTATGCTCTAGATGATATGCACTGATTTGAACTAATCATTTGGGACAATCATGAAATCATCCTAGATGATCAGTTTATTTTTGTATCGTGCAGACATCCATTCATGGTGATGTTCTAGATGATATTCAACAATTTATACTAATTGTACATGATGATATACTATCATCTTAGATGATATGAATAAAATATCTTCTGATTGTCCTACATTGTCCTGGATGATTGAGCCAAATTTGTACTAATCATACAAGACGATATTTAAATCATCCTGGAAGATAAATTCAGTTTCTTACTATTAAGAGCTATTTCAAAGATCTTCTATATTAGACCTCTTATTTTACTCAAGGGAGGTTTTTTTGCTGTTGTACTAACTTGAGAAAGCGAAGAGGAGAGGGGGAGTTTTTGAGGGGTTTCACAAAGGTTGCCTCAAGCAAGGTTCTATCATCATCTTTTTTTATCATCGTCCTCTATTCCTTGGGGGTTCTACTGTGGTCTACTTTAGCATCTAATCAAGGTTCTCTTCCTGCTTCAGGAGGAAGAAAAAGGAGTTGGGTTCTTTGTCTACTTCAGGAGGAAGCAAAAGAAATTTGGTTCTTTGCCTCATCGGTGTTGGTGGAAAGGAGGTTTATAAAGGCTTCTCTATCTTACTATTGGGGAAAAAGGAGAAATATTGAGTTTAGTGCAATACTCGGAGGGTGATCGAACCCCTATAAATCTTTGTGTTCTTTATTATTACTACACTGAGTTTAGTGCAATACTCAGAGGGTGATCGAACCCCTATAAATCTTTGTATTCTTTATTACTGCTTTTCCTATATTTAATTTTTGCACTTTTCGGTGAATTTTGGTTTGGTTTTAGTTTTTTCTTTTGCTTAAAGATTTTTTAAATACCAATTCACCCCCTTCTCAGTTAGCCTTGGGACTAGTTCATAAGTGCTTAACATCCTTGTCAAACTTTCAAGTGGTATCATAGCGGGATTCATAAAATTAAGTTTAAAAACTTTTTGAATTTTTAACAATGGATAAATTTGGTAATCATAATACTGTGGAAGTTTATTCTATTATACGATTACCTTTTTTGACAATATTTCTTTTTATTTTTGGGAAACTTGCATGTCTACCTTTTTATAATCAATTGACTATCGCATGTAGATGCTTGTTAAGGATGTCTATACACCTCCAACTCGTAAAATTAATGGCATCACTACTATACTTCCTTTTACTAAATAGACTCTTAAGGATAAGGATTTTGCTCAACTGAATGTAAAATGGTTGAACTGTTTTTTCTTTTCTTTGAAATCAAAAGATTATATTCTTGTTTCAACTTATGCAACTGGTAAAGAAATTTGGGATAGATTGTGTATTACTTATGAAAGAACCAATGAATGTTAAACAATCTAGGTTGAATAATTTATTTCATGACTACAAACTTTTTTGTATGAAACATACTAAATCAATTTCTGACATGTATACAAGGTTTATTTAAATTGTTACCTCATTGCATGCTTTAAGAAGAGAGCTAATTAAATATGAAATAGTGAATAAAATTTTGAGATGTTTGCCTTCTTTCATTGATGCTAAGATCGTGCTAATTACTAAATCTAAAAATTTGAAAGCTTATTCGATTGATAACTTACTTGGATCACTCATTGCTAACGAGTAATGAGTGAATAAAAGAAACCTTGAGGAAGGTGAGCAAAAGAAGGAGAAAATTATGGCGCTGAATGCCAATAACACGAACACTGATTCTTCCAAGTCTAAAAGTGATGATGTTTCCTTAATAACAAGGAAATTTAAAAGCTTTCTAAGGAAGAATCATAAGTATCATCAGAAATGGAATAAATGTAAGGATAGAAAAAATTATAAAAGTTCTTCTTATGTTGTTTGTTTTGAATGTAGGAAGCTTGGACATGTTAAAGCTGATTATCCTACACGTAAGGATCACCCAAGCAAGGAGAAGGGTGAGAAGAAACCTAAGTTTAGAAAATATAAGGACAAGAAGCAGTTCCAAAAGGCATTCTAGGCGAATTAAGCATCTAACTCATCTAAGACTGAAGCTGAAGAAGAGATAACAAACTTGTGCTTGATGGGTGATCATCTTGGTTAGTCTTATAAATAAGAAATAGATGAATAAACTTATGAATAATTACTTGAAGTTTGTGAGAATATTCATGCATCATACAGGGAACTTTAGAAAACTTATGCTAGTCTAAAATTGGAATTTTTAAATTTATAAAAAGAGCATAAACCAAGATCACACTCAAATTGATAGTAATCACAAGGCCTTTCTTGATGAGTTTGATGAATTGAATAAAAGTCATTCTGAGTTTATTGTTGAGCATGATTCAATGAAAGTATCCAACACCTCTCTTGAAACTAATTTTAAAACTTATATTGAAGAATCTGAGCATATGGAGCACTATTTTATTATTGATAATGCTATTTTAGAATGTGCTAACTGGAGGTTTAAAGCACAATTAAATGCACTTGAGAAAAATAGGATAACACCCACACTTGATATAAAGCCAAAACCTAGGAAGAGGCATTATAACTCGAACATATTAGTTAATCCTTTTCCTAAAGTTAGATGTTTTTCATGTGGCATGCTAGGGCACATCTCACACACTTGCACTATCCACCGTAGTACACATTATGTGTGGAGACCCAAATTACAAGATTCATAGCATAAGACACATGCATTGCATTCTTCGTTTCATATGAAGGGACCCAAACCTGTTTGGATTCCTAAATTTGATGTTTGATAATTTTACAGGCTTGCTCTCACAAAAGACCTCATGAGAGCATGTGGTACTTAGATAGCAGAGGCTCATTACTCTTAATTACGTAATCTTGTTACTTTATAAATTATGATTTGCATGTTTACTATTTTATTGCTTGTTGTTATTTCTTATTCTATCTTTTTTAGTTTTGAGCTAGTTTTTTTATTTTATTTTTGTTGTTATTTTATAGTTGTTCATCTCTGTTGTTTTTCTTTTAGTTTATTAGTTTTTTTCTTTTTTTTTTGGTCATATTTGAAATGATATTTTATACCTTATTTTTTGTTTTTGGAAATTTATAATTAATGTCTAACATCCCTAAATCAGTTAAAGGGAGAAACACCGTTTATTATTTTCCTCCATCTAACTTATTTTAGTAGTGTAATTTTCTTTTCTAAACAAAACGCTATCTCAAATTAATATCTGGACTTTATGATTGAGATCTTTTCTATCTTATATATATATATATATATATATATATATATATATATATATATATATATATATATATATATATATATAATGTTTAATGTATTTATATTACTTTCAAGTTCTTTGAAATCTTTTCATTGCATTTATCATATGATTTTATGTCCATTTTGTGATTTATTCTTCCTTATAACAGAGAGTGAGTTTTTTTTCTCTAAAATTTGGAAGATATACTCATAACTGAGAGTTTTTAAGTGTTTTAAAAAGGGATATAGCTTGCAAAAATAAAAAAACGGGCCAATGACTCCAAATCAAAAGATGCGTAATGACGCCAAATTAAGAAAGAAACACAAATTGAATCAAAAATCAAAATATGCGTAAAGTGTGCCAAATTGATAAGAGGCATAAAATTAGCCCACCAAAAGCAAGCTTTCCTCTCTTTCAAACTTTTAAAGCTTAAAAGAATTCTTGTGTCACTTGATATTTTTAAAGAATTGATTTCAAATTTTTTAATTGTTACAAATTTCTTTATCGTATTATTCTATAAGATATTTTTTCTGAAACCAAGTTTTGAACGGATTGATTTTTTTTATCCAACTGGTTTTTTGGAGTTAGGATTTTTGTTTTCAAAAGATGATTTTTCCCTGAGAGAAGTCCGAGCTAGGGATAACAGGATTGGATATTATACCATTTTTTTTTTTTTTGACGATGTTATCTCATTGGTCTTAGAAGTTTTTAAATTCAATTACATGGAGACTTTATCATTTTCATCCTTTGATTAAAAAAAATGCTTTTGTTCTTCTTTTTCGGCTTATGTTCTGCTTTTTCTTTTCTGGTTTTTTCTCCTCCTTTTTGTGATGTCAAAAGAGGGAGTAGTGTTTAAGTTATTTTTGTCATACTATTTTCACTTCTGTTCATTTTTAATTAGTTTTGATTGTTTGATTATTTATTATCATCAAAAAGGGGGAGATTGTTGTTAATCTTATTTCAGGAATATGATTTTGATGATAGCAAATACTTTTATTTCTATACGATTGCCTTGCCTACTCATATTTCAGGTCCACAAGATCAAACTGTAATTCGAACTAGCTCAAGATTGGGTAGACTAGGTTTGAGTGAGTTTTTAATCTTTTATCTTTTCTTGAGTCAATTATAAATGATGTGGTTCCTGATGCTAAGTAGCTTTACACAAACACACTTTGGGGAAAATTTCTGACTATTTTTAAGAGTTTTTTATTTTTGGTCACATTATCTGAGATGATCTATAAATTGGCCTAGACGATCCATTAAAAATAGAAATACTAATTAGGGCATCCTGGTTAAGGTAGCCATCATTAGTAGCATCATCCTGGATAATATTTCATCGATCGGGATGATAGGCTAGATCTATTTTTAAATCATTTATTTTGGATATCTTCCAAGACGTCATCCTGGACTATGCAATGAAATTATGTATAAATTAATCCCATGATTAAGGAAAACAACTAAGGTTTGCTTACTCGATCATACCATCCTAGATGATCGTAGGATCAACCGGGACGACCAGTTCACAAACCTTAGTTATTCCTGGACGATCAAACATCTACCAGCTTTTATTCAAGGTGATGCTCTAGATGATATGTATTGATTTGATCTAATTATCCGTGATGATCATAAAATCAACCTGGATGATCAGGTTTTTTTTACATCATCCAAACATCTATTCAGGGTGATGTTCTGGACGATATTCAATAATTTGTACTAATCATACAGGATGATATACTATCATCCTTGATGATATAAACAAAAAACCTTTTAATCATCCCAAATCGTCCTGGATGATTGAGCTAAATTTGTACTAATCATACAAGAATAGATTTATATCGTCCTGGATGATAAAGTTGGTTTGTTCCAATTAAGAGTGATTTCGAAGCTCTTCTATATAAGACCTCTAGTTTTACCCAAGGGAGGATCTTTTATTGTTGTCCTGACCTGAGAGAGCCAAGAGGAGTAGGAGAGTAAGGGAGAGAGAGAGGATCTTATGAGGGGGAGTTTGTGAGGAGTATCACAAAGGTAGCTCCAAGCATGGATTCATCGTCATCTTTTTCAATCATCATACCCAGTTCCTTAGGGGTTCTAGAAAGGTCTACTTCTATAATTGATCAAGGTTCTTTGCCTTCTTTAGGAGGAAGCAAAAGGAGTTAGGTTCTCTATCTAATTTAAGAGGAAGTAAAAGGAGTTGGGTCTCAACCTGCTTCAAGAGGAAGCAAAAGGAGTTATGTTATATGCCTCATCGGTGTTGGTGGAAGGAAGGTTTATACAGGCTTCTCGGGCTTGCTGTGGGGGCAAAAGGAGAAACACTGAGTTTAGTGTAATACTTAGAGGCCACCTCCGGGGAGTGGACGTAGGTCGAGTTGACAAAACCACTATAAATCTCTATGTTCTTTAATACTATTTTTTGCATTTAATTTTTGCACTTTGTGGTGAATTTTGGTTTCATTTAAGCTTGTGTTTTAGCTTAAACTTTTTTTAAAATACCAATTCACACCCCCCCCCCCCCCCTCTCGGTTAACCATGGGACTAGTTCATTAGGGCTTAACATCCCTGTTGGACTTTCATAACTTATAAAGTTAAAGTAAAATGACTAAAATAGAAAGATGTCTCAATAACAACAATTGATAAAATGAAAAAAAAAATTTAAAAATTTTCTTCACATGCATTTAATGCTCAAGTATAGCAATTCCATAAGCCCTAGCTTTTTCTAATGATATGAAAGTAAAAAAGATAAATTAATCCTATGATAAAAAGAGAATTATTTATTAATTTTATAAATTATGTTTTAGATAAAACGAAAACAACAGTAAGCCTTTATGTCACTACGTGAAGTTGACTACATGAATCCTTTTTCTCCATGATATTATTTACATAAATTGTATGTGCACTAAGTGCACCTAGTGCAAATATTTTATTTTATTATTATTATTATTTTGATAAAGCAATAATTGCATTAAAGCTTGAGAAAAAAAAAAACAAGAAAGCAACTACACACATTCATCTACCGATTCCTCCTTCAATAGTTAAATAAATGAAGGAGGAACCTTATTGAGAACTAAATCATCCCAACAAAAAGAACCAAAAATTGCATAGTTAGCACATAAGTCCACTAACTTATTACCACTCCTATCTATACAATTAAAGATTGCATAACTAAATTCTTTAATAAAAGAAAACTCTTCAAACTTAATCCCATCTTTTTTGTAAGAATTTTGAATGAACTTGATTACATTTGCATTGTCTCCTTCTATCATGATGCCTTTATATTTCATCATCCAATTTTTTATCATCTCTTTAATAGTCTGCATAGCAAGAAGCTCCAAAAAAGTGCTACCAAAAGCAAAAAAGAACATCCCTTTGTAATCTCTGAATACTCCACCAATTCCTCCTTTGTAAGAAGATAACAAAGCTGCATCAACATTCACTTTAATCCAATCAGGTGGAGGATGCCAAGCTTTGTCCAACAGCAATTGCTGATTAAAATTCAACCTTTTTGAAGTGCTCCATTCGAAAGCTTTATGAACAACTGCATAATTGACAGATTTTGGAAGCTTTATAAACAGCCTATCTTTCAGATTTTCCGTGGATTAATTCATTCCTCCCTTTCCATGTGAAGTAAACAATGTTGTAGAAGATGTTTAACATAAAATGATTTATACTCATCCAATATAAAAGTGCAAATATTTTATGAAAAATAAATAAACCATGCTTGTAATGTGTGGGATAAGCTCAAGTTAGTTTGAACTAACTTCAAATTGAGTTCAACGTAGAATAAATCATGTCATTTGTGTGTATTATATATTTCACCAATCTATACACATACATTTGCTAAAGTTGGCCATCAACATTTATGATAAATTGTCCTCTTATGGGCTCCGAAAATGTGTTCCCCTACCTTCCTTATTTTTAGGAGAGTTTTAATGGATTAAGTTTTGAGATAAATTTTATGAAGTTAGATTGGGTTTGAAATAAAAAACAAACTAGAGATTTTTTCCCTCATTTTGCAAAAACTTTATGAATTGAGTTTTGGTTTCCTTCAAGCGCAAGCCCCTATAGTTAATCACCTCTCCCGATAATAAGATAGAACTTTTGATTAAGGCTTGTCATCATTCAGATACATAGAAATACATATTTGGCATATAGTAGTAGTTGGATTTAGGTGTTTTGAAAATTTTATATTTAACATTAAATATTTCACAATCTTACACTTAAAGCAGATGGTGGGTGAAATAATAAACCCAATCAGGATCCCATGGTTCCATCATTCAATATTATCATGGTCGTTAGTCTACTTAGTCAGAGGAGATAGTCGACTTAACCTAGCCAAAGGAACTTTGTTGGCAGCAATGTTTTGCTTCATCCAAGAGTTCCTTTTAGACCTAGATTTAGTATTTATCTAAGGGGATACATTTTAATCCATGTTAGCTAATAGAGAGATTTGTACCCTATCAATCATTTCATATTGATTCATTTATCAAGGATTTAGTTTCATTGGATAGCATATGGGTTCTGGTAATGACCATAATTTGGTGTCATTTGGAAACAAACTTACTCGGTTTAGTGGGTTCTAGTCGTAATGGTTTACCTTTTTTTCTATTTGGCAGCAAAACTATTACTTAGAGGACACATGCCACATCCCTACTGATAAGAGACTATTTAAGAATGAATCTATATGATATTCTTGACCAAACATTAGCTCTTTGTGAGCTAAAGTGATATTTAAATTTGTCCATCTCAATAATTTTAATTTGAGGGTGGATGGATTTTTTTTAAGTATCTTAATGGATAATTTAAATTTTAAATTTTTTGAGTTTTTGTATTATTGGATATTTGGATTTTTTTTATGGAAATTTGGGAGGCATTAGAAATATTTATCCCCTATGGTTGAGATTAACATTCAACACGTGCATCATCGGGGTATCTTTAAGGTTATTTAAAGATATTAGTATTTTGTGAAAGTTTCATGGAATTTGAAAATATATGATCCCCTCAAGTCTAGATAAACATTCAACATGGTCATCATCAGGGTGTTCAAAGGCTATTTATTTTTATGGGTTTGAACTCTGTCGACTCTGTCTACCTGTTGATATAGGATTGGGTTCATTTTTTGTTGTATGCTTTTATTAGTAAATTTTCATTATTTATTGACCTTGAATACCTAATAAGAATGTATTAAAATAAATTATTCTATCAACATCATGACAATAATAAAAGGATCAAGATTAATGTTAAATTTATAATTTAACCAGCATAATAACCTCTGACATCGTGTGTGTACCCTTAACATGCTCGTCGGAGCCCATGATGGTGTTTATTCTTACATGTATATACGTTAATGTGCTTGTATATGCACTTCTATATTTGTTTATATTCTTGTTGCAGCACACATGTCGGGGCATTTTAAAATGTTTAATGTTAATTAGTTGTGTAGGAAACTGTCATTTGAATGTGTGCGACACTATTTGAGAGTTTATTGATGCCTTTTATCCACATACGTGCATGTTACGGACTCGGTGGTGTAGCATCATTCTTTAGTGGAATTATAAAGGCCTTCTATCTACTGGTATGATGTATGAGTATTATATATTATGTGGTTATTGACCTAATTTTTGTATGAAGTCACTAAGACTTTTCCAAGACTCCAGATCAATCTTAACCCTAGATCAGTTTAGCCCCCATACCAATTTAGGCTCTTGGATCATCCTAGACTTTAGTCCCTAGAATCTACCCTAACCTTAGGATCAATTTAAACCCTATGATTATTCTAAATCAATCCAAACCCTAGGATCCATCAAGACCTTAGGATTCTTCTAGACTACTCTAGACCATAGAATTTATCTAGACCCTAAGATTCCTCTAGATCAATCTAGAACTTAAGATATATTTAGGACCTATAATTCTTATAGATCTATTTAGACCCTAGACCTATCCATACCCGAGGATCAACCTAGATTTTAGATAAATCCAGACTCAAACCAAAGATAGACATAAAACCTACCTTGACTTTAAACCTATCATAATCCCAACTCCAGTTCAAACCATGATCATGCCTTTGATCAAACTTCAATCCTATCCAATAACTTTTAATCATCCAAATAATCATAAATGATATGGATAATTCAACTCCAATCATTCAAATCCAAAATCCAAACTAAATCCAAATTTTCAAACTAAAATTCAAAGTCCATAACTTAAGTCGTGAAAGCCTTTTACAATGATTTTTGAAACACTTCAAACCTTTTTTAAATGACCTCTGATTTAGAGTATATCAATTAAATATGTATAAAACATGTCTCTAGAGGAAACCCTCAAAATTTGAGTTCATTCTGAGATCTCTAACCCTATAAATAATATCTATTTTCAAATGTTATAAAACCATTAAATATTTATATCCTATGCCACTCGACCTATCCCTTAGTGAAACTTGACTTTGGAGCTTTCTACAAAGCCTCTAACCATTTCCATTCCCTTAGTTATGAAATTTTAAGCATTAACCGGCATTTTGGTTGACCCACTTTGACCCCTAGCTGACCAGGGGTCAATATCACCAAAATGCCTCTAAAGGGAAATTTTTGAGTTTTCTCCAGAATTCAACATGGCCCAATCAAATCAAACCACATAACCTCTTCCAAAGATTCCTAAACATCATTAAAAATGAAATGGACTCAAGCCTGGACCCTAGTCAAGCTTGGTTAACCCGGTTAAGCCTTTTGACCAAAATACCCCTTAGGGGTTGAATACCCATTTCAAACCAAATGACCTCCAAATTATTTGGATGCACTCCAAATAATTTTCAAATATCAAGCCAAACCTGATGGACTAAAACTAAGACCCTAGTTCAATCTGGTTGACCAAGTCAACCCAAATTGACTAAACATGCCCTTAAAGGGTATACAAATAGTCAATTTAATTGATTTGACCTCTCCAGACTTTGGAACCACCTCTAATAGACTACAAACATCATTTTAAATTTATTGAACCCAAAGCCAGGTCCTTGGTCAACCTGGTTGGCTGAGTCAACCTAGGTTTGACCCAATAGTCCTTTAAACCCTTAATGGGTCAGAATAACCCATTCAATCAAAACAATAATTTCAAACCCTTAAATCCACTCCATTGGGTGATTTGAATATTTCCAAGCTTACCATAAGTCAAATCATATATTATTTTACTTGGCCAAGAACTCAAATGTGGTCAAACCCCTTTAAAACCCTTTCTAACTTAACCAAACTTGAAACACTCTATCTTAAGCTCTTAGGATCCCTCCATATCAGCTCCTAAGCTTTATTCCTTCCATCTCAGCAAGGTTTGACTTATTGATTGGTCAAACCAATCAACAAATGGTCAAAATACCTTCAAATATTCAAAATACTAACCCCCATGGCATTCAAATTCCAATACTTATCTTCAAACTCATCATTCTAGACCTTAACACTCTCGTCCATACCACCTTAGCAAGTTAAGTGGCATTGGAGTAGTCAAACAATCAATATAAGGGTTTAAATGGGTCAAAGATGGTGAAACACCATCTTAAGCCTAATCCTGTTAATCCTAAACCTCTCTAGCTGCTTTAACAACCTCTAGAACAATTATAGAGTCTTTAACATCCCTTAGATCAAAATCAAATGGCCTCAAACCATTACATGTGCTCCTAAGGGCAAAGGGACTTTACACATAACTTGTCCGTGGTGTCCATTAATTCTCCTACATCCAACTGCACCCAAGACACATGGCAAGAATCTAGAGCTCAAGCCATTCAATCTAAGCTGTCCATTTTTAATATTCAATTTTCAAATATATTAAAAATTAAATAATTATTTTAAAATATGTAATTTAAAATAAATTCTATTTAAGATATATTTTACATTTTTAATTAATTTCAAAAAATTAAATATTCAAATATTAATTAAAAAGTAATTAAAATTAAATTAAAATTAATTTTAAATAATTTTAAAAATAAAAATAAAAAATATATATTAAATAATTCAAAATTTTAGAAATATTGAATAATTAATTTAATTTTTATTTAAAAATTATTTAAACAGTTAATTAATTTTAAATTTATTTAAATACCTTAATTAAATTAAAACTTTAAAAATTAAAAATAAATTTATT
Organism: Dendrobium huoshanense; assembly: GCA_016618105.1. Classification (NCBI taxonomy): domain Eukaryota; kingdom Viridiplantae; phylum Streptophyta; class Magnoliopsida; order Asparagales; family Orchidaceae; genus Dendrobium; species Dendrobium huoshanense. The sequence goes on from CM028347.1 coordinate 42,155,164, forward strand.
TTAAATCATTAAATTAAAATAATACCTTAAATTTTTCAAAAAAATTAAATATTTTAGCTTCAAATTATTTTCAAAATTAAAAACTTAATGTATTTTAAATAATTTAAACTATTAAATTATTTTAATATTTAATTAATATTTAATTTGGTTTTGTATTAAGTATTTTCAAAATTAAAAATTTAATTTTAAAATATTTTCTCAAATAATCAGAGAGTGCAAGTCTAATTATTTTAAGATTAAAATTTTTTTTTAATATTTTAAATATTTTAATCAATTTAATTAATTCAAATACCTTAATTATTAATTAATTTTAAATTAAATTCATTATAAATAATTCCCATAAATCCAAATTTCCTTAAGTTATTTTCAATTTATAAAAATATTTTCCAAAATTAGTTTTGAAACTTTTTTAACATTAATTTGAATTTACTTCTTTAAAATTATTTTGAATTGTTTTAAAAAAATCTCAAAATAAGGCTATTTTCTATATAAAATAAATTTAAAAATTATATAGCTTAAATTTTGAGAGCATTTGAGTGTGTCCTTGGAATTTTAAACTTATGATGATCTTGCTTTAATAGGATTAATTGGAAAAGATTAGTGAATATTTATTTTCCAGCTATTCACTAATCAAAGTCTTATATATATATTAATCACCATTATTTGCATGCCTAGGGTGCACACACATTTTCACTTATCCTAGGCTCTCTTAGATATATGGATTTGAATGAGTAATGTATATGCTTAACATGTATATTAAGTCCAAGGGTTAGTAAAACTTTGATTCAAATCTACTTAACTTAGTGACCTCATTAAAGATAATAATTAAGAACTTAATTAGATAAATTAAAAAAAATAATACCTCTAATTGATAAGAATTCAATGCTTAATCAATGAAAATTAAAATCACTTTTAATTCAACATTTAATTTAGGAATAATTTAATTTGAATTAAAATTAAGTCTTTAATTAATTTAATTAATTAAAAATCATTAAAAATTCTAAAAAAATTCTCAAACACTTAATAATCCCTCATTATATAATTTAATGATGATTGCAAGAAGTTTGGAATCAATTTGGACTCAAATCATTTAAATCCCCTTAATTAAATTAATTTAATAATTTATTAAATAACCGTACTTTAAAAAATCATAAGTAATTTCAAAAAATTCTAAATTGATCAAACTCAAATTAAAATGTAGTATTTATAAAAAAACATTAAACATTCAAAAATCAGTTGAAGTCAAAGTTAAAATCAAGTCAAAACTTCAAAAATTCATAATTAAATGTAGAAAAATTCAAATCCAGCAAACTCAAACCCTAATTCATCATAAAAAATTCTAATTATTTAACTAAATTTAAAATTCTTAATTTAGTCCTTTTAACCTAGTTTTTGAAAGTTCGTTACGGATGTTAAGCCCTATAGAACTGGCCCAAGGCTAACCAAGAGGGGGGGGGGGGGGGGGGGGGAATTGGTATTTTAAAAAATTCTTTAGGCAAACCAAGAATACAAACCAAATCAGCACAAAATAATAAGTGCGGAAGAAAATTAATGCGGAAGCAGTAAAAATAAGAACCCAAGGGTTTATAGTAGTTTGGTCAACTTGATATACGTCCACTCCTCGAAGGTGCCCTCTGAGTATTGCACTACAATCATGACTCTCCTTTAGCCCCCACAGCTAGGCGAAGAAGCCTTTATAAACACCTTTTTTGCCACACCCGGCAAGGCAGAGAACCTTCCTCCTTTTGCTTCCTCCTGAAGCAGGCAGAGAACTTCGATCGCTTGCTGGAACTTACCTCTCCAAACCCTTCCAAGGACAAGAGACTCTAGGGAAGAAGAAGTGGAACAATGCTTGGAGCAACCCTTGTGAATCCCCTCACAAGCTCTCCCTCACAAGATCCTCTCTCTCTCTCTCTCCTTTACATTTTTTCAGGTCAAGACAGTAGCCAAGGATGTTCAAAAATGTTGAACAAGAGCTCTTAAATAGAAGAGATTCAAATTTCCTACTATATCATCCAGGACAATATGGACATCATCCTGGCAGATCAGAACAAATCCCATGAGATCGGTTAGAGCATCGCCCTGAATGCAAACTGGATGATTGAAAATTGGCTTGATCATCCAGGACCATCTAACGATCATCCAGGCCAATCAGTTCAAATTAGAGGAAAATCATCTAGTGCATCGCTCTGAATTCAAGTTGTCTGATCCCGATCATCCAGCATATTATCCTGAATTTGTGCTGGCCAATATTTATCGTTCAGAAGTAACTAAGGTTTTTGAATAGATCGTCGTGGCCGATCCTGAGATCGTCCAAGATGATGTGATCGTATCAATCATCCTTAATTACTTTCTTGATTTCTCTTATTAATTAAGGCATAATTGTGCATATCATCCAGGCTGATACAAAATCATCCTGGCCGATTTCCAAAAATACAGAATACCTTAATTATTTATGGCGGCAATTTCTTTCTATTTTGATCCTATCATCCTGGCCGATACAAGTATCATTTTGGATGATTGGTTAATGACGGCTGGTCAGATCATCCAGGATGATGTAAATATTAACCTGGCCGATTTGAGTAAAAATAGAAGTTCTAAGTCTCTCAAGTGTGTGTGTGTGTGTGTAGGGTTACTTTGCATTAGTCACACCAAAGATTACAATTGACTCAAGAGGGGAAAAAAATAAAATTACAGACTGACTCAACCCTAATCTACCCCATCTTGAGCTGGCTCCATTTATCCGTCTAATCTTTGATTCTTAAAAAGTCAGTAGTAAAAGATAGTCCAAGTCAAGTAAAAGTGTTTGCCAATCATCAAAACATAGTTCATAGACCTGAATTCGCAATAATCTTCCCCTTTTTGATGATGGCAAAACAATGCGAGAAAAATTTTAAAAATAGCAGTGTAACATACATAATTGAAAGTGCAAGAAACATACTAAAACTACTCCCCCTTTTGACATCTCAAAAAGGAGGGAACCAGGAACAAAAGCAAACCACAACACACTGTTTTTTTTTTTACCAAGGCATGAAGATGATGTAGTATTCCATGTGATTGATTTTAAAAACTTGTGAGTTAATGAGTTAACAACATCAATAATCCAAAGAACGGTAGAATATCTGATCATGATTACCCTTAGCTCGGACTTTCTCTTAGGGTAGAATCATCTTTTGAAATTAAAGACCTAACTCAAAAAATCAATTAGATATGAGGAAAAAGAATCCATTCATCACTTGATTTAAGAAAAAATATCTTATAGAATAATGAACCAAAGTAAATTTGTCACAATCACAAAACAATCAAAATCAAGCCTTTGATACATGAAAACTTCTAAGTTTTTTAAAAGATCTGAAAAGAGATAGGAGATTGCTTTTTAGTGGGCTCATTTTATGCCTCTTGTCAATTGATTGGTGCTTGTGCACATCTTTTGCTTTTTGATATATAATTTTTTAAATTGGCGTCATTGCGCATCTTTTGTTGGCATCATTGGCCAATTTTTTTTATTTTTACAATCTCCATTCTCTTTTACAACTCTTAAAAAGGGTTCTTAGTTGTGAGTATATCTTCTAGATATTAGAGAATAGGGGCTCTCTCTCTAACATAGAGAAGAACTATCCAGAAAATAGAATCAATTAACCAATGACAAGAGTAACGAGGAATCTTGATGTGACAAAAAGACTTTAAGCATTATAAATACAAGATAGATTTGCTTAAGCGAGTTAAGAAATGATCTAAATTTCATACACAATCTTTAATTTTAAATAGTTTTTTGATTAGAAAAGAAAACTATCCCAATGAAAATAGGTTAAAGAAGGAGACACAATCAACGAAATATTCTTACCATCTAACAGATTAGAGATGTAAAACATTTACTACAAATTATTGAAGTAAAGGCAAGGCATACAATATCATATCAGCGATGATTTTTGAAAGCTAAAAAGCAATAAAAAGAAAGCAAGCCAAATAAAAAAAAATAATAATAAAGTGCAAAAAAGAAAAATAATTAAAAACCAAATAAAGCAAATAGAAGATCAAGTTTATGCAGTTATGTCAATCACACCCAATCTGGTCCTTAAAGTGCTAAAAGTGTTGAAGTCCAGTGGTTTAATAAAGATGTCAGCCAGTTGATTTTCAGTTGTCACATGGTGTAGCTCAATGTCTCTCTTAGTCACGTGGTCTCTAATGAAGTGATACCTAATGTCAATATGCTTAGTCCTCGAATATTGGATAGGATTCTTAGAGATGCATACGGCACTAGTGTTGTCAAAAAAGATTGAGATGGTGCCTACAGGTAATCCTAAATCCAATACCTATTGTTTCAACCAAAGGACTTGGGCCACACAACTTCTAATAGAAATGTACTCAGCTTCAGCAGTGGAAAGTGCAACAGAATTTTGCTTCATACTAGACTATGAGACTAAAGATTATCCTATGAATTGATAAGTCCCTGAAGTACTTTTTCTATCCACCTTGCATCCTGCAAAATCAGATTCAGAACATTCAATAATCTCAAAAGAAGTGCTGTGTCTAGGATACCAAATCCCCAAGCTTTGGGTCCCCAAAAGATATCTAAAAATTCTCTTAACAGCAGTCAGGTGGGATTCCTTAGGGTCAGCTTGAAATCTAACACGAAGTCAAACACTAAACATTATGTCGGGTTGGCTCGCAGTCAAGTAGAGTAGAGATCCAATCATGCCTCTGTACTTCTTCTGATCAACATACTTACCACTTGGGTCCTTATCCAATGGAACACTAGAAGTTATAGGAGTATTAATTGGCTTAGATTTATCCATCTCATACTCCTTCAAAATGTCCTTTATGTATTTTGTTTGATTAAGAAATGTTCCATCATAAAATTGTTTTATACTAAACCCCAAAAAATAGGACAACTCCCCCATCATACTCATCTCAAACTCTCTACTCATTATTTTAGAGAACTCATCACAAAGTTTTTTATTAGGAGATTCAAAGAGTATATCATCCACATAAATCTGAATAAAGAGTAAATCATCTCCAATTTTTCTAAGAAAAAGGGTGGTGTCTACGCTCCCCTTAATAAACTCCCTTTCTAGTAAAAATGTGCTAAGCCTCTCATACCATGCTCTTGGTGCCTGCTTTAAACCATACGAAGCCTTTTTAATTTAAAAATATGATTTGGAAATTGGGAACTCTCAAAACCTTGGGGTTGTGCTACAAACACATCCTTTTATTATTTCCATATTCAAAAAGGCACTCTTGACATCCATTTGATAAAACTTAAATCCTTTATAACAGGCAAAGGCTATTAGCACTCTAATGGCTTCCAATCTAGCTACAGGGGCAAATGTCTCCTCAAAATCTATTAATTTGGCTCTAACGTTCACCCTATTCAACACATAACAAGCTGTGTTAAGTGCTTTAGCCCAAAAGTATTTTGGAAGTGAATACTCAGCAAGCATGGCTCCAGCGGCTTCCACTAAGGACCGGTTCTTTCTTTTAGCTATCCCGTTCTGCTGAGGGGTCCTAGGAGCTGAAAAATTGTGGCTAATTCCCTTGTCTTCACAACAATCTCCAAATCCTTCATTCTCAAACTCTCCCCCATGATCACTATGGATGGTCAAGATCTCACAACCTAGCTTTTTCTGAATCCTAGTAGAAAATGTTTTAAACTCCTCAAAACACTCATTTTTATGTGTAAGTAATCTAGTCTAAGTGAACCTTGAGTAGTCATCAACAATCACAAAACCATAGACTTTCCCTCCAAAGGTGGCAGTGCTAATGGGTCCAAACAATTCCATGTGTAGTACTTTTAAAGGTGTAGAGGTGCTAATTTCATTAGTGGGGTGAAAGGTGGAGTGGACTTGCTTTTCTAGTTGACAGACATCACAAAGGTGGTCTTTTGAAAACTTGAGTTTGGGGACACCTCTAACTAGGTCTTTTTGGGTTACTTTCCTAAGGGTTTTCAAACTAGCATCACATAGTCTCCTGTGCCATAACCATGAATCATCAATCACTATTTTTAAGTAAAATGAAGCAGCATATTCAATGCTATTTAAATCAAGAATATAGATGTTGTTGTTCCTCTTTTCTTGTAAAATAGTGTTGTTACTTACACTTACAATGAATGAATTTGCAAAGAATTGCATGATGAAGTCTTTGTCACTGAGTTGACTGATGCTGAGCAGGTTGTGCTTCAATCTATCTACAAGTAAAACATTTTCAATCATAAGATTCTTAGAATTACCAATTATACCTACGCCTACCACCTTCTTAGTGGTGTTGTCTCCAAGAGTAACCTTGCCTCCAGTCCTGGACTCCAGTGAAACAATATGATTGGCATCACCAGTCATATGTCGAGAGCAACCGCTGTCCAAGTACCACGTACTCTCACGAGGCCTTTTGTGAGAGCCCTCCTACAAAATTATTAAATGTTAGATTTAGGAACCCAAGCAGGTTTGGATTCCTTTTTTATGAAAAGTAGAATTAAATGCATGTGTGGTATGCTGTGAATTATGCAATTTTGGTCTCCACACTCAGTGTGTACTACGGTGAACAGTGCAAGGGTGTGAGATGTGTCCTAGCATGCCACATGAAAAGCATCTAACACCTGAAAAAGGATTTCTTAAATGGTTTGAGTTATAATGCCTCTTCCTAGGTTTTGGCTTTTGATCAAGTGTTGGTGTCATCCTAGTTTTCATAAATGTATACAATTCATTTTGAATCCTCTAGTTAGTAAATTTTAGGGCATCATTATCAATCCTTAAATTTTTCTCCATCTCTTTAGACTTTTTAAAATCAGATTCAAGTAAGGTGAGTGTGACTTTTAGTGACTCATGCTCTTCCATTAATTCATAATGCTTTTTATTTAACTCATCAAATTCATCAAGTAGAGCCATATGATTTAAATCAATTGTTGAGTGATCTTTAGTCATAATTGCATGCACCTTTTGTAACTCCAAAAATTCCAATTTTAAGCTTGCATGTGTTTTCTTGAGTTTCCTATATGATGCATAAAATTTTTATAGAAATTTCAAGAAGTTGATCATAGGAAAGTTCACATACCTCTTCTTGATCGAGATGATTGTCTGCCATCAAGCACAATTTTGTTGTCTCATCTTCTGGTTCTGTCTCCGATGAATCTGATGCAGAATCCGTCCAAAAAGCCTTTTGGAGTCTTTTCTTATCCTTCTTGAACTTGGGTTTCTCCTCACCCTTTCATTTGCTTGAGTGATCTTGAAGTGTAGGACAGTCGGCTTTCACTTGTCCAGGCATCCTACATTCAAAACAAACAACATCAGAAGATCCTTTAGAATATTTTTTATCCTTACCTTTTTTCCAATTATGCTTTTGCTTCTTCCTTAGAAAGTTTCTGAATTGTGTTGTGATGAAGGCAACTTCATCACTCTCAGACTCGGAAGAATCGGAGTCAGATTTGTGTGCCTTCAGTGCTACCATTTTCGCTTTCTTTTTCTCACTTGCATCAAGATTTCTTTGATTCACTCCTTGCTCGTAAGCAATGAGTGAGCCAAGTAAGTTGTCAATTGAATACGTGTTCAAATCCTTAGATTATATTATAGCAGTAATTTTTGCACCAAAAGAGGAAGGCAAGCATCATAAAATCTTGTTTACTTTTTCAAAATTTAAAAGCTCTCTTTCTAAGGCATGCAAGGATGTAACAATCTGTGTAAATCTTGTATACATTTCAGAAATTGATTCATGAGGTTTCATATGAAAAAGTTTATAGTCATGCAAGAGAATGTTCAAACAGGATTGTTTAACTTCACTAGTGCCTTCATAAGTGATACAAATTTATCCCAAATTTCTTTACAAGTTTTGTAAGTGGAAACACGCATGTAGTCTTCTGATTTTAAAGCACAGAAAAAATAATTAAGACATTTTGCATTCAATTGAGCCAAATCCCTATAATCTAAAGTCCATTCAGAAAAAGGAAATGGAACTATAATGTTGTTAAGTTTTCCAGTTGGAGGTGTGTAACCATCCGTAAATAGCATCCATAAGCGATAATAAGTAGATTGTAAAAATATAGACATGCGAGTTTTCCAAAAATCAAATGGGATATTATCAAACAAAGGTGGTCGGGTAATAGAATATCATTCCGGTGTATTACGATTCCCAATGTTAGCCATGGATCTAAATTCAAAAATTTTTCAAACTTAATTTTTATGAATCCCGCTCTGATACCACTTGAAAGTTTGTTAGGGATGTTAAGCCCTATAGAATTGGCTCAAGGCTAACCAAGAGGGGGGGGGGGGGGGTGAATTGGTATTTAAAAAAATTCTTTAGGCAAAGCATGAATACAAACCAAATCACCACAAAATAAAGTGCATAATAAAATAAATGCAGAAGCAGTAAAAACAAGAACACAAGGATTTAGAGTGGTTTGGTCAACTTGACCTACGTCCACTCCCCAGAGGCGCCCTCCGAGTATTGCACTACAATCGTGACTCTCCTTTAGCCCCCACAGCTAGGCAGAGATGCCTTTATAAACACCTCTTTGTGCCACACCCAATAAGACAGAGAACCTTCCTCATTTTGCTTCCTCCTGAAGCAGGCAGAGAACCTCAATCGCTTGATGGAACTTACCTCTCCCAACCCTTCTAAGGATAAGAGACTCTAGGGAAAAAGAAGTGGAACAATGCTTTGAGCAACCCTTGTGAATCCCCTCATAAGCTCCCCCTCACAAGATCCTCTCTCTCTCTCTCCCTCTCTCTCTCTCCTTTAGGTTCTCTCAGGTCAAGATAGCAGCCAAGGATGTTCAAAAATGTTGAACAAGAGCTCTTAAATAGAAGAGCTTCAAAGGAGCTCATTAATAGCAAGTTGTCGACTATATCGTCCAGGATAATATGGACATCGTCCTGGCTGATCAGTACAAATCAGAGGAAAATCGTCCAGAGCATCGCCCTGAATACAAACTTGATGATTGAAATTTGGCTTGATTGTCCAGGATGATCTAATGATCGTCCAGGCCGATCAGTTCAAATCAGAGGAAAATCATCCAGATCATCGCTCTGAATTCAAGCTGTCCGATCCCGATCATCTAACATATCATCCTGAATTTGTGCTGGCCGATATTTATCGTCCAGAAGTAACAAACATTTTTGAATAGATCATCCAGGATGATGTGATCGTATCAATCATCCTTAATTACTTCCTTAATTTGTCTGATTAATTAAGGCATAATTGTGCATATCGTCCAGGCCGATCCAAGATCATCCTGGCCAATTTCCAAAAATACAGAATACCTTAATTATTTATGGTGGTAATTTCTTTCTGTTTTGATCCTATCATCCTGGATGATTGGCTAATGACGGTTGCCTTAATTAAGAACCCCTGATTAGAATTTTTTTTTAAGCCAGATCGTCCAAGACGATGTAAATATCGTCCTGGCTGATTTGAGTAAAAATAGAAGTTTTAAGTCTCTCAAGTGTGTGTGTAGGGTTACTTTGCACTAGTCACACCAAAGATTATAATTAACTCAAGAGGGGAAAAAATAAAATTACAGACTGACTCAACCCTAATCTACCCCATCTTGAGCTGGCTCCATTTACGTCCTACCTTTGATTCCTGAAAATTCAATAGTAAAAGACAATCCAAGTCAAGTAAGAGTGTTTGTCAATCATCAAAACATAGTTCATAGACCTGAATTTACAACAGTTTTAAGGCTGGACTACTCCAGGTTGCAGGCTATGTATCCTAAAGAGGCTTTGTTCCTCCAGCATTGTGGCATAACACCAAGAACCAGTTACTGGTAAACTCAAAAAAATTAATCTTAAAATTAGAAACCAACCTATCTTAATAAAAAATTCATCAACCTTCAAAATTTAATTAAATTAAATCACTTAATAATACCAATTTTTACTAGGTAAGACAGGCCTACGAGGTTATTTATTTAGCCCAATGGAAGGTAAAATAAACTTCATGCCCCTAGTTTTATAAAGGTAGTAATAACCAAACTCTTAAAATACATCTTAAAATTAACCTTAAGTCAATATGATTTAAACTTCAATTAAATTCTTTCCTTATTCCTTTCTACCAATAAAAACTTAAAACAACTCGAACAGATTGCCATACGTAGGACATATCCAACCCATAGAACCTATGTCACACACTCTAGATGGTTTGATAGGACAATCAACTCTAGTGCTAGACCAGGTCATTGTTTACTTTTCTATTACTTTCGTGTGTCAGTTTTTTTGTGGTTTTTAGTACATGCTGGTCATTATAATTAAGTAATTAATCTATTTTTTATTTAAATTATGCACTCTTTATTTTGATTGACTATACGATAGATTATCCTTAGGTTAGTGATGACTTATACTAATGTAATCTTATGTAGGTGGCCATGCTTATACATGGAAATAAAATAAAGGGGGCATAAGTAAAAAATTAATATGCTTTACACAGGTGCTCCAGAATGCTTAAGTCCCCCTTTAAACTAAGAGAGGATGGCAAAGTGTGTCTGTGATTTAAGCTTTTTTTAATTTTAATAAATATTAATTGCTTAGGATATTTACTTAAATGTTGATTATTAGGATAACCCTGCAGGTTGTGCTTGAGTCTAAATTTTAAAATTTAATTGATGTAATTAAATTTCAAGCATTGAGTTGTAAATTATCTAGTAATTTGAGACAGAATAATAGTTAACCAACCTGGATTCCAAAGAGAAGGGTGACATCCCTTAGCGGAGAGTCCCTCTTCATTTGGAAATATTGGTTAGGATACTTTTAAATATCTAAGGAGAAATGAAGACAGCCTTTTGAAGCAGAGTTTTCTTTTCATTTGGAAAATCGAACCTGAGGATCCAAGGATCCCTGTAGAAGGACGAAGAAGTGTAGAAAGAGAAGTCCCAATCTGAAAGTCACATGAGTTTTAAGAGTAGAATAAGATTATTATCAATGATACCCAAATACTTTACTTTTCTACAAACCTTGGGTTATACTATTAAGTGGCATTTTTTATATGGACTTTAAATTTAATTTAATTTGATTTGATTGATTTATTTATTTGATTGTGTAGTAGAAATTATATGTTTTCTAGTCTTTTTAATTGCATAATATTTTTGGTTTTGCTTGGAACAAATTAGTGGATTGTAAGGTCACGTTTAAACTATTTTTACTTTTATTAAATTAATTTTTTTTAATATAACATATAAATTCTAACACTTTTAAGAAGTAAGCCTAGGACTATCGGGAGTTCGAATAACATATTAATGCATTTTCTTTCCTTTATTAGGAACCTCTAACCTTGCGGGTTTTGACAGACCACCTGGCCTATGTAGGTGCAGATTTGGCAAGGGGAATCTATTCAATCTTTAGGATAAAATCTATTTTTAAGCCTAATTTTAAAATTGCTTCATTATTAATTTAAGCATTTAATCAAATCAACTAGCACATTTCATATTAGTAACAAATTCAATTGAGTCTAAACTTAATTTTATTTATTTAAACATCAATTACCCAACATATATTAAAGGGCCAATTATGGATCTCCTCTAGGTGTCGGCCCTAACTTCTTAAACTCAATCTAAATAATGTCCCTACCACTCTTACATTAAATATTAGACTCATGATTATAAAGCACCTAGAAGGTTAGCTGGCTCCCCAATCTAGGCTAAGATAAGTCCAGATTTACAATACATTGGCTAGGTTTAAGACACTAATAATCAGTGCCCACATTAGGCTTAGGTTTTGAGGTAGGCTCAGGCAATAAGAACTTAATCTATAAGAATTGAATCTTAACTTTCTAATAGAATTTATAACTCAAACTTAAATATCTTTTAATTCTAATTTGAGCCAAACACTTAGGATAGGTGCTTTTGAAGTAATTCAAAATCTTAAAATACTTCATACTCTTTCTCATTTAACTCCAAAAATAAGTGTTCAACTTGGATCCAATCCCATTTGAAAATTCTAATCCTTACCTCCTTTGACATCAAACTTTAAATTACAAATAAAATTTTTACCATTTAATGGAAAGTATTTGTAGGAAACTCCAGTTTCCAATAATGTAATTAACTAAGAGAGCTTGCGTTCATAGGAGATTTAAAAACCTAGATCTAACTTTCAAAAATGAAGTTTTAAAAACACTCAATTTATTATCTTTGGAAAATAAAAATTGGTAATTGTTATCGTTATATCTAAATAATCAATAATAGACTATATCCTCTTTCCTCGAGATTATATATTACTTTATTATCATTACTTTGATATTGAAAAAAAAGATCTCCTGTCCAAATTATTGTAGTTAAACATTTGCTTGAATTTTGTTTTGACCTTCCGGGTCCATATGTAATTCTTTCCTAAGTTTGACTATGATAATCAAGATGAATTTAATGTTTTATAGTATGAACCCGTTAAGGAATGGTATATTCACCTCCCAAGGTGATATACTATTCATAATAATGTGTTTGATTTCAAATGTAAAATAATAGTAAATAAACTTTTGCCAAAGAAAATTTTATTTTTTAAAACTATCTTTTTCAATCAATAGTGGCATAGTGTCCTAACTTGTGGATGTCTTCAATCCACTTATATGAATGTTATGGATCTAGCAGCGTGGCATCACATAAGGGTTATTTACCCTGCTTCATATAGGTAGACTTTCTTTCATTACTTGTTATTTTCTATAAGTAGATTTTGTACACTAATGAATCTACACGTAGATTGTCGTGTAGTATTTTTTGCTTTCCATAGGTAGATTATTGCACACTAATGAATCTCTTGCTATGGCATTACATAATAGTCATTTTACTATTTTATAAATATAGACTATTGTGCACTACTTATTGCTTTTTACAAATAGATTATTGTGCACTAACCAAACTTTGCTATGGCGTTACACAATAGTCATTTGCCTTTTTTTATACATGTAGATTGTCATGTACTTCTTGTTGATTTTTGCAAGTAGATTATTGTGAACTAATGAATCTCCCTCTATGAAGCTATATAATAGTTCTTTGCCTGTTTCATACAGGCTAGTTGTTGTGCAATATGCATTACTTTCTATAGGTAGATTGTTATGCACTAATGAATCTCCTGTTGAGTATTACACAATATTCATTTCTTGTTTCATAAAGGTAGATTATCATGCACAAATTATTACTTTTTATAGGTTGATTATTGTGCACTAACAAATCTCCAGTTGTGGTGTTGCACAATAGTCATTTACCAATTTCATACAGGTAGATAATCATGCACTACTTGTTAAATATGCACTACTTGTAGCATTTTGCAGGTAGATTGTTCTATATTAACAAATCTCTAGCTATAGCATTGCATAATAGTCATTTTTCCATTTTATATAGGTAGATTTTCATGCACTACTTATTGCTTTATATAGGTAGATTATTCTGTACTACAAAATCTTCTCTTGTGCTCCCAGGACACTTGCATTCACTACAGTTCTTTCATATCTACTTATAGATACTGTATTGTGTGCACGACGAGTTTCCAGCAATGCTCCATTGGTATTTGCATTTTTTGCCAATCGATCACCTTTTTCTTGCAAGGGATCTATGTATTTATCTTCCATTGGATGGTTCTTAGCTGTAGGAGTGTTGTAGTATTCACTGCCTACTATCAATCAAGTATAAACATAACAACTTATGATGAGTGTTGAAAAGTTATAACATGCTTGCAGCTTTCCCACTTAATAACTTGATATTTTTTTGATAGTATTATAAGTGAGAATTAAGTTTTTGGTATAAGATAATAATTAGTTAATTAGAGAATTTTATATCAAATAATTAGATTTTTTACCAAATAGAAAAATCTAACTCACAAATTGAACAAATTTTTAGCTCTTTGTAGAATATGATTGTGTCGATTAATCATGTTGTATTACTTTATGGGACCTCAATTTGTACCCAATTTTTTTTAGTTTTCTAAATTTTGCAAATTTAGGGAACATGGACCGTGAGATTAGGTGATCTTATGGTCCAGGCTTTAATTTATTTGGGGCCCATTTAGTCCACCAAGAAGTAACCCCAAAATCCTTCCATAGAATTGACCTAAAATCTTAATTAATGCATTAAAATTCATTTTAAATCTTAAAAATTAATATAAGCCCTCAAATTTCTTAGAATAAGTCCTTTAACAGATGAAAAATAAAATCCCTATCATTTGACCCTTAATTTCATCTTAATTTAATTTTGAAGTTAAATTAATAATTAATTCTAATAATTAATTAAAAATATTTTAAAAATAAAAAATTCCCTAAATTCTTTAAAACATCCCCTTAGTCCATTTCTGACTTTTGAAGATGATTTCAGGAGGTTTGAGACTAATTTGGACAAAAATAAAAAATCCCTTAATTGAGATAATTTTAGTCCAAAAAAAAAAACAAGTTTTTAAAAATTCACCCATAATTCAAGAAAAATCAATTTTAATCAAACATTAAACCATTAAACCATAGTTAAAATCTACTATTTTTTTGAAAAATGTAACCTTCAGAATTAACTCAAATTCAAAAAGTTAACTTTTCATTCAACTGTAGTACAAAACTAGTTCAAAACTTTGAAAATTTATAACTTAATCTTAAATATTACAAATTGAGTAAACTTAGATTCCAACTACTCATATTAAGGTTTAATATCTAGGAAAAATACTCAAACACCAAAATCAACCTTAATTCTAAAAGTCAACTTTTAATCCCTTAATTAATACCTTAAATAATTCAAATTATTTCATTTATAAATTTTAATAATTTTTAAAAAATTCAATAAAATCTTCACCTAATTAATAAATTAATCATCCAATATTTTAATATATAATAAGAAATCAAAAGATAAAGGTTTTATGATGGACTACTTCAGACAGCAGGCTACATGTCATAAGGAAGCCTGATTCCTTAAGCTCTGTGGCACAACACCATAAATCATTTGATGAAAAATTTAAACTAATTCAATCTCTAAAATCATTAATTTATTAAATTTATTGAGATTAATCAACACTTAAATTATAACTAATTAAACCAACATAATAAATCCCAATTGCTACTAGGTAACCTAGACCTATGATGCTATTAAATTAGCCCTAATGAAGGTGAAAGAAACCTCACGGCCTTGGTGAGCAGGAAAGGATGTAATAATTTAATTATTAAAATACATATAAATCAAAACTTAATTCATTCATATTTAAAATCAAACATGAAGTTTCCTTTCAACCCTTGACAATTTTGAACTCTAGAGTACTTTAACAATTTTCCTAGTTTAGGATCTACCCCAGCCACACAATCTCATACACACACTTTAGATGTTTTTTAAAGATAAACAACTTTAGTCTAGGCTAGGCTGGTGTTTATTTTACTTCTGTGTGTCGAGCTTTTGAGTTTTTATTGCATAGTATAATTGAAATTGATTGATATGAATATTTATTTACTTTAATTGCAATCTATGAATTGATGTGATGGGAGATAAAATATCATTGAGTTAAGACTACTCTAGTTTATCTCCAAGTTTTTTCTAGGTTGCCACGCTCATGCAGGATAATAAAAGAGGGCTAAATAATAATAATAATTATTATAATTACTACATGTTCTTTAGCTTCTTGTCCCCCAAGATAAATAAGAGTGTAGCCAAGTGTGTTTGCTTTTTTAGTGTATATATAATTGCTTAGGATATGATTTAATTATTAAAAGCTTAAGATAATCTTCCTAGAGAGTCTAGATTATTTATTTTATATTAATGTAATTTATTCAAGTATTGAGTTGTGAAAGTTTGTATTTGAGTCAGGATACAAGCACTCAAAATTGGATTCCAAAAATTAAAGGATACCCCTTAGAGGGACAGTCCCATTCCATTTGGAATCCCAACTTTGGATAGCTTTAATACTCGAAGTGGAAAGAATAACCTCCCATTAGAGGGAATAATTTTCTTTTTCGCTTGGGTATGTAGGTACGTTAAATCCAAGGAGCTCACAGAGCTGAAGACAAAGAGCATTCCACTCAAAATCTACTTGTATATAGTTGAGGATTAGAATATGGGTTTGTAGTTAGTGGTGCCCGACCACTATCAATTTCAACATTTCTGTGGCATAATAAGCAAGGAAGTTTGCCTATGGACATTTTTTTATTAATTTGATTATTTGATGTGTTTAATTTAATTTGATTGCGTATAGGGTTGTCTATTTTTACTAGTGTTTTGGTAATTATGTGCCATTTTTGTTTTTAGCCTGGACTCATTTAGAGGCTAGTGAGGTCACATAAAAAACTATTTTTACTCCAAATTTAAATAAAATATTTGGATAAAATAGAAACTCTAATGTTGTAATAATTAAGCCCAGGATCATCGGGAGTCAAGCAAAAGCATATTTTGCCTTCTTCTCCTTGTAAGGCACCTCATCTCCTGGGGGTTCTTATAGACCACCTAGCCTTTAAGGGCACATATTTGAAAAGGGGATATTATATAATCTCTGGGGAAAATATTTTTTTTAAGCATTAAAAAAAAACTACTACATATTTATTTTATGCATTTAATCGTGTCGATCAATATGCATTGCATTAGAAACTAATTAAAATAGTGTCTAAAATGTTAATTCCTTTCTCTAGCATTTTCACCCAACATAAGTCAAGGGACCAATTAGAATTAGCTCTAGATATCGGTCCCAACTCTCAAAAACTTTAATAACAATATCTTTACCACTCTTTCATAATGACCGAACTCATAGATTTTAAGCATTTATGTGGTTAGCTAGCTCCCCAATCTAGGTAGGGTAAGTCTAGGTTTTACACTATATTAGTTAGGTTTGGGATATTGTGGTCCAGTTCCCAAAATAGATTTAGGATCCGACAGATTTTGAATTATAAGTCTCCAAATTCTAGGAATATAATCCTAAACTTCTAATATATTATTTAACACAAATTAGATATCCTAACAATTTAAAACTTAAAGCCGAACACTTAATTTAGGTCGGGACACTTATGAACCATTTTCAAAATCTTAAGGTGTCTCTTATCTCTCTTTTATTGACTTTGACAATAACTATTCAAACTCGATCAAATCCCAATTCAAATTCCAAATTGAACCCTCCTTTGGTATCACTGATAGGAAATCTTTAAATAAAAATTTCTCCATTACCTTAATCAAGAGTATTCTTAAGAGACTTCAGTTCCCTACAATCTAATTAACTATGAGGGATTACCCTCGTAGGATATTTAGAACCCACAACTTCTTTTCAAAAATTAATTTTCAAAATTCAATTAGCTCTCTTTGGAAAAAAAAAATCAATGATGATTGTTATCATCATATTCAAACAATTGATAACAAATGATATTTACTCCCTTTTGGGAGACATATCATTTGTTGAAAAACTTCGTATATGAATTCAATGATAATCCTTCTAGATTATTGTTGTTAGATATTTT
Source organism: Dendrobium huoshanense (assembly GCA_016618105.1). Lineage (NCBI taxonomy): Eukaryota > Viridiplantae > Streptophyta > Magnoliopsida > Asparagales > Orchidaceae > Dendrobium > Dendrobium huoshanense. The sequence continues at coordinate 42,172,528 of CM028347.1, forward strand.
ATTGAACCTCATTTTGACCCTTCTGATAATGCAAAGTTCTTTTGTAAATCACACTTCCATAATTAGATGGGATTTACAATTCTAAATCTGAACCCTATTCTTAAATTTTATTTCCAACTCTCGAGGTGGTATACTTTTTCTAATGGGATGTTTAATTTCAAAAATAAGAACCAAAGTCAATTTTAAAATTCCAAAGAAAATAAACCCCATTCCAAAAACCCCACTTTCCAAGAAACCCCCGCCAAAACATAAATATCATACCATATTGAATTCATCCCAGCTGATTCTTATACGTGGATCGTGCAGTGTGAAGGATGTTATGTATAGTACAAACTCCAATAATTGAACTCATTTGGGCCATTTCTTTAGACAATGGCTATGATTTGTGCATTAAAGATCATATTGTACAGCATGAATAAGGATTGTACAGTACAATAAGCAAAAATCCAATTTTCAATTGTGTGGATCTAGTGATGAGTTTATGTGTGACTATCAGAAAACATTTTTTGATGTAATAAAAAAAGACTAAAAATGACAGCACATGAATCAAAAGAACACAAATAGTTTAACAAATACAAATTATTAATTTCAAATGATGACTGAGTTAGATTTATCTTGAGTTAAGTATGAATGTCTATAATACCTAGTATATTCCATAAGGTAGAAAAGATTTTATAGGCTTGGGGTTTAGTAAATATATCAACCAAATAATTTTTAGTAGCTACACGATATAGCTTTTTATCCCCTTTTGTTATATGGTCTCTAATGAAATGGTGCCTAATATCTATGTGTTTGGTCCTTGAATGTTAGATATGATTATTTGATATGTAATTGGCACTAATGTTATCACACATGATATCAATGGTGCCTAGAGGTAGTCCAAGATCTAAGATTTGTTGTTTAAGACATAAGACTTATGCAACAAAACTCCCTATAACTATATATTCAGCTTCATTATTAGATAGGGTTATAACATTTTATTTTCTATTGGACCTGGAAACTAAAGGCTGTCCTATGAATTGGTAGGTTCCATAAGTGCTTTTCCTATCAAGCATATATCCTGCAAAATTTCTGAATAAAAAATCCTATGATTTCAAAGGAAGTGTTATGCCTATGATATCAGTTTCCTATGTTTTGGGTTACTACGAGATATCTATGGATTCTTTTAACATCAATCAAGTGAGATTCTTTTGGATCAACCTAAAATCTAGGACAAAGATAAATACTAAATATAATATCAGGTCTACTAGTAGTCAAGTAAAGAAGTTATTCAATTATTTCTCTATATTTCTTTAGATATACTGTCATTTTATTTAGGTCCTTATCTAATTATATGGTAGAGCGCATGGTAGGGTTTATTGAGTTAACATTATCCTTTTCATACTTCTTAAGAATATCCTTGATCTATTTAGATTGGCTAAGGAAGGTTCCATCATCCATCTACTTTATACTAAATTTAAGAAAATAGTTTAGCTCTCCCATCATACTCATCCCAAACTCCTCACTCATAAATTTTGATAATTTATCACAAAGATTTTTAGTTGTACATCCAAATAGTATATCATCAACATAGATTTGTAATATGAGTATATCTTCTTATTCTCTCTTTAGGAAGTGGGTGGTCTCTACATTACTCTTAACACAGTTTCTACTTAGAAAGAATGTGCTCAGCCTTTCATATCAGGCTCAAGGTGCTTGCTTCAAACCATATAAGGCCTTCTTTGGTTTGAATACATGATATGGGAATTTCGAGTTATAAAAACCTAAGGGTTGCTCAATATATATATCCTCTTTGATTATCTCATTTAAGAAAGTACTTTTAAAATCCATTTGATATAGTTTAAATAATTTAAAGCAAGTAAAGGTTAAGACCACCCTAATGGCTAATAGTCTAATTATAGAGGCAATAGTTTCTTCGAAATCAATCCCTTTAATTTAATTGTACCCCTTAGTTACTAAACTAGCCTTATTCATTACTACTATACCAGAGTCATTCATTCTATTCTTAAAAACCCATTTGGTTCCTATAATACTCTAGTCTTTACGTCTACTCACCAACTCCCAAATATTATTCAAAGCAAATTTATTTAATTATTCTCACATTGCTAAGATCCATAATTCATCAGATAAGGCTTGATCTATGTTGGTGGATTCTATCATGGAGATAAATGAATAATGACTAACCTCCTTCCTAAGACCATCCATAGTTCTAACACCTTTGGATGGGTCTCCTAAGATAAATTATTTAGGATGACTAGAAGAATAACTCCAATTTCTAGGCAAATCCTCCTGAGGTTCTACTCTAACTCTTATAGAAATGGTTTTTACCCCTTGAATGACCTCTACTACTTCTTCTTCAGATTAAGATTCAGTTGTCCTATCTGATTCATTAAAATCTAATATGGATAGACTCTTCTACTACTAAGGTCCTTTTTTTAAAGATTTTATAGGCCTTCCCTATAGATGAATAACCTAAGAAGATTCCTTCATTAGATTTGGGATCAAATTTTCTTAAGGGTGATTTTTCATTGATTAAGATAAAGCATTACATCTAAAGCCATATAAGTGGGAAATATTGGGTGTCGTACCCTTATGGAGTTCATATGGTATCTTATTCATATTGGATCTACCATTCACCCTTGTCAAAACATAATATTGGAGAGGGGAAACCCTTTCCATCACTACTTCTTCCAAAAAGTGTCTCAGAAGAATGCATTTAGTTAGCATTTTCCCAGCAGCTTCTACTAAGGATCTATTTTTCCTCTAAACTATTCCATTATACTATGGTTTCCTAGTTTCTAAGAAATTGTGTTCTATGCCAATCTCTTGATAGAAGGATTCAAACTTATCATTTTCAAATTCTTTATAATAATAACTATGAATAGTTGAAATTCTACTTCCTAACTTTCTTTAAATCCAAATCAAGAAAGTTCTAAATTCCTAAATGACTCACTCTTATTTGCTAGGAGTCTAACCTAAGTAAATCTATAGTAGTCAATTACTACTACAAATTCGTCTGTCTTCCCATATAGGCTGGCTGTATTAATAGGTCCTAATAGGTCTATATGACGAATTTCTAGTGGCCTACAGATGTTGATGTCCTTAATTGAATGAAATGAATATATGAATTATTTTCCAAGTTGGTAGGCATCACATAAGTGGGCCTTAGTGAAGTATAACTTAGGTATGCCTCTAACTAGGTATTTTTGGGTACACTTCCTAAGAGTTTTCATGCTTGCATGATATAGTTTCCTATGCCATAGTCAGGAATCATTAATAATTATTTTCAAATATATATAATTTTATTTTTTTTTTAGTTCAAGTCTAGCATGTAAATATTATTTATTCATTTTACTTCTAACACAAGTTTTTCATTTAAACTAATTATATATTTTTTAGAAAGAAATTTAATGTCAATAACTTTATCACACAGTTTACTAATACTTAGTAAGTTATGCTTTAAGCCATAACTAATAAAACATTTTCAATTATAAAGATTTTAGCAATGCCGATTATACTTGAGTCCACCACTTTCCTATTAGTATTATCTCTTAGTGTCACCTTTCCTCCTAACCTAGCCTCTAGTATGATGAACAGCTTCATACCACCAGTCATGTGCCTCAAACATCCACTATCCAGGTAGCAGCCCTAGATGGTCATTCAAAGGTTAAATTTAAGAACTCAAGTTAATTTGGGTTCCACCTTAAGCTTGAATGAATGGAATATATGAATTTTATGCTGTGATGAATGCAATGTTTGCCTCCATACTAAAAGTTTGAAAGGGATGTTAAGCCCTAATGAACTAGTCCAATGGCTAACAAAAAGGGGGGGGGGGGTGAATTGGTCTATTTTTAAAAAATTATTTATGTAAAAGCACAATCACAACCAAACCATGATTCATCACATAAATCAAAATATGGAAATTAAATGCATAAGTAAATAACAAAAAAGCACGCCAGAATTTATAGTGGTTTGGTCAACTTGACCGACGTCCACTACCAGAGCATCTCCTCTGAGTATTACACTAAACGCAGTGTCTCTCCTTTTACCCCCACAATAAGGTGAAGATGCCCATATAAAAACCTTTTTAAACCGACCTCGGTGAGGTAGAGAACCCAGCTTCTTTTACTTCCTCTGAAGCAGATAGAGAACACAACTCCTTTATCTTCCTCCTCAAGAAGGTAAAGAACCCAACTCCTTTTGCTTCCTACTAAAGTAGGCAAAGAACCTTAATAAGATAATAAAGTAGATCTCTCTAGAACCCCCAAGGAACTAGGGATGATGACTGGAGTAAACAATGACACATCCTTGCTTGGAGAAACCTTTAAGAAACCCCTCATAAACTCCCCCTCACAAGATCCTTTCTCTCTCCCTTACTTACCATCTCCTCTAGGCTCTCTCAAGTCAGGATAGTAGTAAATGATTCTTGTTTGTGAAAATAAGAGATCAATTTAAATAAGGGCTCCAAAATATCCCTAATTAGCAATAAGTAAGCAAGATCATCAAAGACTATATACTATAATCCTATATGATAAGTTCAATTTGAAAAATATCATCCAAACCATCGCCCTGAATAGATGTTTGGATAATGAAAAAATAACTAGATTGTCGAGGACGATCTCACAATCATCTAGGACAATTAGTACAAAATGGCACATATCATCCAAAACATCATATTGAATGGATGTCTAGATGATGGAAAAATAGCTGATCGTCCAAGCCGATCCAAAGATTATCCTAGACAATTAGCACAGTTCCATACAAATTATCTAGAGCATCGCCATGAATAGAGCTAGATTGATTTTTGATCATCCAAAAGGAACTAAGGATTGTGGGTTGATCGTCCAGTATGATCCTGCGATCGCCCATGCCGATATGATTGAGCAATCAAACCTTAATTACTTTCCTTAATTACCAGAATAATATATGCATAATTTCAATGCATCATCCACGATTATGTCCTTGACGATATCCAAAAAAAATGATATCTAAATAGATCTGGCAGCTAATTCTTTCTGATTTGAGCCTATTATCTTGATAAATGAAATATCATCTAGGATAATGCACTTAATTGCATCCACCGTAATTTGGATGCCCTAATAATTGATCATCCAGGAAGACTTTTGGATTGTCTTGAATTATGTTATTAAAATAGAATACTATAATGAAATAGATAAATATTTTTCCCTCTGAGTGTGTGTGTGCAACACTGCCATTGCCAGGTCCCAAGTCCTGGATGAGAAAAGTGGAAGGTTGCGTTAGGTAGTCGACAACCAGCGTAAAACTTGTCAAATAATCATGACATGAATCCTTTAAAAAATTGTGTTAATGCTAGGGCGTCCCTTGGAAGCGACGTGCTATATGGCCTGAATATAGTGACAAGTGTGTAAGGGCCGCTGCACTGGCACCCGGGTGTAGTGCTAAATAGGCAAGGGTTTCCACATCAAGGACGGATGTGGGCAAAGAAGCTAGTCCATGAAACTAAAATTAGGATAGGAACTTGGAATATAGGCTCCCTTACAAGAAAATTAATGGAATTAATAGATATTATGATTCATAGGAAGATAAATATTCTTTGCATTCAGGAAACTAAATGGGTTGGAGAGAAAGCTAAGGAGATTAATAGTTTAGGTTATAAATTATGGTATTCGGGTAGGAGTCGTACTAGAAATGATGTAGGTGAGATTATAGATAAGAAGATAAAAGATAATGTTATAAAAATTAACAGAATTAGAGATAGAATTATAGCTTTAAAGATTGTTATTAATGCTAAGATTGTTAATATTATAAGTGCTTATGCTCCTCAAGTAGGTTTGGATATGAGTTCAAAATTAAAATTTTGGAATGACTTAGAAGAATTAATACAAAATATTCCACTTGAAGAAAACGTTTTTATTGGAGGAGATTTAAATAGACATGTTGGTACAGAGGTAGATGATTTTAAAAGCATCCATGGCGGCCATGGGTTTGGAACAATAAATGAAGGTGGTAAGACTATATTAGATTTTTCTTTAGCTTATAATTTCTTAATAGCTAATACCTTATTTAAGAAAAGAGATGAGCATATTATCACTTATAAAAATAGATATAGTCAAACACAGATTGATTATTTTCTTAAAAGAAAAGTAGATCGTTTAGATTGCAAAGATTGTAAAGTAATTCCGAGTGAAAATTTATGTACCCAACATCGATTATCAGTTTTTGACTTTAAGATAAAAGAGCAAAAAATAAAAAAATAAAGTAAAATGATTTTCTAGAATTAGATGGGGGAATTTAAAGAATATTAATAAAAGTATTTTTGAGAGTAAGATTTTAGATCTTAAGATTTTGTATGCGCATGAGGATGTCAATATTATGTGGGAAAAAGTGACTCGTGATATTAAGAATATTGCAAAAGATGTGCTTCGAGTTTCAAGGGGAAAATCTCCTAATAGTAAAAATTGTTGGTGGTGGAATCCAAATGTGCAAGAAAAGATAAAAAATAAGAAGATTTGTTATAAAAATTGGATTAAATGTAAATATTCTGATAATTGGGAAAGGTATAAAGAGGCTCGTAAGGAATCTAAGAAAGCTATTTGCGATGCAAATAATTTAGCTTTTAATTATTTATATAATAGATTATATACTAAGGAAGGAGAAAGATATATGTATAAGTTAGGCAAACAAAGAGATAAGAGTAGTAAAGATTTAGTTCAAGTGAAGTGTATCAAGGATGAAGATCAAAAAATACTTTTCTTAGAAGATGATATTCAATAAAGGTGGATGAGGTATTTTCCTAAACTTTTTAATGAAGAATGTGAAAATATGATTGAATTTAGTGACTTTATCACCCTAAATGAAAATAAAGATATTTTTTTTTATCGACGTATAAGTAAAACCGAAGTTAGAGAGGCTGTAAAGAAACTGAAGTGTGGAAAAGCTGTTGGATCTGATGATATTCCAATAGATATGTGGAAATGCTTAGGAGATGAAGGAATTTCTTGGATTACTAAACTTTTTAATACTATTTTGAAGACTAGAAAGATGCCAGATCAGTGGAGAATGAGTGTGTTAATTCCTATTTTTAAGAATAAAGGTGATGCACAGGAGTGTGCGAATTATAGAGGAATTAAGTTAATATGTCATACTTTAAAATTATGGGAGCGAGTTATGGAGCATAGGTTGAGGCGTGATACTAATGTTTCTCAAAATCAATTTGGATTCGTGCCAGGTAGGTCTACTATGGAAGCCATACATTTATTGAGAGGTTTGATGGAGAAATATAGAAAGAATAAGGAGTATCTACATATGATATTTATTGATTTAGAGAAAGCATATGATAAAGTTCTAAGAGAAGTGCTATGGAGAGTTCTTGAAAAGAAAGGAGTTAATAATTTATATATTTAAATCATTAAAGATATGTATGCAAAAGCTATTACTTGTGTTCAAACACAAGGTGGTTTGACCAAGTATTTTCCTATTTCGTTTGGATTACATCAAGGATCAGCCTTAAGTCCATATCTTTTTGCTTTAGTCATGGATGCTATCACTAGACATTTGCAAGAGGATGTACCTTGGTGCATGCTTTTTACTGATGATATTCTTCTTGTTGATAAGATTAGAGAGGGAGTTGAAGGTAAACTTGAATTATAGAGGTCAACTTTAGAGTCTAAAGGTTTTTGTTTGAGTAGATCTAAAACTGTATATATGGAGTGTAATTTTAGTGGAAATAGACCTAGTGAGTGGATTTTGACTTTGGGTGATCAAATCATTAAAAAGAGTACAATTTTTAGATTTCTTGGATCTATTTTTCAGAGTGATGGTGAAATTGATGGGGATATTATCAGCAGAATTCAAGTTGGATGATTGAAGTGGAGGAATGCATCAGGCTTATTGTGCGATAGAAAAGTACCCCTCAAACTTAAAGGAAAATTCTATAAGATGGTGGTGAGGCCTGCAATGCTTTATCGTGCCGAATGTTGGCCATTAAAAGAGAAGCATAATACTAAGTTAAGTGTTGCTGAGATGAGGATGCTTAGGTGGATGAGTGGCTTGACCCATAGAGATAGGATACGAAATTAGCATATACGTGAAAAGGTTGGAGTAGCTCCAGTGGAAGATAAGATTAGAGAGAGTCGCCTTAGATGGCTTTGTCACATTAAACAGAGGCCTTCCGATGACCCGGTTAGAAAAATTGAGGTATTAGATTTGGCTTATGTTACGAAAGGTAGGGGTAGACCTAAAAAGACTTGGTTAGAAAATATTAGAAATGATCTTTCTTTTTTAGATTTAGATGAGAATTTGACTTTTAACCAAACAAATTGGCAAAAAAGGATTCATGTAGCCGACCCCACATAGTGGGACAAAGGATTTATGTTGTTGTTGTTGTTGTTGAGTGTGTGTGTGTACAAGGTTACTTAGCATCAGGACCCACAATGTTACAAAGGACTCAAGAAAAGGTAAAAGACACATGTCGTACATTAAAAACTGACTCAATCCTAATCTACCCAATCTTGAGCTGGTTTAATTTGCTGTTTGATCTTGTGGACCTGAAATGTTAGTAGGCAAGGCAGTCATAGAGAAAAAGAAGTATTTGCTAACATCAAAATTATATTTCCTAAAACAAAATTCACAATAATCTACCCCTTTTTTATGACGAAAAACAATCAAATAATCAAAACTAAATAAAACACAAACATAAGTTAAAATAATATGACACAAATAACTCTAACACAAGTCTCCCTTTTGACATCAAAAAAAGGAGGGAAAAACATAAAAGAAAAATAAGAACAAAAGACAAAAAAAAAAAAAAGAATGAAAGCATTTTTTTTATCAAAGCATACAAATGATAAAGTTTCCATGTGATTGAATTTAAAGCCTTGTATGACCAATGAGTTAACATCATCAAAATCAGAAAATAGTAAAATATTTGATTATGTTAACTCTAGCTCGAACTTCTCTCAGGGCAAAATCGCCTGTTTAAAATAATAGACCTAACTCAGAAAAACCAATTAGATAGGAAAAAGAGATCAGTTCAAAACTTGGTTTTAGAAAAAAGTATCTTATAGAATAATATACTAAAGTAATTTATCACAATCATGAAATTTAAAATTAGGTCATTGAAATTATCAAGTTACACAAGAATTCTTCTAAGCTTTAAAAGTTTGAAAGAGAAGAAAGCTTACTTTTGGTGGGCGCATTTTATGCATCTTGTCAATTTCACACACTTTGCACATCTTTTAATGTTTGATATACTTTGTGTATCTTTCTTAGTTTAACATCATTACGAATCTTTTGATTTGGCATCATTGGCCTCTTTTTTTTGTAATCTCGATCCCTTTTTAGAACTCTTAAATGCTCTCGGTTGTGAGAATATCTTCCAGATATTAGAGGAAAAAAAACTCACTCTCTAATATAAGGAAGAGGAAATCGCAAAACATAATGAAATTTATATGATAAATATAATGACAAGATTAAAAAAAACTTGAAAGTAATATAAAGACTTGGAATATTCTATATATAAGATAGATAGTTGTAGGAAGATAGAAAAGATCTCAATCACAAAGTCCAGTTATTAAGTTGAGATAGATTTTAATTTAGAAAAACAAATTACACCACTAAAAGAAGTTAGAGGGAGGGAAACAGTCAACGGTGTTTCTCCCTTTAACAGATTTAAGGATGTTAAATATTGACTACAAATTTTCAAAAACAAAAATAAGGCATAAAATATCATTTCAGCAGTAATCAAAAGAAAATAAATTAAAATAATAGAATTAAAACACAAAAAACAAAAGAAAATAAAAACTAAATCAAGTAAATCTAAAACAAATAAAAGAAAGGAAGAGCAACAACAAGATAAAACAAATTCAATAACCATCAAGTTCATACATTTATGTCAGTCACACCTAATCTGGTCTTTAAGATGCTGAAAGTGTCAAAAGCTAATGGATTAGTAAAGATGTGTGCCAATTGATTCTCAGTTATCACATGGTATAATTAAATGTCCCCTTTGGTCACATGATCTATAATAAATTGATGCCTTATATCAATGTGTTGTTACAATATGAGTTTATGGATTAGACTTTTGATGATAGCAAACATTCATAATTGTATTCGACTTTCCTGCCTACTAACATTTTAGGTCCACAAGATCAAGTGCAACTCAAGCCAGCTCAAGATTGGGTAGATTAAGTTTGAGTCAGTCTATATTTTTTTTTCTTTCTTGAGTCCATTGTAAAAGTGGTTCCTGATGCTAAGTAACCTTGCACACACACACTTGAGTTTTTTTTTTGCTTTTTGTTTTGAGTACATCAGCTCGGATGATGTCCACATCAGCAAGGACAATCCGACTAAAAATAGAAACCCTAATTAGGGCATACTAGTTAAGGTAGTCGTCATTAAGCACATCGTCCTGGACAATACTTGTATCGGCCAGGACGATAGGCTCAAATCAGAAAGAATCAGTTGCCAGATCTATTTAGGTAAGATTTATTTTTGAACATCTACTAGGCTTATCCATTACATCATCTTGGATGATTTAACACAATTATGCCTAAATTAATCTATTAATTAAGGAAAGAAATTAAGGCTTGATTAAGATGATCACATCATCTTGGACGATCGCATGATCGTCCAGGACAATCAATTCAAAAATCCTTGGTTGCTCCTAGATGATCAACATCGGCCAGCTCTTAATCAAAGTAATGTTTTGGACGATTTTCCTCGATTTTGAACTAATTGTCCGGGACGATCGTGCGATCGGCCCGGACGATCAAGCTAATTTTGGATCATCCAGACTTCCCTTCAGAGTGATATGTGATTTGAACTAATCATATAGGAAGATATGTTATCATCCTAGATGATATGAACAAATTTCTTCTATTCATCCTAGATAGTCCCGGCTGATTAGGCTTAAATTACACTGATCGTACAGGACGATATTTATATCATCCTGGATGATAAAGTCGACAAGTTATAATTAATGAGCTATTTCAAAGCTCTTCTATTTAAGTGCTCTTATTTTTCACTTTGTAAGATCTTTTTTATGTCTTGACCTAAGAGAGCCAAGAGGAGAGGGAGAGAGAGGGAAAGAGAGGGAGGAACTTGTGAGGGGGAGTTTGTCAGAGGGATTCACAAAGGTTGCTCCAAGTAAGGTTCCAAGGTGTCTTCTTTAGTCTTCATCCTTCATCCTCGGGGATTCAAGGGAGGTCTTCTTCAGTAATTGGTCGAGGTTCTCTGCCTTCTTTAGGCGGAAGCAAAAGGAGTTGGGTTCTCTGCCTGCTTCAGGAGGAAGCAAAAGGAGTTGGGTTCTCTGCCTCACCGAGGTTGGCATAATGGAATTTTTGTAAGGGATTCTTCGTCGTGCTATGGGATCAAAAGGAGAGTCACATTTGTAGTGCAATACCCAGAGGGCGCCTCTAGGGAGTGGAAGTAGATCGAGTTGACCGAACCACTATAAATTCTATGTGTTCTTTTCTTACTATGTTATGTATTTATTTTTCTACACGTTGATTTCTTTGTGGTGATATTGGTTTGATTTTTATTTGTTCTTTGCGTAAGAAAATTTTTAAATACCAATTCACCCCCCCTTTTGGTTAGCCTCGGGCTAGTTCTTAAGGGCTTAACATCCCTAACAAACTTTCAAGTGGTGTCAGAGCAAGATTCATAAAAACTAAGTTTTAAAACCTTTTGAATTTTGATCCATGGCTAACAATGGAAATCATAATACTGTGGAAGGGTATTTTATTACTCGACCAACTTTGTTTGATAATATTCCTTTTAATTTTTTGAAAGCTTGCATGCCTACATTTTTACAATCAATTGATTATCGTATTTGGATGCTTGTTAAGGATGGTTATACACCTCCAATTAGAAAATTGAATGGCGTTACTATTCCACTTCCTTTTACTGAATTGACTTTCGATGATAGGGATTTAGCACAATTAAATGCAAAATATTTGAACTATTTTTTCTGTTCTTTGAAATTGAAAGATTACATGCGTGTTTATACTTGCACTACTGGAAAAGAAATTTGGAATAAATTATGTATCACCTATTAAGGTACTAATGAAGTTAAACAATCCTGTTTGAATATTCTCTTGCATGATTATGAATTTTTTCATATGAAATCTTCTTAATCAATTTTTGAAATGTATATAAGATTTACTCAGATTGTTAGTTCTTTGCATGCATTAAGAAGAGAACTAATTAACTATGAAAAAGTTAATAAAATTTTGAAATGCTTTCCTTCCTCTTTTGATGCTAAAATCATTACAATTATTGGATCTAATGATTTGAATACCTATACGATTGACAACTTACTTGGCTCACTCATTGCTTACGAGTAAGGGGTAAATCAAAGAAATCTTGATGTAAGTGTGAAAAAGAAGGAAAAAATTGTGGCATTGAAGGCCAACGACGTGGACTCTAATTTTTCTAGGTCTAAAAGCAATGATGTTGCCTTAATCAAAAGATAATTCAAAAGCTTTCTAAGGAAGAAGCAAAAGAATCATCAAAAGTGGAATAAAGGTAAAGAAAACAAAAAAATTTAAGAGTTCTAATGATATGTTTTGCTTTGAATGTAGGAAGCCAGGACATGTTAAAGCTGATTGCCCTACACTTAAGTCTCACCCAAGTAAGGAGAAGGGTGAGGAGAAACCCAAGTTCAGGAAGGACAAGAAAAGATTCCAAAAGTCAAGGTGGATACTGCATTAGATTCATCTAATACTGAACCTGAAGAGGAGACAACAAACATGTGCTTAATGGGCAGACGGTCATCTTGATCAAAATGACTAAGAAGAGGTATGCAAACTAACCTATGAGCAACTCCTTGAAGTCTCTAAAAAAATTCATGCATAATATAGGAAGCTTAAGAAAACTCATACTAGTTTGAAATTGAAATTTTTAAAATTATAAAAAGAGCATAAAATTCTTCTTATAGATCATTCTACAATTGATACTAATCATATGGCTTTACTTGAAGAGTTTGATTCATTAAATAAAAAACATGTTAATTTATCTGATGCTCATAATTCTTTAAAATCTTCTCATACTAATTTAGAAAAAAGAATATAAAAAATTAGAAAATTTAAAAGCTTTGGAAAATAAAAAACTTTCATTTCATGTATCACATAAAAAGCATTACCATATATTAGTGCATCCATTTCCTAGAATTAGATGCTTTTCATGTGTCATCTTAAGACACATTGCACACACTTGCACCATTCACCGTAGTCCACATTGGGTTTGGAAACCCAAATTGTATGATTCACAGCATAACACACATGCATTGCATTCCACTTTCCATAAGAAGGGAACCAAACCTGTTTGGGTTCCTAAATTTGACATTTAATGATTTTGTAGACAAGCTCTAACAAAAGGTCTCGTGAGAGTATGTGGTACCTGGACAGCGGATGCTCTCAACATATGACTGGCGACGTCAATCAATTCATTTTGCTGGAGACCAGGACAGGAGGCAAGGTTACTCTTGGAGACAACACCACCAGGAAGGTGGTAGGCTAAAGTATAATTGGTAATTCCAATAACCTTTTGATTGAAAATATTTTGCTTGTAGATGGAATGAAACACAACTTTCTCAGCTTCAGTCTGCTATGCGACAAGGGATTCATCATAAAATTTTTGGCAAATTCATGCATTATCAGCTTAAATAATAACACTGTTTTGTAGGAAAAGCGGATCAATAACATTTATATGCTGGATTTAAATAATATTGAATGTGCTGTTTTATTTTGCTTAAAAACTACTGTTGATGATTCATGGTTGTGGCATAGGAGATTATTTCATGCTAGTATGAAAACCCTTAGGAAAGCAGCCCAAAAAGACCTAGTTAGAGGAGTCCCCAAGCTTAAGTTTTCAAAAGACCACCTTTATGATGCCTACCAATTAAGAAAGCAAGTCCACTCCACTTTTCACCCCATTAAGAACATTAGCACCTCTAGATCTTTAGAAGTTCTTCATATGAATTTGTTTAGACCCATTAGTACTGCCAGTGTGGGAGGGAAAGTCTTTGGTTTTGTGATTATCGATGACTACTCGAGGTTCACTTGGATTAGATTTCTATCACATAAAAATGATTCTTTTGATGAGTGTTCACTTGGATTAAGAAAAATCTAGGTTGTGAGATCTTGACCATCTATAGTGACCATGGGGGAGTGTTTAAAAATGAGAGATTTGGAGATTTTTGTGAATATAAGGGGATTAGCCACAACTTCTCAGCTCCCAGGGCCCCTCAACAGAATGGGGTAGCTAAAAGAAAGAACCAAACCTTAGTGGAAGCCACTAGAGCCATGCTTACTTAGTATTCACTTCCAAAATACTTTTGGGTTGAAGTAGTTAACACAGCTTGTTATGTATTGAATAGGGTGAATGTTAGAGCTAAATTAGATAAGACACCCTATGAGATCCTTAGGGGTAGGTTGTAAGGTTTTCATTCACAATAATGGGAAGTCTCACTTAGGAAAATTTGACCCAAAATTTGATGAAGGAGTGTTCTTAGGATATTCTAGTGTTGGGAAGTCTTTTAGGGTGTTTAATAAGAGGACTTTGGTGGTGGAGGATGAAAGTGCTCTTATGGCACTAGAAAGTTCGTTAGGGATGTTAAGCCCTTATGAACTGGCCCAAGGCTAATAATGAGATAGAGAGGTGAATCAATATTTAAAATAAACACAATCTTAAATCTAAAAACAAGATTCACCACAATCAAAACCAACGATGCAGAAATTAAATGCGGAAGCAATAATAAGAAAAGAACACACCGGATTTATAGTGGTTCGGTCAAACCTTGACCTACGTCAACTCCTTGGAGGTACCCCCAAGTATTGCACTACAAAAGTGTCTCTCCTTTAGTCCCCACAGCGAGGCGGAGAAGCCCTTACAAAATCACCTCCACCTTCCCCGGTGCGGTGGAGTCGCCGGGTCCTTTAACACCAAAGAGAACTTCTTCTTTGGTTAACTTACCTCGAGACAAGCCTTGAATTCGATGGTACTAAGGTATGAGTTCGCCGAAGCAACCGTGTGGAATCCCCTCCACACTCCCTTGAGTTCTCCCCCTCACAGGATCTTCTCCCTCTCAAACTCCACCCTTTCCTCTCTCCCTTTCAACCTCTCTCTTCAAGTTTTTCCCACAAGAATGAAGCTACAATGACTTCCCAAGACACTTACAAAGTGCCTTGTCATAGCTTAAATAGAAGAGCTAAAAACGAGCTCATTAATGCAAGTTGCCGACATTATCGTCCAGGATGATAAGCATATCGTCCTGGCCGATTAGTTCAAATATGAGGAAAATCATCCTGAATATCACCCTGAAATGAAGCTGGACGATGTCTAATAATAACATTGTCTTGCAATCGTCCAGGATGATTTGACCATGTAATTGCTTTCCTTAAATTCCAGAGAAATTTTGGAAAATTTGACCTAGATCATCCAGTACGATATTTTATAGTCCAGGAAGATCCTCTGGACGATGTCCAAAAATAGGCTATTTTTAAATATATATGGCAGCAGATTCTTGCTGAATTGAGCCTATTGTCCTAGTCGATACAAAATCGTCCAGGACAATGTGTTCTGTATAATGACAGCTGCTTTAATGAGGATGCCCTAATTAGGGTTTCAACTTTTGAATAGATCGTCCAGTACAATATAAAATCATCCCGGACGATGTTACCAAAAACATAAACTCTAGGGAACTGTCAGAAATCTTCCAAGTTACAAAACAACAGATCCCACACCAAATACTGTTAGAATAATTGCTATTTGAATGCTTTACATTTTTGCAACTTATGTAGTTTTGATGATTCCAAACATTATTGTTAAAATGTGTAGTTATCTCCTAACAATTTTAGAAGATTTGCATTTGCTCTTGTGTGTACTAACATTTCAGAAAAATCAGACTCCAGACTACGATAACTTCAAATCAAATTCAACATGAGATACTTTGTTAATTTGAAGTTTGCATTTTTTCTTTGAATTAATTTTGAAAGGGAGTGATTGTAATTGAGTGAATAAAAAAAAAAACAAAAACATACACACACACATAAGGAGATCATAAAATTTTATACTGATCGTACTGGACGATCCGTCAGTTATCTCCTATGGAGCACATGGAACGAATAGGAACTTGCTCGAAAAAAATTTTCTAAGTCCTATTCATCCAGGACGAAATTAATTGTCGTCCCGGACGATTAGTTCTCTGTAAAATTTGCGTCCAGACGAATTTTATTATCGTACGAGGCGACCGGTCCTCTGGAAAATTTTCGTCCAGACGAAATTAAATATCGTACCGGACGATCAGGTCTCTTGAAATTTTTCGTCCATATGAAAATAAATTATCGTCCGTGGCGATTGGTCCTCTGAAATATTTTCGTCCAGACATAATAAGTAATCAGCCAGGACAATCGGGTCTCTGGAAAACTTTCGTCCAGACGAACATATTCTCGTCCAAACGATTAACAGACTTAGAACAGTTTTCAGCAGTTTCTAGAACCAACCTAGTAATAACCGTTCGTACTGGA
This sequence comes from Dendrobium huoshanense, assembly GCA_016618105.1. Taxonomy (NCBI): domain Eukaryota; kingdom Viridiplantae; phylum Streptophyta; class Magnoliopsida; order Asparagales; family Orchidaceae; genus Dendrobium; species Dendrobium huoshanense. Next base: position 42,189,036 of record CM028347.1, read on the forward strand.
CGAACCTAGTTCGTACAGGATGATCATCTGTACGAAGACATTTCGTACACATATTCAAATAGGGTCGTTTCAGATCGTTTAAGTAATATCGTCACGGACGATCCATGATCGTACAGGACGATCCACTGCGTCCAGAATTGGAAACTTGCAGTTTTTGGACAGTTTTTCTTGTCTTTTATATAAATAGTCCAAATTAGACTACCACCCAATCTTTTTGTCATTTGATCTTCGTGCCTCTTGAGAGAATAGCCAAGGAGAGAGTGGAAGAGAGCATTCAAAGGAGGGTTCCTACCACTGGAGCGAGAAAGCTTCACTTGGATTTCAAAGGTAAGAGTCTCTACTTGTGAATTTGGATTACTTCACTCTTTTCCTTCTTCCTTTTAGATTCTTGTGAGAAGATCAATCAAGGAGATTTGATTCTCTGTTGACACTTGGAGAGTGTGAACAGCCGAAGGGTTCTCTGCCTACACTTGGAGAGTGTGAACAGCGGAAAGGTTCTCTGCCTACACTTGGAGAGTGTGAACACCCGTAGGGCTCTCTGCCCACACTAGGAGAGTGTAAAAGGACGACGGTTCTCTGCCAGCACTGTGGATTGTGTAAAAGGACGACGGTTCTCTACCGCACCGGGTAGTGGTGAAAAGAGTGTGTTGTAAAGGCTTATCCGCCTTGCTGTGGGTGCTAAAGGAGAGTCACTATTGGTTTTAGTGCAATAACTCAGAGGGTTCCTCTGAGGAGTGGATGTAGGTTTGGTTATAGACCGAACCACTATAAATTTGGTGTCATTTACTTTATTGTTTTTACGTTTCTGCACTTTAAATTTCAGTTTTAACAACTCTGTGGTTGAAAAATATTTTTCTACAAACTTTAAAAGAAATTTTTATTTCGGTTCAACTTAATCTTCAAAGAGGGTTTAAATTTTTTAAACTACCAATTCACCCCCCTCTTGGTAGCCGTGGGACATTTACTTAGGATTTACAACCTAATTACTGGACTCAACAAGTGGTATCAGAGCGTTGTTTCAAAATCATAAGTTTGAACTACTTTTTGATTAACGTAGATGGCTACATTTGGAAACCGAAACACACCTGAGGGTTACTCTATCACTAGACCTCCACTGTTTGACAATATTCCTTTTGATTTTTGGAAAACACGCATGTCTACTTTCTTACAGTCACTTGATTATCGCATGTGAATGCTAGTCCAGGAAGGTTACTCAAAACCAACTAGATTAGTTGATGGAATTAGGGTAGAAACACCCTATGCAGATTGGACTATTGAAGAACGTGACTTAGCACAATTAAATGCGAAATGTTTAAATAGCTTCTTTTGTGCTTTAAAATCTGAAGACTACATGCGAGTTTCCACTTATAAAAGCGGAAAGGACGTATGCGATAGACTTTGTATAACTTATGAAGGGACAAATGAGGTTAAGCAATCAAGACTCAATATCTTGTTACATGACTATGAATTATTTCGCATGAAACCTAATGAATCTATTTCAGACATGTACACAAGATTCACTCAAATTATCACCTCTTTGCATGCACTTGGTAGGGAATTAACTAATGCTGAAATGGTCAATAAGATTCTTCGTTGTTTACCTACTGCATACGATGCTAAAATTACTGCAATTACAGAGTCTAAAGATCTGAACATTTATTCCATTGACAATCTTCTTGGTTCACTCATTGCTTATGAGCAAGGAGTAAGTCAAAGAAAGATTGATGCAGGTGAACCTAGAAAGGACAAGAATATTACACTAAATGTGGAAGAGTCAGAAAGTGAACACTCACAACCTGAGAATGAAGACGATATTGCATTGATGACTAGACAATTGAGAAGCTTTTTAAAGAGGAACCAGAAGAGACCCCAGCAATGGAATAGAGGTAAGTATAACAGAAATGGCAAGGTTTCTAATGAAGTGATTTGTTATGAATGCAGGAAACTAGGTCATATAAAGACTGAATGTCCAAAACTCAAAGCCACTCCTAGTAAGGAGAAGGTAGAGGAGAAACCAATGGTAAAGAAGGGCAAGAAGAAGTTTCAAAGGGCTTTTTGGGCGGACTCAGCTTCAGACTCATCTGAGACTGAAAAAGAAGAGGAAGTCACCAACCTTTGCTTGATGGCAGATAATGCTGAACAATCAGATCAAGAAGAGGTATGTGATTTAACCTATAATGAATTGTTTGAAGTTTCTGAACACATGCATGATGCATATAGGAAAATGAAAAAGATGCATGCTAGTTTAGTTTTAGAATTGGAAGAGCTTAATAAGGAACACGAAATTCTTAGGAAAGATCATGCTTTAATTGATCACAACCACATGAAACTACTTGATGAATATGATGACTTGAATAAAAATTTTGAGAATTTAAAATCATCCTATGCTGAACTTGAAAAAGAATTTAAGAATTTTAAGGATGAATCTGAGAGCAAGACATATAGAATCAATTATACCAATCGAATCTTGGAAGATATGAATTCATTTTACAAACTCACTATAAGAGCTCTCGAGGATAATAGGAACCCCCTAAACTTGAAGATTTTACAAATCCTAAATATTATCCTAAATTCATGAAATCCCTTAGAAGACAATCATATGAAAGAAAACATAGGAATATTTTTCCTAATGTTAAATGTAATAATTGTAGATTTTTGGGACATATATCTCACACCTGCACTTTAAAGATGAAAACTAATTTGGTGTGGAGAACTAAGATGCATAAACCTAGACATATCATACATGCATCTGATTATAAATTTCATAAAGGTGAACCCAAACTTGTTTGGGTTCCCAGGTCTAACATTTGAGAATTTTGCAGGAATACTCTCACACAAGACCTCGTGAGAGTATATGGTACCTGGACAGCGGATGTTCAAAGCACATGACTGGAGATGCTACTCAATTCTTAACGCTGGAAGCCAGGAGTGGAGGCAAGGTTACACTTGGAGATAATACCACAAAGAAAGTGGTTGGATCAGGTATGATTGGAAATTTAAAAAACTTTTTCATAGACAATGTGTTATTAGTTGAAGGCTTAAAACATAATTTGCTTAGCATAAGTCAGCTATGTGATAAGGGCTATAATGTAAATTTTTTTTCTACTAGCTGCATAATTAGCCTAAATGAGAGAATTGTTTTAAATGGAAAAAGGGTAAACAATGTCTACATGCTAGATTTAAATTATATTCAATCTCCTACTGCTTTTTGTTTGAAAACTGTTTCTGATGAATCATGGCTTTGGCATAGGAGACTTTGTCATTCTAGTATGAAAAATCTTAGAAGAATTACCCAAAAGAATTTGGTAAGAGGTATACCTAAACTAGACTTTACCAAGGACCATCTCTGTGATGCATGTCAATTAGGAAAACAAGTGAAGTCCTCTTTTAAGTCCAATAAAGATCTTAGGACCAGTAAACCTTTAGAAATTCTTCACATGGATCTTTTTGGACCTGTAGGCACTGTAAGTCTAGGAGAGAAGGTATATGGATTTGTTATAGTAGATGATTTTTCAAGATTCACCTGGGTTAAATTTCTTTTTTATAAGAGTGAATCATTTGAGGAATTCAGAAATTTTTCAACTTGGATACAAAGAAAACTAGGATGTAAAATAATTTCTATACAAAGTGATCATGGAGGAGAATTTGAAAATGAAATATTTGAAAATTTCTTTAAAGAAAAGGGGATTGATCACAATTTTTCTGCACCTAGAACTCCTCAACAAAATGGGGTAGTTGAAAGAAAGAACATAACATTAATAGAAGCCGCCCGAGCAATGTTAGCAGAATACTTGCTTCCTAGATATTTTTGGGCTGAGGTAGTTAGCACTGCATGCTATGTTCTGAATAGGGTGAATGTGAGATCAAATTTGAATAAAACACCCTATGAGTTGCTAAAAGGTAGAACACCAAATTTGTCTCATTTGTATGTATTTGGTTGCAAGGTGTTCATACATAATAATGGAAAATCTGCCTTAGGAAAATTTGTTCCAAAATCAGATGAAGGAATTTTTGTTGGATATTCAAGTGTTGGAAAATCTTATAGAGTATTCAACAAAAGAACTTTACTCATTGAAGAAACCACACATGTTGTATTTGATGAAAATGGAAACATGGAAGAACCAAATGTTGTTGAAGAAGAAATTGAAGAAAACTCCCAAAAGATTGAAAGATTAAATTTGGAAGAAAATGTGGAAGAAAATTTAGAAAGAGAAGACCCTTTGCCTAGAGATTTGAGATTTTCTAAAAACCACCCAAAGGAATTGATTATAGGTAAACCAAGTGAGGCTGTTAGAACTAGGCGTGGATTAAACAAGGAAGTCAATCATTCAGCCTTTATTTCAACTATTGAACCCACTAACATTGATCAAGCACTTTCTGATGAATTTTGGATATTGGCCATGCAAGAAGAGTTAAATCAATTTGTAAGAAATAAAGTTTGAGAATTAACTACTAGGCCAAAAGATCAAAGTGTTTTTGGAACCAAGTGGGTGTTCAAAAATAAAATGAATGACTCAGGAGTAATCATTAGAAATAAGGCTAGATTAGTAGCTAAGGGATATAATCAAATTGAAGGAATTGATTTTGAGGAAACTTTTGCCCCTGTAGCTAGACTTGAAGCAATTAGGGTTTTACTAGCCTTTGCCTGTTTTAAAGGTTTTAAATTGTTTCAAATGGATGTCAAAAGTGCCTTTTTAAATGGGGTAATTGAGGAAGATGTTTTTGTAGAACAACCTCCAGGTTTTGAAAATTCTAAATTTCCAAATCATGTTTTCAAATTAAAAAAGGCATTATATGGATTGAAACAGGCACCTAGGGCTTGGTATGAGAGGTTGAGCACCTTCCTACTTGAAAGATCTTTTGAAAAAGGAAGTGTGGATACAACTCTCTTTTTAAGGAAAATTGGAAAGGATATACTTATTGTTCAAATTTATGTGGATGACATCATCTTTAGATCTTCAAATAAACATCTTTGTGATGATTTTTCTAAAACAATGAGTAGTGAATTTGAAATGAGTCTAATGGGAGATTTAAATTACTTTCTAGGTTTTAGCATTAAGCAACTTGAGGAAGGTACTTTTCTTAGTCAAACTAAATATATTAAGGACATCCTCAAAAAATATGAAATGGATAATGCTAAACCTGTTAGTACACCAATGAGTTCCTTAGTTCAGTTGGATAAGGACCTTAAGGGAAAATCTGTTGATCAAAAGAAATTTAGAGGGATAATTGGATCTTTACTTTACTTGACTGCTAGCCGACCAGATATTATGTTCAGTGTTTGCTTATGTGCTAGATTTCAATCAGATCCAAAAGAATCACATTTGACAGCAGTGAAAAGGATTTTAAGATATCTACTAGGAACTCAAAACTTAGGGATTTGGTATCCTAAGTTTAGCTCTTCATTTGAAATTATTGGTTACTCAGATTCTTACTTTGCAGGATGTAGAGTGGATAGGAAAAGCACTTCTGGAACATGTCAATTTATTGGAAATTCATTAGTTTCGTGGTCTAGTAGAAAACAAAATTCAGTGGCACTATCTACTGCAGAAGCAGAATACATTACATTAGAAAGTTGTGTGGCACAAGTACTTTGGTTAAAACAACAGTTGATTGATTTAGGATTAACTATAGGTACTATTCCAATTTATTGTGACAATACTAGTGCTATTTGCATTTCCAAAAATCCTATTCAACATTCTAGAACCAAACACATTGATATAAGGCATCATTTCATAAGGGATCATGTATCCAAAGGAGAAATTGAACTCATACATGTTTCAACTGAAAATCAACTTGCAGACATTTTTACAAAACCTTTAGCCTTTGATACTTTCAGTACTTTAAGAACAAGGCTTGGTGTTATTGATTTGAATGCTTAAACAAAATGTCTTTGCAACATTAATATTTGTTTTATTTTGTTTTTGATTTTGTGAAATTTTGTGTGTTTTGAATGAATTGTTTTTGGGTCAATTTTTTTATTTTTTGTTTTCTGTGTTTTTGAATGTTTAGTTTGTTTTTCTTATTTTAAAAATCAAAATTAAAAATTTTGGAGGAAATCGTCCGGGACGAATATGGTATTGTACGGGACGATAAGTGAAAGAACAGTTTGAGCGAATTTTAACCGTTTTGAGAGAAATTTTTAATTAGATCGTCTGTATGATCGGACGATCGTCCAGGACGAAAATATTTTTTTTTCTTTTCTCAAACGTCGGGACGATTGAATGGAGCGGTTGACTGGATAAGACAGTTTTTAATATGGACTTCGTCTGTACGAATTTTTCATTCATCCAGACGAACAGGTGTCGGTTCATTGTAGGGGACAATTTTCAAGAGACATTAAAACGATTTACTTTTTGATCGTCTGTACGAAAATTTTTCGTATGTACGATCGGTCAAGTCAAAAAGTTTGTACGAAGGGACGCATCATAAGTTGTGTTGATTACGAAAAGCCGTTACATTTTGGACGAATTTGATCGTCTGTACTAAATAATTTCGTCCAGACGAACGATGATTTTCGTCCAGGATAAATATTTTTGTCCAGGACGAACGTATCGTTTTTCTTTAAATATGAAGGCTTTCTAACTTAAAAATCACACTTCCAAACTTTATTTTCAATCCCTTTCTACTTCAAATCGACAATGGCCTCCTCAAGCAAGAGACAAAAGGTGTTGGTGAAGAAACCAAATATGAATGCCTCATACAACTTTCTTTCTAAGGCGAATGAGGAATCCTTTCCTCGTTTTGCATCCGCCAAAATCACTCCCTCTCGCATTCTAATTCAAACTAAGTTAAAATTTTAGGTAATGCACCTCTTTGCCTCAACCCAATTTCATTTCATTCTTTCTCTCGTACACTTCTACAACAAGCAAACCTACCACTATTTCCTAGCGAACATGAGTTTTAATTCTTACCACTCCTCCATTAGTTCTTATGTCTTTAAGCAAAAAGTTGAGATCACCAAGCATGACCTTGGTGCATTTTTGAACTTAAGAACTGAGGGATACAGAGCTCACACCATAATGTAAGAAATCTCCTTCAAATGGTATCATGTCAATAGGGTAATTAGAGAAAATGGTATTGACAATCATGTTGCTAGAGTCTCCGGTATGACCAAAAATGCCCGAATCATCCAACATATCCTTCGATCCTCAATCATTTCTAAAGCTGGTGATATGATTAATATTACCCCTCTCCTTTCTTCTCTAACTTTTTCAATTATGGAAGGTCATCCTATTGACGAAGCCCAACTTATCATAGACCATATCTATGGGCTTTCAGAAATAAGACATGCAGATTAGAAGAGGAAAAAGAACATTTCAATAGGACACTTAATTACTTACATTTTGGAAAAGAAATACAGTATAGTGCATCCTGATGAAGAATACAAAGAGCCAGTTTACTATAATGATGCTTCATTCAAATTGCTCTTCAAGGAGGAAAAAGGAAAAGCACATGCCAATGCTTCAGAAGAGGAGGAAGAAGAAGAAGAGCAAACTTCTTCTCCTCAATCAGATTATCAGAATCTGATTGAAAGATTTGATAGATTAGAGACTCACATTGATCAAAGGTTTGATCAATTTGATGCTCAACTTACGCAGCAGCAACAAGACATTGGTAATATTAGAAATGAAGTACATGAAATTAATACCAATGTAATGTTGATAGCCTCCTACTTCAACCTTTTTGGCGGCATTCCTCCTCCTCCTCCAGAACAGTAGAGATGATTTTCTGTGTGTTTGTTGTATTCATATTTTATGTTTTTATTGTGTCTGTAATTCAATGTAAAGTGTTTGTGTTTATGTTAGTTTTTCTTTTTAAGTTCAATGTATTTTCCTCTTATTTTTTAGATATTATGTAATCCGTTCATTAATATCAATGGATGTTGTACTGTTTTTCAAATTTGATTTTTTTTTGGAATGTGGTTAATGTTTATGAAATTCATTAGTATTATTTAATCTTCATAGTGCTTAAATTAGATTGTAATTTGAGATTATCTATATTAGAAAATCTAGTCTTTCTAAAATTAAAAGTTATTTATAACTTGTTGTAATTAGAACTTTTAAAATTCATGTCTATTCATTTAAACTACATAAAAATTAATATTACTATTGCAATTTAGATGTTTTCTTATTTTGTATTTCTATGCTTAAGTGATATTTATGGACTTAGAAATATTTGAAATTTTAGATTATAGATTTTGGAAAGAATTGGTCTCAATTACTCTTGAAAATTGTACAAAAAGTACAAAAATCAAAAGGAATTCGCAAAGATTTGCAAAGTGAAAAAGCGGCACAAAATAAGCCCAACAAAAAAAAATTGCACAAAAATGTGCCCCAAAATTTTTGAAAAAGATGCGCAAAGCGCCACATGTGGTAATTCTCTTCTTTCCAAATTCTTTCAATCTCTTAATTCAAATTGATCTTATGTTCATTTATATTCTATTGAACTTTGAAATATAGAATTTTTATACATCTCTCTAGTAATGATTTTCTATAGTCAAATGTCTAAATTGAATCATGTCTTTGATAAATTCTTCTTACTTACAATGTTATATCACTTCTTAAATTTTATGAATTTCTATGATTGACCTAATATTTTTAGTTTAAAATTGCATACCCTATGTCAATCACCATTTAGATTAAATTTTAAAATGAATTTCATATAATTACTTACATTTCTTGTGTATTTCTTCTTCACTTTTTGTTGCTGTCAAAAAGGGGGAGAAATTATTGTGTTTTCTGTTTTGATTATTCTGTTTGCAAGTTTTTGACTTTGTGGTTGTTTGTGTTAAAATTTTTGAAAAACAAAAATATTGTTCTTTATGCCTCCTTATTTTAATGTACTTATCAATTCAGGGGGAGTTTAGGAGATAAGAGATTTGTTTAACTTGAAACCATACAAACAATAATTGTTTTGCCATCATCAAAAAGGGGGAGATTGTTAGAATAATTGCTATTTGAATGCTTTACATTTTTGCAACTTATGTAGTTTTGATGATTCCAAACATTATTGTTAAAATGTGTAGTTATCTCCTAACAATTTTAGAAGATTTGCATTTGCTCTTGTGTGTACTAACATTTCAGGAAAATCAAACTCCAGACTACGATAACTTCAAATCAAATTCAACATGAGATACTTTGTTAATTTGAAGTTTGCATTTTTTCTTCGAATTAACTTTGAAAGGGAGTAATTGTAATTGAGGGAATAAAAAAAAATTATATACACACACACATAAGGAGATCATAAAATTTTATACTGATCGTACTGGACGATATTTTATCGTACTGGACGATCCGTCAGTTATCTCCTATGGAGCACATGGAACGAATAGGAACTTGCTCGAAAAAAATTTTCTAAGTCCTATTCGTCCAGGACGAAATTAATTGTCGTCCCGGACGATTGGTTCTCTGTAAAATTTGCGTCCAGACGAATTTTATTATCGTACGAGGCGACCGATCCTCTGGAAAATTTTCGTCTAGACGAAATTAAATATCGTACCGGACGATCAGGTCTCTGGAAATTTTTCGTCCATACGAAAATAAATTATCGTCCGTGGCGATTGGTCCTCTGAAATATTTTTGTCCAGACGAAATAAGTAATCGTCCAAGACGATCGGGTCTCAGGAAAATTTTCGTCCAGACGAACATATTCTTGTCCAAACGATTAACCGACTTAGAACAGTTTTCAGCAGTTTCTAGAACCGACCTAGTAATAACCGTTCGTACTGGACGAACCTAGTTCGTACAGGACGATCATCTGTACGAAGACATTTCATACACATATTCAAATAGGGTCGTTTAAGTAATATCATCCCGGACGATCCATGATCGTACAGGACGATCCACTGCGTCAAGAATTGGAAACTTACAGTTTTTGGGCGGTTTTTCTTGTCTTTTATATAAATAGTCCAAATTAGACTGTCACCCAATCTTTTTGTCATTTGATCTTCGTGCCTCTTGAGAAAATAGCCAAGGAGAGAGTGGAAGAGAGCATTCAAAGGAGGATTCCTACCACTGGAGCGAGAAAGCTTCACTTGGATTTCAAAGGTAAGAGTCTCTACTTGTGAATTTGGATTACTTCACTCTTTTCCTTCTTCCTTCTAGATTCTTGTGAGAAGATCAGTCAAGGAGATCCGGTTCTCTGCCGACACTTGGAGAGTGTGAAAAGCCGAAGGGTTCTCTTCCTATACTTGGAGAGTGTGAACAGCGGAAAGGTTCTCTGCCTACACTTGGAGAGTGTGAACAGCCATAGGGTTCTCTGCCCACACTAGGAGAGTGTAAAAGGACGACGGTTCTCTGCCAGCACTGTGGATTGTGTAAAAGGACGATGGTTCTCTGCCGCACCGGGTAGTGGTGAAAAGAGTGTGTTGTAAAGGCTTCTCCGCCTTGCTGTGGGTGCTAAAGGAGAGTCACTATTGGTTTTAGTGCAATACTCAGAGGGTGCCTCTGAGGAGTAGATGTAGGTTTGGTTATAGACCGAACCACTATAAATATTGTGTCATTTACTTTATTGTTTTTACGTTTCCGCACTTTAAATTTCAGTTTTAATAACTTTGTGGTTGAAAAATATTTTTCTACAAACTTTAAAAGAAATTTTTATTTCGGTTCAACTTAATCTTCAAAGAGGGTTTAAAATTTTTAAACTACCAATTCACCCCCCTCGTGGTAGCCGTGGGACATTTACTTAGGATTAACAACCTAATTACTGGACTCAACAAATACAACAGACTCAAGAAAGGAAAAAAATTACAAACTGACTCAAACCTAGTCTACCCAATCTTGAGCTGGTTCCAAATTACAATCCGATCGTGTGAACCTGAAATGTCAGTAGATAAGGCAGTCGCAGAGAAAAAGAATATTTGCTATCATCAAAATCATAAACTATTGATCCGCAACAATCTCCCCCTTTTTTATAATGGCAAACAATTCAATTTGAATTTTCAAAAAAAAATAAATTTATCCTAATCTCCCTCTCACTAGAATAAACCTTTAAAAAATAGGGGAGATAAATTTTTTTTTTTTTAAAGAATACAAAAAATATATAAATTCAACAATACGTTCTCCCCCTTTGACATTATCAAAAAGAGAGGAGGCACATAAAACAAAACGAACAAAAGAAAAAAAATGTTTCTTGATCTAGTGAAAAATAAATATTCTTAAAATGAGAAAGTTACCTCTTGGTTTTAATCAAAAACTTAGTAGAATTGGATTGACAACGCATAATCCAGAAAAAGTAAGAAATTCATAAATTGTTAATCCCAACTCAAGTTCTTTTAAAGGCTCAAAAACTTTTTAATCCAATATCCAAATCAAGGAATAAACGGGAAAAAGAAACATTAATTTTTCAAAACTCCTTTAATAAATCATATCTAATAGAAGATCAATGCACAAATTGCTGAATCAGGATCCAAAATTTTCAAGCACAAGTTTCGAACATATCAAGGATTTTCTTAAGTTTTTCGTAGTATAAGAAAAAATAAGCATATTTTTTTTTTGTGGGCTCATTTTATGCCCTTTATCACTTGAATGACTCTTTGAGCACCTTTTGATTTTAATACACTTTGTGTATTTTTTTTTTAATTTGGCGTCATTGTGCATCTTTTGGTTTGGCATCATTGGCAACTTTTTTTTTTAATTATTTTCAAAAAATATGCTTTCTTTTTTATATTTTCAAAACTAAAGTAAACCCAAATTATTGACAACATGAACAACTTGATTAAGAAAATTTTATGGTAGATTCAATAATCTTGCAAAAGATTCCTATGCGATAGAAAAAATATAGGTAGAAAAAAAATTAGTATCAAATCCAATTTAAAATATGATGAAGATTTTGAATCAAAAGAAAATAATCTCTTTTTGGAAATAGAGATTGAGAGTCAAAAACATGAGTTTCCTTCCTTTGACTGTTTTAGAGAAGTCAGACACAACTTACCAAAGATTTCAAGAAAAAACAGGAAGTAGATTTTTCATTTTTAGAAAAGTGAATGTGTGTGTTGATTAGAAAAAAACTTTCACGAAAACAAAAATTTCAAAGAATAAATAAAAAACAAAAAAAATATAAAAAAAAAATAGAACACAAAAACACGAAAGGATTTTAATCATTATCTCTCTCCTGGTCCGATGCTTCCGAAACCATATCTGCCCATGAGATTTTTTGCCTTTCATTATTTCCCCAGTTTAAATTTTGCTTCACCTTGCCATTTTCTTTCGTAGGAAGAATTCTTAAATTATGGCACTGATTTTTCATATGTCCAGGCTTCCTGCATCGAAAGCAAATAACGTCAGAAGAAATATTTACATTCTTACTACTTTTACCTTTTTTCCACTTTTGTTTATACTTTGGTGAGCTTTGTGATTTGCTTAACAAGTCAATGCATTCATCACCAACTAAGCAATTTTTTCCGTATCTTTAGTTTTTAGTACAATCGTTTCATCTGCATCCAAAAGTCTTTGACCCAAACCTTGCTCGTAGGTAATGAGTGAGCCAATCAAATTATCAATAGAATAATCATTCAAATCTTTTGATTCATAAATAACAATAACTTTGGCATCAAATTTTTCAAGTAAACAACGAAGAATTTTGGTTACTTTTTCAAAATTTGAAAACTCTTTTCCTAAAACATGCAATGATGTTATAATTTGAATGAACCTAGTGTACATGTCTAAGATCGTCTCATAAGATTTCATGAAAAATAGTTCAAAATCATGCATTAACAATTTCAGCTTGGATTGCTTGATTTCACTAGTGCCTTCGTATATGGTGTGGAGTTTATCCCAAACTTCCTTACCAGTAGTGCATGTGGATACTAACAAAAAATCTTTAGAATTTAAAGCATAGAAAAAGCAGTTTAAAGATTTTGCATTCAATTGAGCATTTACTTGTTTTTCCCTATTCCATTGATTAAAAGGAGTATTAGTTTTAACTCCATTAACAATGCGTGACGGTGATGAATAATAAGTTAAAATCATATGCCACATGCGAAAATCAATCGATTGCAAGAAAATAGACATGCGAGTTTTCAAAAAATCAAATGTCATATTTTCAAAAAAAAGGTGGTTTAGTGATTTAATAACCTTCCGCAACATTACGATTAGCCATGGATTGAAATTCAAAAGCTTTTAAAAACTTATTTTTTGAAACCGGCTCTGATACCACTTGAAAGTGCTCTGATAGCACTAGAAAGTTCGTTAGGGATGTTAAGACCTTATGAACTAGCCCAAGGCTAATAATGAGATAGAGAGATGAATCAATATTTAAAATAAACACAATCTTAAATCTTAAAACAAGATTCACCACAATCAAAACCAACGATGCGGAAATTAAATGCGGAAGCAATAATAAGAAAAGAACACACAAGATTTATAGTGGTTCGGTCAAACCTTGACCTACGTCCACTCCTTGGGGGCACCCCCAAGTATTGCACTACAAAAGTGTCTCTCCTTTAGCCCCCACAGCTAGGAAGAGAAGCCCTTACAAAATCACTTCCACCTTCCCCGGTGCGGCGGAGTCGCCGGGTCCTTTGACACCAAAGAGAACTTCTTCTTTGGTGAACTTACCTTGAGACAAGCCTTGAATCCGGTGGTACTAAGGTGCGAGTTCGCTAGAGCAACCATGTGGAATTCCCTCCACACTCTCTTGATTCCCCCCCTCACAGAATCTTCTCCCTCTCAAACTCCACCCTTTCCTCTCTCCCTTTCAAGATCTCTCTTCAAGTTTCCCCCACAAGAACGAAGTTACAATGGCTGCCCAAAATACTTACAAAGTGTCTTGTCATAGCTTAAATAGAAGAGCTAAAAACAAGCTCATTAATGCAAGTTGCCGACATTATCATCCAGGACGATAAGCATATCGTCCTGGCCGATTAGTTCAAATATGAGGAAAATCATCCTGAATATCGCCCTGAAATGATGCTGGACGATGTCTAATCCGCCCAGACGATCTTTCTATCTTCTAGGATGATTTGACCATGTAATTGCTTTCCTTAAATTCAAGAGAAATTTTCAAAAATTTGACCTGGATCATCTAGGATGATATTTTATAGTCCAGGACGATTCTCTGGACGATGTCTAAAAAAAGGCTATTTCTAAATAGATCTGGAGGCAAATTCTTGCTGAATTGAGCCTATCATCCTTGTCGATACAAAATCATTCAAGACGATGTGTTTTGCATAATGACGAATGCTTTAATGAGGATGCCCTAATTAGGGTTTCTGCTTTTGAATAGATCATCCAGGAAGATATAAAATCATCCTGGACGATGTTACCAAAAACATAAACTCTAGGGAACTGTCAAAAATCTTCCAAGTTACAAAGCAACAGATCCCACACCAAATAAAACAGACTTAAGAAAGGAAAAAGATTACAAACTAACTCAGACCTAGTCTACCCATTCTTGAGCTGGTTCCAAATTGCAGTCCGATCGTGTGAACCTGAAATGTCAGTAGATAAGGCAGTCGTAGAGAAAAAGAATGTTTGTTATCATCAAAATTATAAACATTTGATCCGCAACAGAGGAAACTACTCATGTAGTGTTTCATGAGTCTGATCCTAGAAAGCCTAGAGTTTAGGACGATGATCATGATGTTGGAGAGATTATCACAGGAGTAAAAAATTTAGAGAAGAGGGTAAAGCACTAGAATACTGACGGAGTAGGAAAAGTTACCCAAGGAGTATAAAATGTAGATCTAGAGGAAAGGGTAGAACCTTCACACACTTTGCCTAAAGATTGGAGATACTCTTTGAGTCACCCTAAAGATCTGATCTTAGGAGACCCTTCTGATGGAGTTTGGACTAGACATGGACTTAAGAAGGAAGTGAACCACTCTGTCTTTATCTCAATGACTGAACCTACCAACATAAACCAAGCCCTTTCTAATGAGTTTTGGATCTTAGCCATGTAAAAGGAATTGAACCAATATGTTAGGAATGATATTTAGGAGCTTATACAAAGACCTGAGGGATAAAGTGTAGTTGGAACCAAGTGGGCCTTTAAGAATAAAGTGAATGATTCTGGAGTGGTGGTTAGGAATAAGGCAAGATTGGTGGCTAAGGGGTACAACCAAATAGAAGGGATAGATTTTGAGGAGACCTTTGCCCCTGTAACTAGATTGGAAGCCATTAGAGTGCTATTAGACTTTGCCTATTATAAGGGATGTAAGCTTTTTCAAATGGACGTTAAGAGTGCCTTTTAAATGGGATAATAAAAGAGGATGTGTTTGTAAAACAAACCCCATATTTTGAGAGTTCTCAGTTTCCAAATCATGTTTTCAAATTAAAAAAGTCCTTATATGGATTAAAGCAGGCACCTAGAACTTAGTATGAGAGGCTTAGCACATTTTTACTAGAGAGGGAGTTTATTAAGGGGAGCATAGAGACCACTCTTTTTCTAAGGAAAGTAGGAAATGATTTACTCATTATTCAAATTTATATTAATGATATACTTTTTGGATCTTCTGATAAGAGATTATGTGATGAGTTTTTTAAAATAATGAGTAGAGAGTTTGAGATGAGTATGATGGGAGAGTTGTCCTAATTTTTGGGGTTTAGCATAGGAAAATTAGATGATGGAACCTTTTTAAATGAATCAAAATACATAAAGAACATTTTGATGAAGAATGAGATGGATAAAGCCAAGCCAATTAATAGTCTCATGACCTCCAGTGTTCTGTTAAATAATGACCCAAGTGGACAGTCTGTTGATCAGAAGAAATATAGAGGAATGATTGGATCTTTACTTTACCTGTCTGCTAGCCAACATGATATAATGTTTAGCATTTATCTTTGTTCTAGATTTCAAGCTGACCCTAAAGAATCCCATCTGACTGTAGTTAAGAGATTTCTTTGATACCTTTTAGGGACCCAAAATTTAGGAATATGTTACCCTAGGAATAACACTTCCTTTGAGATTATTGGATATTCTAATTCTAATTTTCCAGGATGTAAGGTGGATAGAAAAAGCACTTCTAGAACTTGCCAATTCATAGGACAGTCTTTAATCTCCAAGTGTGTGTGTGTATAAGGTTACTTAGCATCAGGACCCACAATGTTACAAAGGACTCAAGAAAAAGTAAAAGACACATGTCATACATTACAAAATGACTCAGTCCTAATCTACCCAGTCTTGAGCTAGTTCAATTTACAGTTTGATCTTGTGGACCTGAAATGTTAGTAGGCAAGGCAGTTGGAGAGAAAAATTAAGTGTTTTCTATCATCAAAATTATATTTCTTAAAATCAGATTCACAACGCATACTAGATATGACCTACAGAGGATTTTGCAAGTATGGGATATGTGACCTAATTTACCACAAGAGTAGCACCTAACGTTGGAAATGAATTTACTAACCTATGTGGGTCATGGTGCCTCTTTCTAGGTTTATGTGTTGCATGTTTTGTTAAGGGCTTATGAAATTAATCTAAGGTAGTGGTTGTTTGTTCTTCTCAAGTGCAATTAGCTTTGTTTCTAAAAATTTGTTTTCACTTTCAAGAATGGACATTTTAATTTTTAATGTATGCTCTCTACCATCTTTTTCTAATTCAGATGCTTCTAATATGAAATTTTATATACTCATCTTAATTTGATTGATCAAGATTATTGTTATCCATAAGACACAAGTTTTTTACCTCCTCCTTTGCTTTTGATTCTAAAGATTCCAAGGTGGTGTTAGCCGAGAAAGGTTTTTATGTCTGTTACTTGCCCAACTTAAATTTTGGCTTCTCTTCACCATTCTCCTTGATTGATTGTGTCTTCAGGTTGGGACAGTTAGTTCAGAGGTGGCCTGGTTTCTTACATTCAAAGAAAGTTATATCATAAGAAACTTTAACATTTTAATTACTTTTACCTTTGATCCAATGTTGGTGATGTTGCCTCTATTTGCTCTTCATAAAACTCTTGAATTATCATGTCATTAAGGTGATTTTGTCATCCTCCTCTATGTAGAACTATTACTGTCAAAATCATTTGCTTTTAGTGCTATAGTTCTCTCCTTTTTCTTCTCTCCGACATCACTTTTCCTTTGACTTACTTCTTTCTCATAGGCAATGAGTGATCCAAGTAAATTATCAATCAAGTAAATAATTAAAGTCTTTAGATTTAGTGATTGCAATTATCTTTGCATTATAAGAATGAGGTAGACAACAAAAATCTTATTCAATTTTTTTATAATTTGTGAGTTCTATACCTAACGCATGCAGGGATGTCATTATTTGTGTAAACCTAGAATACATTTAATAAATTGATTCACTAGATTTCATGCAAAAATTGTTTGCAGTCATGAAGAAGGATATTTAATCTAGATTATTATAATTCACTAGTTTCTTAATAGGTTATGCATATTTTATCCCAAATATGTTTTCCAGTGGTACAAGTAGATACACACATAAAATCTTTAGATTTTAATTCCCATAAGAAATAATTTAAATTTTTTTCATTCAGTTGGGTTAAATCCATATCCTAATTACTCCATTCATTAAATGATATTTCAGTTTTCATGTCATTCACATGACAAAAAGGTGCAGAATATCCTTCTTTAACTAACATCCCTTGTTCACCTCATTTCTATATGAGGTCACAAGGACCTACCTAGGATTCTTTTTGGTGACCTAATAATTAGAAGGTGTCCACTTCTTAATCATATATGTGCCAATAAAAATCAAATCCAATTCTAATCAAATCAAGTTCCACCCTTCAATATAATATGTAGTAAACCTTCCACCAACTTTCAATCAACTTCCAATATACACCCAATTAAACTAAAATATTCATTTTGTTTTCATTGTTATGAGTAACTCAAAGTTAACCATTCAAGTCCAAAATCTAGTCCAAATCCAATATTTTGGGCCAAATCCTAAGGCTAGGGACCCTGGTTTTGAGATGATTTATCTATCATCTTGAAACTCAACCAATTGGCCTATGAATCTTGATCTATCTATGGAATATTAAATAGTCATGTCACTAGGGTCAACCCATAAAATTTAAGCTCAATCTAAATTTTTAGCCGCAAAAATTGAATCTTTTTTCATAGGTTGTAAAACCTTCAAATATTTGACCTTGGAACCCTTTCTAAACCTTCTAATGATATAAATGACCTTTGTTATGACTTTTTGATCCGTAAACTACACTTTTCTAGATCAATTTGACCCAGAGTTAATCAAGGGTTAAAATGCCCTTTAATATGATTGTTGGTCTTTTCCCCTAAATTCAACTTAGTTCAACCCTATCGACCATCAATACTTTTTCCAATGGATCCTAAATATCCTTAGGAACACATTGGACCCAAATCCACCTTTTTGTTTGACCTAGTTGACCAAACTATTCTTTAACTCTCTAAACTTACATTTCACTACCATTAGACTTAAATGACCAATTCAAACTCAATAGACTCAACCCTTAATCTTATATAAACTTGGTTGACCAAGTCAACAAAAGTTTGACCAAGCACATATAAACCTTCCACCCATTCAAACCCTTTGATCAAGGCTTTCCCAAGCCTACCAAAACCTAAGGGGTGACCAATTAAGTTCCTAGGATACCCCTCTTAGGGACCCAAGACTTGGACTCACCTGGGTTATCCATTTAGATTGGCTAAAGTGACCAAATGGAGGTCCCCCTTGAGCCAAATTCCACCTTAAGCCAAACTATATCAACCCAATGGTGGTAGCATTGGGCCCCTTAAGACCCAAAACACCTTTCCTAGTTGACCTAACCCTTTGGTCAACTAGGGTTAGGAAATTGGCTAACCCAAAGTGGTCAATACCACCGTTGGTTAAGCCATTTCCCAACTTAGGCCTCACCAAGCCAAATTAATACCTCCCCTTGGTGGCCCTAGGTTCAAGATACCTTCCTTATCCATCCTAACCCTTGGGTTGACTTGGGTCAACCTCTAAGTTATCCCAAAGTGGTCATAGCCACTTTAACCTAAGCATTCCTCCCCATAAGCCATACCAAGCCTAATTGACACTTGTATTAGGTGCCCCTTGACTCAATACTATTTCCCAATCAATCCCATAAGCTGGTTTGACCCAGTTTGAGCCTAAATGGACCCAAACCATATAGGTTTGCATCAGCCCGAGCCACATTTAGCAATTGGCCCACCTTCTACCCAATTTAGCTCATTATCAATAATACGATACATTCAAATGCTTTTCCAGCTCAGCCTGACCTAGCCTTGACTGGTAGTTGCTAAAATAAATGGAAAATTAGCTCTATTGGTCCCCTACACACCCTAGCTAAAGCCCTCCTCAGGCCCTATACTAGCCTCCTTTAAGCTTAGAAGACTCCCTAAGGATGTCCCCTTCCACCTAGAGTCTATCCAGATATCCACCCAAGCTATCTTAGTCATTCATGGCAACGAGAGCCATTTAGATAGAGCACCTTAACCTAAGCTCAGTTATTCAATTCTAGTGTTTTGATATCATTCCCAGAGCCCCCTTGTCTTCCCCTTTCAATCCCCAGCTTCTTAGCCTTTCCCAACCATCTGTTCGAGCGACCTCTAGTGAAAGCTCTCCACCCTCCACTAAAAGTCAAACCTTTGGTGATCCTCTAGCTTTAGTGTTTAAAGGAGAAGTTTTTCCCTTCAACTCCAGAAACTTCTCAATAGAAAGACCCATTCATTAGGGCTTTCTATATGGTGAGAATCCCTTCCCGAGTTCCTAGTTAGGTAGTGATGGTTTAGTGTGAAAGGAACTTTCAATCCAATGAAATCCCATCATTGGATTGGAATTCCTCACCATCTTGAACCTCTCCATTAAAATTTGTGGAAGATCACTAGCGAGATTACCGGGACCTCACCAGAGAATGTCTATAATTACGGATACCCGTTGGACGTTGAAGATGAAATTTTAGCCATTGATCTTAATGAATGGTTCAGATTAAATCCCATTGTCTAGGAGGCTATTTAATCTCAGCCATTTGATTCTCCATCAGATAGATATGGTTAATCCCAATGTTATACAGTCTGCATTAATGATTGGTTTCCCAACTGAATTGTGTCGCTAGTTAAGCGCACCGCTGAATGTATAATTCTAGGATTTAAAAAATCTAAAAAATCTCATGGAATTTCAAAAATTAATATCTATCAATCCACTTGGCTAATTTAGGAGTTGTTAGGCTCATTGTAAAGATCTCAGAGATATATTCAAAAGCTCAATGGTCCTAAGCCATGATTTTGTATGTGTTTATCTCAATTCTAGTAATAACATATTTTTTATTTTAGTATTTATAATTAAATTATGTATCACTATGGTTTGAAACTTTGAGAGGATGAATTTGGACATGTCTCTGACATTTAAATATTTTATCACCCCTCTTTGATTTGTGTAAGGGCATCTTTAAGTTGATTTGAGCCTAAGGGTCATGTTTTGACCTTTAATTTCAAATCAACAAATTTACCTTTTCAATGGGAATTAGGATTTAAGATTTCTTTTACTGGTTATGCATTAGATAGGTAGTTTAGATCCATTAATTTTACCCACTTCCTTAGCCTAAAAAGTTAGTTATGATTTTTCTAAGGTGACCTAGTGGTTACATTAGGTGGTTTGGTTAACCAACTTAGGTGAACTCATGGGCCGTATTTTAATAGATTTGGTGCCCATTTGTTCACCCAACTAGGATCCCCAAAATACCTTCCTACATTTATCCTAGAACCTTAATTAATTCAACAACAATTCATTTTAAATCTAAAAAATTTAACTAATCCTTGAAAAAAATCCCCATAAGCAGATCTCTAATTTAGCTTTAGTTTATTTTTTTAGGAAAATTAATAATTATTAAATTAATATATTAAAAATATTTAAAAATTCCCAAAAAAATCCCTAAATGTTTGGAAATATCCGCTTAGGTCATTCCTAAACATTAGGGGTGATTCCAAGAGGTTTGGGATTGATTTGGATTGAAACATAAAACTCCCCTTTAATTAAGTAAGTTTAATAATTCATTAGTTAAGCAAACTTTGAAAAATAATAATTAATTCCAGAAAAATCCAATTTAATTAAACTATGAACGATTCAACTCTAGTTAAAATCTTGTATTATCTAAAAATATTAAACCTTCAAAATTTGGTCAAAGTCAAAAAGTCAACTTTCCAGTCAATCGTAGTTCAATAGTAGGTTAAAACTTTGAAAATTTATAACTTAATGTAGAAATATCCAATTTGAGCAAACTTAGAGTATACTTACTCACACTAAGGTCTAATATTTAAGAAAAAATTTTAAATTTTAGAAATCACTTTAATCTTAAAATTTAACTTTTAACCCCCTAATAAACATATTAAAGTAATTCAAATAATTCAATAATTCAATAATTAATTCAACATTTTAAAATTTTTTAATTTGATCATTAAAATGAGTAATCAATTAATTGAATGAAAAATAAAAAAATATTTAAATTTTGACCAATTAAATTAATTTAATCAATTTTAATTGCTACTAGGTAACCCAAGCCTACGAGGCTATTAACTTAGCCCCAACAAATGTGAAAGAAACTTCACGGCCTTGGTGAGCAACAAAGGTAATCATTATTTAACTATTAAAACAAGTCTAAATTTAACTTTAATTCATTAATATTTAAACTTAAACATAAATTTCCCATTCTACCTTCAACAAACTTGAATATTTTGCAACTTTAACAAACTATCCAGCTTAGGATCTACCCCAACCACACAGCCCTTTACACACACTTTAGATGGTTTACTAAGATGACCAACTCTAGTTTATGCTAGGTCGGTATTTACTTTTACTATTACGTGCCAAGTTTTTTAGTTTTCATTGCAAGCTGTGATTAAAAATTGATTTATGTGAGTGTTTACTTAATTTAACTATAATATGTGAATTGATGTGATGGGAGATAAATTAACTTTAGGTTACGACCAATTTGGTTTCTCACTGGATTTTTTGCATGTGGTCTCGCTCGTGTAGGGCAAAAAAAGTGGGCTAAATTAATAATTATTATAACTACTACATGTGCTTCAGCTACTTAGCCCCAAATAAATAAGAGTGTGACCAAGTTTGACTGAGTTTTAATTTTATGCACATATATAAACTACTTAAGATTGATCTAATTTTAAATTCTTAGGATAATAATGTAGGGAGTCTAGATTTTTATTTCAAATTTGATGTAATGTTTTTTATTGAGTTGTAAGTATCGAGTTGTGAAAGTTAGATATTTGAGTCGAGATACAAGTATCAAAAATTGGATTCTGAAGTGGAAAGGACACCCCTTAGGGGATACTCATTTTTTATTTGGAAGTCAAAATTTGGATACTTTTAATACCCAAAGTGAAAAGAATAACCTCCCCTTTGAAGGAAGAGTTTTCTTTTTCATTTGGGTATCCAGGTACGATGAACTCAAGGAGCCTGAAGAGTTTAAGATAAAGAGTATCCCGCTCAAAGTCAATTTGCATCAATCCTAGGATTATAATTCATGTTTATGGTTAGTGGTGCCTGACCACTTTTAATTTTTAAAATATCTGGGTTGTAATTAACAGACAATTAGCCTATGGGTATTGATTTAATTTATTTGATTTGATTGATGTGCTTAGTTTAAATTGATTGCAACTAGGGTTGCTTGCTCTTTTTAGTTTTTTGAGATTCGTATATCAAGTTTTATCATAGCCTGGATTCAATCAGAGGCTCATGAAGGAACCTTTAAGAGTGCAGATCTATTAAGGGGATGTTGTGCATTCTTTAAAGAAAAATATTATTCAATCCATTTTCAAAAAAAAAAAAAATCTTCATATATATTTTATGCATTTAATTGTGTCAATTAGCATGCATTACATTAGAAATTAACCTAAAATAGTCTAAAATTTTAATTACATATCTCTTTAGCATTTTCAACCAACATAAAGTCAAGGGGCCAATTTGGATCTACTCTAGATATCAGTACCAACTCTAAAAATTTAAATAACATTATCCTAACCACTCTTTCATAATGATCAAACACATGGATTTTAAATCAACTAGGTGGTTAGTTGGCTCCCTAATCCAGGCTGGGGAAAGTCCAGGTTTTGTACTACATTAGTTAGGTTTGGGCTACTATTGTCCAGTGCCCAATTTAGATTTAGGATTTGAGGTAGATTCTAAATTATAAGATCCTAACCTCCAAGAACCTAATCTTAAATTCTAATAAATTAATCAACTCAAATTAAAAAGTCTATCAATCCAAAACTTAAAGCCTGATACTTAGATTAGGTCGGGACACTTCTGAATTTTTTTAGAATCTCAAAGTGTCTCCTATCTCTCTTTTGTTGACTCTAAAAGTAAGTGTTCAAAATTCGATCTAATCTTAGTTGAAATTCAAAAATTCACTATCCTTTGATATCCAATCCTTGAAATTTTAAACAAAATTTCTACTGTTATTTTATTTTAGAGTATTAGTAGGGAATTCAACCCCCCTATAATGTAAATAATTACAAGGGCTTGTGCTCGTAGGAGATTTAGAACCCACCTCAACCTTGTCAAAAAAAAAAAAAAACTCAACTAGCCTTATTTAGGAAAATTAATTCAATAATAATCATTATCATCATATTCAGATACCTGATAACAAGTGATATTTTCTTTCCTTGGTAGGATATATCCTTTATTTTTATAGCCCTGAAAATGAAATTAATGATCTCCCATACAGACTATTATAGTTAGATGCTTGATGAAACATCATATTAACTCTTCAGGATTATATATCATCCTTCCTTGAATTTAAATATTATAGCCTGGAATAAATACTCAGTTCCATTAACTGAACCCATTAAGGAATGATATCTACATCTTCTAGGGCAAAATATCATTTGTAATGATGTGTTCAATTTTTAGATTAAAATCTTGAATTAAAATTTCCAAAGAAAACTAATCTCTTCAAAAACCTGCTTTTCACTACTAACACAACATTCAAAAATCTATATATTATAAAAATGTAGAAATGCACATTTTTCAAAAGTCAAAAGGCATATTGTTAAATAAAGGTTGATGAGTTATTGAATAACCCTCTGCAATGTTATGATTACCAAAATGAGCCATTAATCATTATTCAAAAGTTTTTTAAAACCATATTTATGAAACTCTCTCTGATACCACTTAAAAGTTTGACAAGGTTGTTCAACCTAATAGAATTAGATCGTGACTCACAGAAATGGGGGTGAATTGAAAATTTAAAAAATCCTAAGTAGGAATTCTATTCTTTTTTATATTTTTTTCAAAACATTGAAATAAATAGTTTTATTACCCGATGCTGAAGCTAACAATTTAACAATAATTAAAATAATGTTGATGAAATTCAAATTAACATAATAGAATATTAATCACAAATTTTTGACCAAGCAATTATCATAGAATTAAGTATGAAATATAAAGTGGTGAGAATAAAATGCACACAAAAAATTTTATAGTGTTTTGATCAACGTTGACCTATGTCCACTCCCTAGATTCCTCTGCTTTGGGAATTGCACAAACAAAAAGAGACTCTCATTTTGCTCTTACAATAAGGCGGAGAATCCTTTACAAACTCACTTTCACCAAAAGTGGAGTGCCAAAAGAAATGTCACCTCCCCTTGTGACGGCATTGAACCTTGAATTATTTTCTCCCTCTTAGAGAAGGCAAAGAATCTTGAATCCTTTTCTCCCTTCTTGAGATAGAGGTTGAAAGTTTGTTAGGGATGTTAAGCCCTATGAACTTAGTCCTAAGCTAACCAAGTGGGGGGGTGAATTGGTATTTTAAAAAATTCTTTTCACAAAGAGAGAAAATTGCATAAACCAAATCACACCACAAAAATAAATGCGGAATTTAAAAGTGCGGAAGCAAGAAAAGAAACACAGAAATTTATAGTGGTTCGGTCGACTCGACCTACGTCCACTCCTTGGAGGCACCCTCCAAGTATTACACTACAAAACGTGACTCTCCTTTAGCCCCCACAGCTAGGCGGAGAAGCCCTCACAAGAACCTCCTTTTTGCCACCCCGACAAGGCAGAGAACCTTCCTCCTTTTGCTTCCTCCTGAAGCTGGCAGAGAACCAAAACCAAAATAGCAAACTCCTTACCTCTACCGACCCTTCCACGGACGAGAAACTCTAGACGAAGATGAAGTAGAGCGATCCTTGAAGCAATCCCTTTTGAATCCCCTCACAAGCTCCCCCTCACAAGATCCTCTCTCTCTCTCTCTCTTTCTCTCCTCAAGGTCTTCTCAAGTCAAGGAAGCAACCAAAGGTCCTTGAAAAACGTTGAATAAGAGCTCTTAAATAGAAGAGCTTCAAAAGAGCTCATTAATTGCAAGTTGCCGACAATATCGTCCAGGCCGATATGGACATCGGCCTAGCCGATCAGTACAAATCAATGAAGATCGGCTAGAGCATAGCCCTAGATGCAAAGCTGGACAATTGAAAATTGGCTTGATCGTCCAGGCTGATCGCACGATCGTCCTGGCCGATCAGTTCAAATTAGAGGAAAATCGTCCTGATAAAAGCCCTGGATACGGGCTGGCCGATATTGATCGTCCTGAAGTAACTTAAGGTTTTTGACTGGATCGTCCTGGCCGATCCTTAGATCGTCCAGGACGATATGATCGTATCAAACATCCTTAATTTCTCCCTTGATTTCCTGAACAATTATATCATAATTTGTGAATATCGTCCAGGCCGATCCTAGGATCGTCTTGGCCGATAATTTAAAAATACAGTATACCATAATTGACTATGGCGGCTACTTCTTTCTGTTTTGAGCTTATCGTCCTGGCCGATACACGTATTGTCCAGGACGATCTGTTAATGTCGGCTGCCTTAATTAAGAATCCTTAATTAGACTTTCTGTTTTAAGCTGATCGTCTAGGCCGATCCAAAAATCGTCCTGGCCGATATGAGTAAAAACAGAAATTCTAAGTCTCTCAAGTGTGTGTTTGGAGGGTTACATAACATCAGTCTCTTTGACCATTACAAGTAGACTCAAGAGGTGAAAATCAAACGTATAGACTGATTCAACCCTAAACCTACGCATTCCTGAACTTGGCTCCTTCTTGATCGTCCGATCTTTGATTCCTAAAAAGTTAGAAGCAACAAGCAGTCTAAGAGAAATAGTATTTGTCAATCATCAAAACATAAACATTAAAAAAAAATTGCAACAATCTCCCCCTTTTTGATGATGGCAAACACAAGTAGGAAAAAAAATTAAACAAAAACACAGGTTCATTAGAAAAACAGTTTTTTCCTACACACCCTGTCCTACTCCCCCTTTTGTCATCACAAAAAGAGGGTCCAAAAACACCAGAAAAACATCACAAAAGACTAACAAGCAAACTACAAAAAAAAAGAAACACAAAGCACAGACTAAAAGAACGAAGGATCCTGATCATCAGATGGAGGTTGTGGAGGTGGCTGCTAAAAGTAAAGTTGATGCGAAGATTTGCAAAAAATTCTCGAAGAAATTCTGAATTGAAAGAGAAGACAAGAGACAAAAAGAAGAAAAGGGAGGTGTGAGCAAAACGATCCATTACTGGGTAAGAGATGTGGACAGGATTGATGATTCGGGAGACAGTAATTTCACACTCTTTGTAGCGATGATAGGCGGCTTCATCTTCTGCTTCCCGAAAATGAGTGTCAATCCTTGCCCTCGAGGAACTCCCAGAAGTTTGTCGGGCGCATTTCCCACCAGCCATTTAGAGCACTAAGCAAATAACACAAGAGGAGAAAGGGTTGGAAGTGAAAAACCATGGCTGAAACGGCCTGAATTTAAAGAAACGGCCATATCATCCTGGCCGATCGCAGAATCGTCCAGGCCGATATGGTTCAATAATTACGTGCAGGCCGATTGGTCAAAAAGGCGGTCCAATCGTTCGGGCCGATCAGATATCGGTCAGGCCGATTAGACACAGGCTATCGGCCCGAGGAGTCAATCCGAATGACCGTTGAAAAAGCGGATCGTCCGGGCCGATTAGGTGTATCGTCCAGGACGATGCACAATAATTGATCGTACCAGCCGAAGTTAAAATGTTTTAAATGCTTACCACGTGTATAGTTCAGGATGAACAGTGGATCGGCCCGGCCGATTGTCCAATAATGGATCGTCCGGGGCTGAATTTAAAGATCAAAACATGCTGACACGTGGATCGTCCAGGACGATCCAGTGTATCAGCCAGGACGATGCACATAAAATGCATTGGCCAGACAAATATACTATCGGCCAGGACTATCACCATGAGTTCGATTAAATCGTCAAGGATGATAAAGTATCGTCCAGGATGATGAATTGCAGCAAGCACAGAAAAAAGGTCAGTAGATGGATTTTAAACAGAATTTGTCATATCAGCCAGGACGATAGAATTATCGGCCAGGCCGATGTGACTTGAATTTGAAATCAAGAAAAGAATGGTGATGATCAAGACCCTCAAAAATAAAATAAAAGAAAAAACAGTCAAAGACACAGAAAAATAAAAACAACACAATGAAAACCAAACACCGAACATTTTTGGATTTTTATTTTTCTAATTTTTTTTTGTTTTATGGAGGCATCATATGAGAATTCTTTTCAAAATTTAAACTTTTAAAGTTCCAAGATATCACGAAGTTTAACAAATCCCAATCAAAAGAAGGTAGAAAAACTGATTCCGTTAACCCTAGATCGGACATCCTTCAGGGTACAAAATTCTTTAGGAAAAATAGAGGCCTAACTCGGAATAATAAAATAGGATAAGAAGATCCATTCAAGACTTGTTTACAACTAAAATATCTCATAAATAATAAACCAAAATAATTTTTCTCAATCATGGAAATTTAAATCAAGTCTTTGAAAGTATCACATAATCAATGAGTTTTCTAAGTTTTAAGAGTTTTACCAAAGAGAGGATAGCTTGCATTTAGTGGGCTCATTTTATGCCTCTTGTCACTTTGATTGGCTCTTTGAGCATCTTTTGAATTTTGATACACATTTCTGTATATAGCTTTCTTTTCAATTTGGCTTCATTGGCCTCTTTCCTTTTTAACTCTTGCAAGCTAAAAACTCTTTAATATACCCTTAAAGAAAAAGACTTAGTTGTGAGTATATCCTCCAAATATTAGAGAATAGGAGCTCTCTCTCTAACATAGGGAAGAACAATCCATAACACAAAATCAAAATCACGTGATAAATGCAATGGCAAGATTTCAAAAGCTTGAATGATATCTAAGGATTTTGACTATTATGCATAAGATAATTTAATGTAGCAAGATAAGAAAAGATCTTAGATGAAAAGCCATTGGTTAAACTGAGTTTAGACTTTTGTTTTAGAGAAGAAAATCATGCCACTAAACAAAGTCAGAAGAAGGGAAAACATCAACAGTTTACTCCCTTTAACCAATTTAGAAAAGCTAAACCCTATCTCCAAAAACTCCAATATTTAAAAGCTTGAAAAGTTTCATCATATGGAAGGCCAAAAAATAAAGAACAAAGTGAAAAACAAAACACATAAAAATAAAATAATAAAGCAAAACTAAAAACAACACAAAGTGAGCACAAAAACTAGCACAAAAATAAAATAAAAGACACACAAAAGCTAAAGATTTCAAGCGAGTGATAAAGCAGTGGATTTAAGCAATTTTGAGCTGCAAGCCTCCTTATGTCCAGTTATCTTATGCTCCCACAAGGTCTTTGGTGAGAGCACACCTGCAAAACTCAACAACAGTCAGATTTAGGAACCCAAACAGGTTTGGGCTCCTTCTTAGGAAACGTAGAATGCAATGTAGATGTGGTATGCTTTGAATCATGCATCTTAGGTGTCCACACCCAATGTGTACTACGGTGAACTGTGCAAGTGTGTGAGATGTGTCATAGCATGCCACAAGAAAAACATTGAACTCTAGGAAAAGGTTTTCTTAAATGGTTTGGGTAAAAATGCCTTTTCCTAGGTTCTGGTTTTTGATTAGAAGTTGGTGTCATCCTAGCTTTCTTACATGTTTCCAAATCATTTTGAATCCTCAAGTTAGTTCTTTTTAATGCATCATTCTCAATCCTCAAATTTTCTCAATCTCTTTAGATTTCTTAAGATCATCCTTAAGTGAGGTGTGTGAAGCTTTTAATGCATTACTTTCATCAACTAATTCCAAATGCTTCTTGTTTAATTCATCAAATTCATCAAGAAGAGCCATGTGATTTGAATCAATCGTTGCATGATCTTTGAGAAAAACTTCATGCCCTTTTTGTAGATTTGAATGTTCTAACTTTAGGCTAGCATGAGTTTTCTTAAGTTTTTTGTATGATGTATGGATTTTTTCACAAATTTCAAACAATTCATCATAGGTTGGTTTAAATACCTCTTGCTCATCACTTTGATTTTCTCCCATGAAACACAAGTTTGTAGTCTCTTCCTCTGGTTCAGTCTCAGAGGAATCAGTACCAGATTCTGCCCAGAAACCTCTTTGGATTTTCTTCTTCTCCTTCCTAGACTTAGCTTTCTCCTCACGTTTTTCCTTTTCTTTGCTTGAATGATCTTGAAGTGTAGGACAATCGGCTCTCACATGTCCAGGTTTCCTGTATTCAAAACAAACAACATCAGAAGATCCTTTAATATGTTTATGATCCTTACCTTTTCTCCAACTTTGATGATGCTTTTGTTTCTTCCTTAGAAAGCTTTTGAATTGCCTTGTGATGAAGGCAATTTCTTCTCTTTCAGACCCGGAAGATTCAGAATCCGATTTGTGTGCCTTCAGTGCAATTGTTTTCTCCTTTTTCTTTTCACCTGCATCAACAATTCTTTGATTCACCCCTTGCTTGTAAGCAATGAGTGAGCCAAGTAAGTTATCAATAGAATAAGTGTTCAAATCTTTAGATTCAGTGATGGCAGTAATTTTTGCATCATAAGACGAAGGCAAGCATCTCAAAATCTTGTTAACTTTTTCATAGTTCGAAAGTTCTTTTCCTAGTGCATGCAATGAAGTAGCAATCTGAGTAAACCTAGTGTACATGTCAGAAATCGATTCATGAGATTTCATACGAAAAAGTTCGTAGTCTTGCAAGAGAATGTTTAACCGGGATTGTTTAACTTCAGTAGTACCTTCATAAGTGATGCACAATTTATCCCAAATTTCTTTACCAGTTTTGCAAGTTGAAACACGCATGTAATCTTCAGATTTCAAAGCACAGAAAAAATAGTTCAAACATTTTGCATTTAATTGAGCTAAATCTCGTTCATCAAAAGTCCATTCAATAAAAGCAACTTCAGTTTTAAAACCATTAATTTCACGAGAAGGTGGAGAATAACCTTCTTGAATAAGCATCCACATGCGATAATCAGTAGATTGTAATAAAGTTGACATGCGAGTTTTCTAAAAATCAAATGGTAGGTTATCGAACAGGGGAGGTCGGGTAATGGAATACCCTTCCGTAGTGTTGTGATTCCCAAAGTTAGACATGGATCAAATTCAAAAAGTTTTCAAACTTTAATTTTCGAATCAAGTTCTGATACCACTTGAAAGTTCGTTAGGGATGTTAAGCCCTATGAACTTACTCCCAAGCTAACCAAGAGGGGGGTGAATTGGTATTTTAAAAAATTCTTTTCACAAAGAGAGAAAATTGCATAAACCAAATCACACCACAAAAATAAACGCGGAATTTAAAAGTGCGAAAGCAAGAAAAGAAACACAGAAATTTATAGTGGTTCGGTCGACTCGACCTACGTCCACTCCTTGGAGGCACCCTCCAAGTATTGCACTACAAAATGTGACTCTCTTTTAGCCCCCACAGCTAGGCGGAGAAGCCCTCATAAGAACCTCCTTTTTGCCACCCCGGCAAGGCAGAGATCCTTCCTCCTTTTGCTTCCTCCTGAAGCTAGCAGAGAACCAAACCCAAAAGCAAACTCCTTACCTCTACCGACCCTTCCACGGACGAGAAACTCTAGACAAAGATGAAGCAGAGTGATCCTTGAAGCAATCTCTTGTGAATCCTCTCACAAGATCCTCTCTCTCTCCTCTGTCTCTTTCTCTCCTCAAGATCTTCTCAGGTCAAGGCAGCAGCCAAAGGTCCTTGAAAAACGTTGAACAAGAGCTCTTAAATAGAAGAGCTTCAAAAGAGCTCATTAAGTGCAAGTTGCCGACAATATCGTCCAGGCTGGTATGGACATCGGCCTGGCCGATCAGTACAAATCAATGAAGATCGGCCAGAGCATAGCCCTGGATGCAAAGCTGGATGATTGAAAATTGGCTTGATCGTCCTGGCCGATCGCACGATCGTCCTGGCCGATCAGTTCAAATCAGAGGAAAACCGTCCTGACAATAGCCCTGGATACGGGCTGGCCAATATTGATCGTCCTGAAGTAACTTAAGGTTTTTGACTGGATCATCCTGGCTGATCCTTCGATCGTCCAGGACGAAATGATCGTATAATTCATCCTTAATTACTCTCTTGATTTCCTGAACAATTATGGCATAATTTGTGAATATCGTCCAGGTTGATCCTAGGATCGTCCTGGCCGATAATTTAAAAATACAGTATACCATAATTGACTATGGCGGCTACTTCTTTCTGTTTTGAGCTTATCGTCCCGACCGATACACGTATCGTCCAGGACGATCTGTTAATGTCGGCTGTCTTAATTAAGAATCCTTAATTAGACTTTCTGTTTTAAGCTGATCATCCAGGCCGATCCAAATATCGTCCTGGCCGATATGAGTAAAAACAGAAATTCTAAGTCTCTCAAGTGTGTGTGTGAAGGGTTACATAGCATCAGTCTCTTTGACCATTACAAGTAGACTCAAGAGGTGAAAATCAAACGTACAGACTGACTCAACCCTAAACCTACGCATTCCTGAACTTGGCTCCTTCTTGATCGTCCGATATTTGATTCCTGAAAAGTTAGAAGCAACAAGCAGTCTAAGAGAAACAATGTTTGTCAATCATCAAAACATAAGCCATGAAAAATAGATTTGCAACAGAAGTGAACAGGAATCCTTTCAGAGGTAGAGAATATTAAATCATTTTTCTTCCTTAGGAACAAGGTAGAGTACCTTGAGGACTTCACTTAGAAGCATCTCTCTTAAGAGAGCCTTCAAGAACTCACCAAGGCCACATGAGGAGAAATGGTGTAGCTAGCCCGAAGAAATTGTGTAATCCCCTCACACTCCCTCTCTCTCATGCTCAACCTCACCTTCTCCTTCCTCTCAAACCCTATATTTATTTCAAAAGCTTCTCTCTCAGAGTACCTTCTACACAATCTTCAATCTTACTTTGGTATTGAGCAGTGTGTACTTTACTTGCCATGTTAGTGTTCACAGATAAAAGTAATATCAAAAATATTTATTGAGAAAAGTAATAATTCAATCAATAATATTTTTCATCAACAAAATCATAGACTAGGAATCCTAGACTGTAACACTACCTTATTTGAGATATCCAATTTTGTTGAACCCTAATGGTTGATAATAAGAGAATACTTAATTATATAATTTAGCTATTTGGGAAATAATTGAAACAACTCCCTAATTGAGTCCTAATAACCCATCTAATTGTCCAAAAATCCCACTATTGTTATGTCCATAACTATAGTGGAAGTTATGCATATTATCATAGGAGAATGTCAAAGAGCTTTGAATAAGCAAGCCATTAATATAAAATTTTATCAACATATTCTTCCTAGTAGAGATAGGTGGAGGTAAAGGAGCAACCAAAACAATTATGCTGGGTATAATAGCTGGAGTTACATGATATGCTGGTGAAGGTGGAGGATTTGGTTAGATCATAAAATGGTTTTTTTAGGTATAGTAGTTAATGTAAAAGACACATTGGGTATAAGTGAGATCGCTGCCTGTGTTGAACATAACTGAGAAAGACTTGGTAGGGGTGTCTAGGCTTATGTTGATGATATAGTTGTGGGTACCAAGAGCATAACCAATTCTTACTGAAACTTTTATAAAGATGGAGCCACCAATAAGGTTGAGGTGGGCAATGGTGTTGGCGGCCCTATGGTGGATGTAGTTAATGTGGGCTTGATCTTGACGAAATAGCTCCACGTGGGATGACTTAGCCCGGTGTGCCGGGATGAGCACTAGTCATGCCGGTGGATGTTATTGAGCTTGGAAGGACTCGTGTCTGTCACAATTGAAATAATTAATTAATGTACGCATTGTGTGTTTTTTTTTTTTTTTGCATCACATTTAAGCTTTTGATATCTATCAAATGAGCTTAAGATTTTGATATCTATCAAATGAGTTTAATTAATACATGATTTATTATTATTCTAATTATTTTATGAAAAAAATCCTCCAATAGGGTATTAAGTTATTACTGAAAGTTCTCACAAATGTTTATCAGGCAAGATAAGGGAGCTACTCGACAATAATGACATGATGTTAAAGACCTAGTGTTCTCTTGCAAGCTGTCACACCAATACCAGAAAATTCTTCTTTATTAGAAGAAAAAAGAAGAAGAGATTTAAAAGAATATAATAGGAGAGTAGAGAAGTCTCCATGAGAATAGAACTTTGAAGATCTGCTTAGGAAAATTTGGAGTAAGCCAAGTTTAGGTGGGGCTTTATAGGCGGTGGATTATTGCACAAAATGGGGTTATTAAGAATTTAGTTTTGAATATAAGTAATTGTTTTAGGGGAAGATTAGGTTGTGGTAGAAGAGATCAAATAAGGTTTTTGACCTATAAAGAAGGAGATTATTTAGGCTTGTTCTTATATTGCCACCTTGCTGATTTTTTTCTTAAGTTTTAGTTTGAAATAAAGTTATAAATTATTTGCATTCCTATAAATCCAAATTTGTTGAAAGGTGCTGGATGTTAAATTTGGTCGTATGTTTGATCAAGTATAAACATAACAACTAATGATGAGTGTTGAGAAGTCAGAATATGCTTGCATCTTTCCCATGACATAACTTTTTATTTTTAAAAGGAAAACAATAGTCAAAATTTCAATAGTATTCTAGGTGAGAATTTAGTTCAGGGCATAAGATAATTTTCAATTAATTAAAGGAATTCATATTGTATAATTAAATTTTTTATAAAATGCGTATTTTAAAAATAGAAAACTCTAACACTTAAATAGAAAAAAATTTTAGCTCTGTGTAGAATCTGATTGGGTCGATCAATCAAGTTGCATTACTATATGGGAACTAAATTATGTTGGGTGAGGTCATTGAGGGGTTGCATAGGTCCACCATGTGTTTGGGTTCTGGTGTTTTGTACCCTTTTTATTCTCATACAGCACTGCAATGCCATATAGTTGGGTTGGAGATAGACAGAGAGAGAAGCACCACAACACTCTAGATTTTGATGTTATTATGTGTCAGTCAGACTAGAGACATAGAGTGGAGTGTCGTGGAACTCCAAACTTTTTCTCCGCAATGTTCCAAGTGTTGCACCCCTTGGTTAGTTTTATGTTTGTTTCTTTATGTATTATGTGTAGAGAACGGTGTAAGGAATAAAGAGACACAAGGAGAGCAAAAAAGAAAGAGATGTGTATAACTTCTCTAAATTTTCATATATATATATTATTGCAACTAATGATTGTTTGGATAAGCAAGATATATTTTTGAAGTGTAATGTTACAATATGAAGAAAATTGCATAAAAGATAAGGATTCTAGAATTAGCCAAACACAAATTGAATGTGATTTCTAAATTTAATGAATCCAAAATTTATTATCAAATTATATTGTTGGAAGATTAATTAACACCTAGATGTTTAAATTTTACTATCTTGAATCTTTTCAACTAAATTAGTATATAATAAAACATATAACTTATAAAGTTCAAGTCAAATGACTAAAACAGAAAGATGTCTCAACAACAAAAGTTGGTAAAATGATAAAAAGTTAAAATATGCTTCACATGCATTTATATTGCTCAACTATAGCAATGCCATAAGCCCTATCCTTTTTCCAATGAATATGAACATAAAAAATAAATTAATGCAATAATAAAAAACATAATTATTTATTTTGTTTATAAATTATGTTCTATTTACAACAACAACATCAAGACATGGCTCCAAACTTTAATGAAAAATAAATAAACAATAAGTGCACTAAGTGCACCAAATGCTAATATGTAATAAATAAAAATAAACACGAAGAAACAACAACAACACTAAGTGCACCAAATGCTAATATTTAAGGAAAAAATAAATAAACCATGCTTGTAATGTGTGGGATAAGCTCAAGTGGGTTTGTACTAACTTGAAATTTAGTTGAAATTTGAATAAATCATGTCATTTGTGTGTAATATAAATATTTAGCACTAATCTATATGCATATAATTGCTAAATTTAGCCCAACATTTTTGATAAATTGTCTTACTGTGGTCTCCAAAATTTTGCATCCTTGCCTTCTTTGCTTTTAGGAACTTTTTAACATATTAAGTTATGACGTAAATTTTTAGAATGTGGATTGGGTTTGAAATAAGACAATGCCCAAAGATTTTACCCTCATTTCTCGAGGATTTTATATTATGAGTTTTGGTCTCCTATAGGTGCAAGCCCCTATAATTAATTAACCCTGCTGATAATGCGAAAGAACTTTTGATTAAGTGCCATCATCAATCAGATATGTAGAGATACATAAATGAAATATAGTAGTAGTGCGGGTTTAGGTGTTTTGAAAATGTGATATTTTACATTAGAAACTTCCCCATAAGAGGCCTACCTTACCATTTCTTTATTGGAAAAAAAAAATCTAATGTGCTAGTGGGGGCACGTGCCCCTAGTGCCCCCACCGTGGCTCCACTATTGCATGTAGGATGATGAAGTAAGAGTTTACTAGATATGATTTGATTTTGCACGACCAAGTGCAGACAAAAATTTTTATGCTAAGTATAAGTTTTTTCAATAAGAATGTTGACATTTTTCTCTAATAATCAAAATTCTAATGTCTACAAATTAATATCATAATTCCCCCTTAATTATAAAGAAATTAAGCACATCTTAATGGTTTTTATCAACTTATATAAAGTTTCCTTCATTTGATATTTAATTATTTCATAAAATTTTGATACAATTGAACTTTTTTTCATGACTACAATTATTGTCCCTGGTGCCCCAATTTTTTAACCAACATGTTGTAACCAATTCATTCAAGTTACAACAATACATTACATTTAACACAATCAACTCAATCAATCCATCACTAGCTACAACCATGACCTGCGAAGCCAATTTGGAAATTCTGAACATCAATGACTATATTGTTCCTGCGTTGCTGCACATTACCAATGACCACTACCTTACTATCATCATCATTTTGAGCGAACGCAAAGCACATTTGAGAAATACTTAATGTGAAAATTATTCCTGTGGAATCTAATGTAACTGTCACTTCTCCATCAAAGATCAAGTCAATTTGTGGCAGGTATATATTCTCAAAGTTAGTGAAATCATAACATGTGTCGAGAAATCCAAATGGAGGCGCCATCGTGTAGTTTGTCATGTACTTTCGAAAAGTGTCACGAAGGGCAAAGTAGGCAGTAGGTGGCAGGCGACTAATCACTGCGCCGGAGTCCAACAAAGTTCCAGGGCCAGTGAATATAGTAGGTGAAAGGTTGAGCCTTGTACCTTGAACAGAAATGGCAATGAGATTGAGGAAGTACAAGGATGGTAGGTTTGGGTTGGTTAGCATCGGTGTATACTTCACACCAGGGATAGAGCTACCTAGTAAGAGGTATCCAATTTTGTTGGTCCCTGATGGTAGACAATATGAGAATACCTTGTTATAAAATTGAGCTGTTTGGGAAATAAATGAAACAGCCCCCCGGCCGAGGCCTAATAACCCATCTACTTGTCCGAAACTCGCACTATTATTATGTCCACAGCCATAGTGGAAGTTGAGTATAGTATCAGAGGAGAATGTTAAGGTGTCTTGAATGAAGGAGCCATTAGTATAAGAACCGTCAGCATAGTTTGCTTCGTATAGACAGGTATCGGTTGAGGAGCAACCAAATTGGATGAGATCAGTACAATAGTTAGAGTTGCATGGGATTTTGATGAAGGCGGAGGACCTGGTTGGGTCATAAATTGGGTCTTTTTGGGAGTAGCAATTATCGCAGGGAACACATTGGATCCAAGTGAGAATGCCACCAGTGTCCAACAACACTGAGAAGTACTCTATAGGGTTACCTAGGCCTATAGTGACAATATAGTTGTAGCTATTAAGAGGTATGCCAGTGTATACTGGAACTCCTGTTAAAAGAGAGCTTGTAATAGGGTTCAGATGGGCAGTGGAATTCGTAGACCGATGATGGATATAGTCAACGCGGTGTTGGTCTTGACGGAGGATCTCCATATGGGACAACTTCTCCTGGCTTGGCAGGGATGAGCACTGGCCATGCTGGTGGACCACCTTGAGCTGGGAAGGGCTAATGCCTGTCACAATTGGAATAGCTAATCAATATATGTATTGAGTTTTTTTTTGCTTTTGCATCATGTTTATGCTAGTGATATCTATAAAATAAGCTTCATTTCTACATGATTTACTATTATTCAAATTAAATTATGATAAAAAAGTCTCCAATAGGGAATTAAGAAATTATTGAAATTGCTCGCAAACTTTTATCAGGCATGGTGCAAGAGTTGCTCGGCAATAGTGACTTGACGTCAATGACATGTTCTCCGGCAAGCTCTCGTGCTGATGCTTGAAAATTCTTCTCTATTAGAAGCAAAAAGAAGAAGAGATTGAGAAGAACATAATAAGAGAGTTGAGAAGAAGAAGTTTCCATGAGAATAGAACTTTATAGCTCTTTTTAGGCCAATTTGGAGGAGTATGCTAAGTGGAGTTGGAGCTTTATAGGCGATGGATTATTGTGCATAATTAGATTATTAGAAATTTAGTTTAGAATATAAGTCATTGTTTTAAGGGAACATTAAGTTGTGGAAGAAGAGATCAAATAAGGGTTTTGGCCTATATAGATGCAAACAAATGTCTACTGCTTGGGCTTGTTCTTATATTACCAACTTGCTTATTTTTCCTTCAGTTTTAGTTTTATATAAAGTTATAAATTATTTACATTCCTATCAATCAAAATTTGTTGAAAGGTGTTGACTTTTGTATTTGGCCCTATGTTTGATCAGGTATAAACATAACAACTAATGATGAGTGTTGAAAAGTTAGAATATCTTGTAGTTTTCCCAAGACATAACTTTTTATTTTTTAACAAAAAAAAACACAAAAAATCTTGATGGTATCTTCAGTGATAATTTAGTTTAGGGCATAAGATAATTATCAGTTAATTAGAGTAACTTATATCAAATAATTAGATTTTTTTACAAAATGGGTAATTTATTTTATAAAATAGAAAAATCAAATGCTCAAATAGAACAAATTTTTTGCTATGTGTAGAATCTGACTGTGTTGATCAATAAAGTTGTATTACTGTATGTGACCTCAATTATGTTGGTTGTGCTCGTTGAGGGGTTGCAAGGTTCTCCACATTCTTGGGTTCTGATGTTTTGCACCTTTTTTTTATATTTCTTTGTTCAACAGTGGGATGTTATATAGTTGGGTTGGAGAAAATCAAAGAGAGGAGTGCTACAACAATCCGGATTTCAACGACATTAAGCTATCAATCAGACTTGAGACATATCAAATTTTAAATTATATTTTCTGTGAAAAAAAAAAGATAAAGTATAAATGTTTTCCCTATATGTAATTCTAAATATTAATTATATTAATGGAAAATGTTATATTTTTTAAGTTTGATAAAAATAAATGAAGGAAAAATATTTAAAAAAAGTGAATATAGATTTCTTCCTTCTATTACAATTTAAGTAAGCGCTTGCGCAATTAATAGAGGAAAGAGTCAAAAGATTATTAAGTAGTTCCACAATTGGCATGTAATAATGATGAGGCAAAATTAAGAAATGAAGGTATTTCAATTAAAAAATTATTTTCTTCAAATTGCATATTACTCTATAACTAAATATTAATACATAAGAATTGATCACTTCAACATTTAAAAAATCTATCATTATTAATTTACTATTTCAACTAAACGTATAGATAAGATCAATTTGTCAATTCATGTTATAATATACAAGCCCATCTTCTTAAATGTTCCTCTTTTGTAAAGGGCAAATCATTATCAGAATGACTACAACTTTTTATGTTAACCAAAAAATGTTGATCATACTCATATGTAAATACATCAAACAAACTACTAGATTTCACAGGAACGAATTTATTCCACTATCAACTATCAACGAAAGATAAAAAGTGCATTAGATCAGAAGATATCTAAAATAAAAGTAGTAATACATTAACCAAAATTCATTCATTAGAATCTTAAATAGTACAAATTCATAAATCATCCACGATAAAATCAAAATTTTAAATGCCTAATAAAACTCTTCATAGCTTTATTGAAAACCCACCAACTATCCAGTGACTCATAAGATAATTATAAATTTACATAAAAATTGAACTTCAAGTACTATCAATTTTGTGTACGTTACCAAAAAACCTATGATATATATATCATAGGTTTTTTGGTAACGTACACAAAATTGATAGTACTTGAAGTTCAATTTTTATGTAAATTTATAATTATCTTATGAGTCACTGGATAGTTGGTGGGTTTTCAATAATTTCTTAGAAGATAAGGATGTTACAACATGAAGAAAATTGCTTAGAAGATAAGGATTCTAGAATTAGCCAAAAACAAATTTAGTATGTGCTTTCTAACTTAATGAAGCCAAAATATATAATCAAATGATATTATTAGAAGATTAATTGACACCTAGATGTTTATATTTTGCTATCTTGAATCTTTTTTACTAAATTAGCCTATAAGCAAAAACATAACTTATAAAGTTCATGTAAAATGAATAAAATATAAAGATGTCTCAACAATATAAGTTGATTAAATGAAAAAAAAAATTAAAATTTGCTTCACATGCATTTAATGCTCAAGAGTAGTAATGCCATAAGCCCCTAGCTTTTTTCAATGATATGAAAGTAAAAAAAATAAATTAATTCTATTGTAAAAGGAGAATTATTTATTCTGTTTATAAATTATTTCTTAGATACAACAACAACATAAAACCTTTATCTCACTATGTGAAGTCGACTAAAGGATTATTTTTTTCTCTATAACATAATTAACATAAATTACATATGCACTAAGCACACTAAGTGCAAATATTTTATGAAAAAAAAGTAAGTCATGCTTGTAATGTGTTGGATAAGCTCAAGTTAGTTTGAACTAACTTGGAATTGAGTTCAACTTGGAATAAATCATCTCATATGTGTGTAATATATATGTATCGCCAATCTATATGCATACATTTGCTAAAATTAGTCATCAACATTTTTGATAAAAAGTCTTCCTATGGGCTTCGAAAACGTGTGCCCCTACCTCCCTTGCTTTTAGGAGTGTTTTGATGAAACTTGTTAAATATGAGTTAGGTTGTTAAACCTAAGCTTTTGTCCCAAAGGCTAACCAAGAGGGGGGGGGGGGGGGGAGGGTGAATTGGTTAACTTAAAAATTACTCCTCTTATTTTTAAAATTTTTCAACCACAAATAATCCTAAAACAAAAACAAATAAAAAGCAACGAAAAAAAAAAGACACAATATTTATAGTGGTTTAGTCAAACACGGCCTACATCCACTCCCTGAAGTCTCCCACTTCAGGTATTACACTATTACCACTAGTGTCTCTCCTTTTGCTCCCACAGCAAGGCAGAGAAGCCTTCAAAAAACTCTCTTCCACCACTACCCGATTCAATAGAGAACCGTCATCCTTTTACTCTCTCCAAGTATTGGCAGAGAACCTCCCGCTGTTCCCACTCTCCAAGTGTCGGTAGAGAACCATTGTCCTTTTACACTCTCCAAGTGTAGACAGAGAACCTTTGGCTGTTCACAATCCTCGAGTGTTGGTAGAGAACCGGATCTTCTTGAATGATCTTCTCATGAGAAATCTTGAAGAATAAGAAAAAAAAATGAAGTAATCACAAATTACATATTGAGATCCTTACCTTTAAGTAACTTAGTGAACCCTTCCAACTCCAGTAGTAAGAAATCTCCTTCAAACTCTATTACTCACTCTCTCCTTTAAATTCTCTCCTGTATACATGAAGGCCAAAAGGCAAAAAGATTTTCAGACAGTTTAGAATAGACCTTTTATATAAAAGACATGAAAAATCATCCAAAAATTATAATTTTCAAGTTTTAATAGACCACGATTGTCCCGTACGATCCAATTTTGTATGTATGAATAGTGTAAGAACTATTGAGTATGAACTTACAATGAACTGATATGAATTGCATTCATACCCGTTCATCATCCTGTACAAACATGGTTCATCCGGTACGAACAATTATTCTCAAGGGTCATTGTTACAAAAATGCAGGATGAATTCTAAGTTTCAAGAACATAGCCAATAATCCTGGGTCAAATAATAAATATCATCTGTATGAACTATATCTTGAGAGCAACATCCTGGGAATAATGATAAATATTATTTGGAAGAATAGTTCATTTTCCCAAATCCCAAGCATATCATCCTGGGATGAACGATAAATATCATCGGGTCAAACTATATCCAGAGATCATCATCCTAGGACGAATGATAAATATCATTTGGATGAACTGTATCCAGAGAGCATCATCCTGGGATAAACGATCTGTATATTAAAAAAATGAATTTCAAATCTCTCTCCTGGTGTGTGTATGTGTGTGTGTGCGCGCGCTAAGTTACTAAATTATAATCATACTCTCTCAGATTGAAATAAAAAAAGTTATAGACTCCAACTTTTAAAACACTCTAGATAGATCTTGATTGAAGTCTTCAACAATCTGGAGTATGATTTTCTTGAAATATTAGTACACACAAGAACAAATACAAATATTTCAAAAATTGTTAGGAGAAAATTATAATAAAAATAATAATATTTTAAATCATCAAAAACATACAAGTTGCAAGTATATATAACATGCAAAGCTAAGTAGCAACTTTCTCAACAATCTCCCCCTTTTTTATGATGACAAAATAATTATTATTTATATAAAATTAAAACGCACTAAGTTTCTCCTAAACTCCCCCTGAATCCTAAACTCCCCTTGAATGAATAAGCATGTGAGAATATGGGGCTTTATCATTTATTAAAAAAAATTATTTAATTTTTTAAACACAAAAAAAAATGATCACACATAACACATACACAAAAATGACATTTGAAAAATGAAAATAAAAGAAATGCCAAAGAAATACAATCAAAACAAGAAATAAATAGAATACGTACAAAAAAGACTTACAAAAAGGCACAAAACTTACAAACAATAAACTTGAAACTTATAAATAATATTTTCCCCCCTTTTTGTCAACAGCAAAAAGTGAAGAAGAAACTAAAAAACATAAAAATGAAAGAAGTTATATGAGAATCCTTTGATAATTGATCCTGAAAGAGATTAAGTTATATTTACAATAAAAAAATAAAAGCCATTAGAGAAAAATAAGAATTCATATGATGTAAGTTTAGATATAACATAGACAAGAAAAAAAATATATCAAGAACATGAATCAGTATAGACATATGAGATAAGAAGAATTATTACAAAGTAGATGAAATGAAATTTATGTATTTCAAATTTCAATAAAAATAAACTTGAATGAAGATGTATTTGAATTTAAAGATTAAAAGATAGAGGAAAGAATCTACACTTGTGGCACTTTGCACATCTTTTCATATTTGTGGCTCATTTTGTGCATCTTTTCCATATTAATGGCACATTTTGTGCATCTTTTTGTATTCATGGGCTAATTTTGTTCCTCTTTACTAATTTGTGAACTATTGTGCATTCTTTTGATTTTTGTACATTTATACATTTGTCAAGTTTTTAATTTGATCTTTCCAAAATTGATAATCTAAAATCTCAAATTTATCTAAGTACAAAAATGTTTATATTAAAAAAAGAAATAAAAAATAAGAAAACATCAAACTTGCAATAATAATATTAAATTATGTTAATCTAACAAAAACATGAAATTGATATCCTTAACTTGATTAAGTTATAACATAACTTAAATTTTTTAAAAAAATTAGATTTTCTAATGAATTTTAAAAATATTTCATTTCAGAGTATAACACTTATTAGATCAATTAGTCAGGATAATCATATAGACTAACAAATATTTCTAAAAACAAGTTAGGATAACTTTTATTGATATCATCGTAAAAGATATTACATTTTGGCACGAGAGATGTCAATTCAAGGATTAAAAAAATATATATATATATAACAAAAAACAAGCAAACAAACACATCACATAACATGATATCACCACAGGTAGAGAAGATTATAAAAGAAGTATAGTCATCACTCAGAGGGGCCCTGATCTAGAGGAGGAGGTTGGTTGAAGAAATTAAAGTAACTACTCATCATAGTCAAATTTGAGCTCACAACATCGAATTGGCGATGGCCTCTTATCTAGCCCATATCCTGCTGGTACTGTGCATCCTGCTGGTGTAGATGTGTATCAATTTAATCAAGGCGACAATCAAAGTGACTCTCAAGATGATCAAAGCGATGAACCAATTCCTGAAGATTTGGTCCTTCGGTAGGCACAAGTGTAGGTCCTCTCCCCTCTCCCTCAATGTCAGCACCTTCATCTTGTTTTACAAAATATGGCTTTAAATGAACCATCATTATAGTACACAGGTTCTTCAAGGTGAGACACATCAGGATGAAC
Organism: Dendrobium huoshanense; assembly: GCA_016618105.1. Lineage (NCBI taxonomy): Eukaryota > Viridiplantae > Streptophyta > Magnoliopsida > Asparagales > Orchidaceae > Dendrobium > Dendrobium huoshanense. Next base: position 42,232,654 of record CM028347.1, read on the forward strand.
AACTTTGTGTTGAAACTTCTTCAATATGAAATAAGGTTGTTTAACCTAAACTTATGTCGTAGCAGCTAACCAAGAGGGGGGTGAATTGGTAAATAAAAATTAATCCATCTTTAAAAAATTTAAAATTGATAATTAACTTTAGTGAATTTTATAGAAAGAGATTTTTTAATCACAAGTTAAAATAGTAAAAATTAAAAAGGCAGCAGAAATAAAAAGACACAAGATTTATAGTGGTTGGATCAAACATGACCTACATCCACTCCTCGGAGGCACCCTCCGAGTATTACACTAATACTACTAGTGACTCTCCTTTTGCACCCACAGTAAGGCAAAAAAGCCTTTACAAAACTCTCTTCCACCACTACTCAGTGCGGTAGAGAACTGTCATTCTTTTACACTCTTTCCAATGTTGGCAGAGAACCGTCCGTCCTTTCACACTTTCCCAGTGTAAGCAAAGAACCCTTCATCCTTTCAAACTCTCCAAGTGTAAGAAAAGAACCCTTAATCCTTTCACACTCTCCAAGTGTGGGCAGAGGACCCGTTAGCTATTTACACTCTCTAAGTGTGGGCAGAGAACCCTTCGGCTGTTCATACTCTCCAAGTGTGGACAAAGAACCCTTCGGCTATTCACACTCTCTAAGTGTCGGCAGAGAACTGGATCTCCTTGACAGATCTTCTCACAAGAAATCTTGAAGGAAGAGAGAAAAGAGTGAAGTAATCAAAAACCATAAGTAGGGACTCTAGCCTTTGAGTACCAAGTGAAACCTTCATGCTCCAGTAGTAAGAATCCTCCTTCAAACACTCTCTCACACTCACTCCTTGAGTCTCCCTTTAGTTGGCACGAAGATCAGTAGGCAAAAAGATTAAGAGATAATTCTAATTGGACTTTATATAGGAAAGGCACAAAACAAAAATCATCCAAAAATTGATGATATTCAAGTCTGTACATAGTGGATCATCCTGTACGATCGTTAATCATCTTGAACGACCATACTTAAGTCAGTTGCATACGAACCCAACATATATTGGTATATACTGACTTCGTACCTGATTATCATCTCGTACGAACTAAGTTTGTCCGGTACGAATAGTTATACGATGGGTCGGTTTGATAAACTGCAGGAAGTTATCAAAATTGGAAGTAATAAAACATTTTTTGTCCTGGGACGAATACGAGTTCATCTGGATAAAAATTTTTATAGAGAGCAATTCATCCTGGGCCGAATAAGAACTCATCTGAACAAAAATTTTCCAGAGACCATTTCATCCTGGGACGAATTGAAGTTCATCTGGATGAAATTTTTACATAGGACATTTTGTTCTGGCCTGAATATAAGATTTCATCTGAACGAAAATTTTCCAGAGATCATTTTGTCTTGGGACAAATTAAAGTTCGTCTGGTCAAAATTTTTACAGAGAGCAATTTGTCCTTGCACGAACAGGATTTTATCTGAACAAAAATGTTTTAGAGAGCATTTCATCCTGGGACGAATAAAAAAATTCATCTGGGATGAATAGAAAAATTTGTCTGGATGATCAGAACTTAGAAAAATTTGCTTACTTCATGTTCGTTCTATTGCTCTTCCGAGGGGATAACTGACTTGATCGTCCCGTGCAAACATGGTTCATCCCATACGATCAGTATGAACTTTAAAGATCTCCCCAAGCCTGTGTGTGCAAAGTTACCTAATTACAATCACTCCCTCTCAAACTCAATACAATGAAAAGTACAAGCTTCAATTTAACAAATTATCTCATATTAAATTTTGATTTGAATTCTTCATTAATTTGGAGTTCAATTATCCTGAAATGTTAGTCCACACAAGAGCAAAAACAATTCTTCTAAAAAATGTTAGGGGAAAATAAAACTTTAAAACAACAATATTTAGAATTATCAAAACTTTACAAGTTGCAAGAATGTAAAACATGCAAATAGCAACTCTCTCAACAATCTCCCCCATTTTGATGATGACAAAACAATTATTATTTGTATAAATTTCAAATTTTAAGAATCTCTTAAACTCCCCCTGAATTGATGAACATATGAAAATAAGGAGGCATTTCATAATATTTTTATCTTTTATCTTTTCCTTTTTGATACAAAACAAGCACACAGATATGATATAATAAAGCACACAAATATGATACATACAAGCATATAAATATGATATAAATAATATTTTCTCCCCCTTTTTGACAAGAGCAAAAAGAGAAGAAGAAAAAAGGACAGAAATGTAAGCAGTCATATGATAATCCTTTGAAAATGAATCCTTGAAAGTGATTAAAATAAATATTGTAAATAAAATCAAATCATTAGGTAAATAAAAATGATTCATAGATTTTAAGAAGAGATATAACATTGATAATAACAAATATATATCAAAAAACATGAATCAATTTAGACACTAAGATAAAGAAAATCATTGCAAAGATGGATGAATATAAAATTTGTATTTTTTAGATGTCAACACGAAATATAAATATACAGAAGATCAATTTGAATTAAAAGATTAAAAGATTGTGGAAGAAATGACTACCACATGTGGCGCTTTACACATCTTTTTCAATAGTTATGGCACATTTTTGTGCATCTTTTTACTTGTGGGCTTATTTTGTGCCTCTTTTTGCAATTGCTAACCATTGCGCATTCCTTTTGATTTTTATACATTTGTATATTTTTCAAGAGTAATCTTGATCTTTCCAAAATCAATAATTAAAATTTTCAAATTTTTCTAAGTGCATCAATATTTATTGATAAGTGAAATACAAAATAAGAAAACATCACAATTGCAATAATAATATTAAATATTAATATTATCTAATAAGAGACAAGAAATTGATATTCTTAGTTTTATCAAGTTATAAGAAAAACTTAAATTTAGAAAAATTAGATTTTCTAATAAATTCAATTTTGAGTTGCAGTTTAAGTTATAGCTCTTGTAGGATAAAAAAGGTTTAGGGATTTTCATATAGGCTATCACACATTTCAAAATTAGATTAAAACAAAACAAGATAACTTGTATTGATATCATTATAATGGATATTACAAACTAAGGAATGATATCAATACCACATAAAACTTAACATACAAAAACATCAAATGAAATATGCACATAACTAAAATAAAATACATCACAATGTAATACATCAAAAACTACAACATCACAAAACACATCAACTAAAGAAAAATATAACCAAGTACATGAATCACTCTGATGGACCCTGATCTGGAGGAGGAGGAGGAGGTACAATACTGAAGAAGTTAAAATAACTGTTTATCATAAGCACATTGGAACTAATATCATTCATCCGTGCTCTCATGTACCCCATGTCCTAATTGTACTGAACATCCTGCTACTGTAAGTGAGTTTCAATTTGATCAAATCTTTGATCAAAATGATACTCTAAGCGATCAAATCTCTAAACCAAATCCTTATAATTTGGTTCACTAGTAGGTGCTTGTGCAGGTTCATGTTCCTCCTTTGAGTCACTAATAACATGTGCTTTACGTGGTTCATCTTTATTAAAGATTGCCCTAAAAGATCTATCATTGTAGTAGAGAGGTTCTTCAAAATCTTCAATTGGATGAACCAATTCATACTTCTTCTCCAAAATGTAGGCAACAAGATGTCCTAAGGAAATATTCTTCTTTCTCTTATGGGCAACATGACCAATTTTGGAAAGTCCATAAAGATAGTTAAGGATTAGTTGGGCTTCATCTATAGGTTGCTTAGTCATAATCAAGTAGGTTATTGTTGAATGAAGCATAGTAATATTGACTCTATCACCAGCTTTAGGAATTATGGAAGTTCGAAGAACATGCTGGATGATATGAGCATTGCGAATAAGAGAGGACACTTTAGGCATATGCTCCTTAAATATAATTTTTATAATCACTTCATTAATTTCACTCCAATGAAAACCAGCAGTAGTGGTCATGGTATGGGCTGTAATTCCCTCAGTCCTTAAGTTCAAAAAGATTCCTAGGTCAGCCTTAATGATTTCAACTTTCTTCTTAAAAATAAAGGACTTGATTACATAATGGTAGGAGTTGAAGGACATGTTTGCTAGGAAATAATGAAAGGTCTCTTTGTTGTAGAGATGGACTAGTGTGAGAATGATACCAAATTGAGTTAAAGCAAACAAGTTCATTACCTGAAAGGTTAGTTTTTCCTGAATAAGAACTCTATATGGGGTGATCTTAGCCGAGACAAATCTAGGAAAAGATTCATCATTCACTTTGGACAGAAAATTAATTGAAAAGTTTTTATTTGGACCCTTGGCTAGAACCTTTTGTCGCTTGCTTGAACTAGCCATGGTTAAGATCTAAAGAAAGAAAGGGTAATGCAAGGGATGTGTGAGTGTGACTGTTGAGTTCAAAGCCGGTTAATTTAATGAAATACGACTGTTCATACAAACGAAATTATTTTCGTCCTGTACAAAATTCAGTTCGTCCCGTATGAAAAAATATTATATGGATGAACGAATGAGTTTAAAATAAAAAGGTTTTTTATAATCACACAACTTACGAAGAGACATTTCGTACAGACTTTTGACCAACCGATCGTACAGACGAATAGGTGTTCATCCTTGACGATCAAAAATTTATGATCATTTTAATGGCAGTTGAAACCGTCCCCCACATCGATTTACCAAGCGTTCGCCCGGACGAACCAAAGGTTCATATATATGAATATAATATTAAAATGACCTTATCCATTCAACTATCATTCAATCATCCCATCATTTGAAAATTTTGTCCAGATGATCATGACGATCGTACAGATGAAGTGATTGAAATAACTGAAAAATTGGACGCAAATGGTTCAAATTCGATAATTGACACAGTACACAATTCGTCCCGTACAAAACAAATTTCATCCTAGATGAATGACACTTAAGTTTTCAAAATTATGCACTCAATCAAAACCAAAACACAAACATAATAAAAATAAAATAGAAAAAATAAAAACACAAACTCAAAATACAGAAGAAATCATGAATTCAAAAATTCACACAAAAATATTAACTAAAAACACACATCAATGTTGCAAAAAACATTTTTATTAAGCATTCAAATCAATTACTCCAAGTCTTATTCTTAATGCACTGAAAGTATAAAATGCTAAAGGTTTTGTAAAAATGTCTGCAAGTTAATTTTCTATAGAAACATGAGTAAGTTCTATTTCACCTTTGGATACATGATCCCTTATGAAATGATGCCTGATGTCTATATGTTTGGTTCTTGAATGTTAAATATGATATTTAAAAATGCAAATAGCACTAGTGGTATCACAATAAATTGGAATAGTGCCTATAGTTAATCCTAAATCAATCAACTGTTGTTTCAACCAAAGTACTTGTGCCACATAACTTCCTAATGCAATGTATTCAGCTTCAGCAGTAGAAAGGCTTACTGAATTTTGTTTTCTACTGGACCAAGAGACTAAAAAATTTCCAATAAACTGACATGTTTCGGAAGTGCTCTTTCTATCCACCCTATAACCTGCATAGTCATAATCTTAATAACCAATTATTTCAAAAGAAGAGCTAAACTTAGGATACCAAATTCTTAAGTTCTTAGTTTTAAACATATATTTTTATATTTGTCAAATGTGATTCTTTTGGATCTGATTGAAATCTAGCACACAAACAAACACTAAACATGATATAAGGTCGGCTAGCTATCAAGTAAAGCAAAGATCCAATAATCCCTCTAAATTTCTTTTGATCAACAGATTTTCCCTTAGGATCCTTAAACAATTGAATTGAGGAACTCATAGGTGTACTAACAGGTTTAGCATTATCCATTTCATACTTTTTGAGGATGTCCTAAACATACTTTGATTGATTCAAAAATGTACCCTCCTCAATTTGCTTAATGCTAAAGCCTAGAAAGTAAAATAAATCTCCCATTAAACTCATTTTAAATTCACTACTCATTATTTAAGAAAAATCATCACAAAGATCTTTATTTAAAGATCCAATGATGATATCATTAACATAAATTTGTACAATGAGTATATCCTTTCTAACTTTCTTTAAAAAGAGAGTTGTATCAACACTTTCTTTTTCAAATGATCTTTCAAGTAGGAAGGTGCTAAATCTCTCATACCAAGCCCAAGGTGCCTGTTTCAATCCATATAATGCCTTTTTCAATTTGAAAACATGATTTAGGTATTTAAAAGTTTTAAAACCTGGAGGTTGTTCTACAAAAACATCCTCTTAAATTACCCCATTTAAAAAGGTATTTTTTACATCCATTTGGTACAGCTTAAATCCTTTAAAACAGGCAAAGGCTAACAAAACCCTAATTGTTTCAAGTCTAGCTAAAGGGCAAAAGTCACCTCAAAATCAATCCCTTAAATCTGTTTATACCCCTTAACAACTAATATAGTCTTATTTCTAATGACTACTCCTGAGCAATTCATTTTATTTTTGAATACCCACTTAGTTCCAACTACACTTTGATCTTTTGGCCTTGTAGTTAATTCCCAAACTTTATTTCTTACAAATTAATTTAACTCTTCTTGCATAGCCAAAATCCAAAACTCATCCGAAAGTGCTTGATCAATATTTGTGGGTTGTATTGTTGAAATGAAGGTTGAATGATTGACTTCTTTGTTTAATCCACGCCTAGTCCTTACACCCTTACTAGGTTCACCAATTATTAATTCCCTTGGGTAGTTTTTAGAAAATCTCAAATCTCTAGGCAAAGGATTTCTATCTCCAAATTTTTTTCCAAATTTATTTTATCAATCTTTTGGGAGTTAATCTCAATCTCATCTTCTACAACATTTGGCTCTTCCAAAATTCCATATTCATCAAATATAATGTGTGGTCTCCTCAATTACAAAAGTTTTTTTATTAAATGCTCTATAAGTTTTTCCAACACTTGAGTATCCTATAAAAATTCTTTCATCTGACTTTGAATCAAATTTTCCTAAGGCAGATTTTCCATTGTTATGAATAAACACCTTGCAACAAAAAATATGCAAATGTGACAAATTAGGTGTTCTTCCTTTTAGCAACTCTTAGGGTATTTTGTTTAATTTAGATCTAACATTCACCCTATTCAGAACATAACATGTAGTGTTAACCGCCTCAGCCCAAAAATACTTAGGAAGTGAGTATTCAGCCAACATAGCTCAAGCAGCTTCTATTAATATTCTGTTATTTCTTTCAACTACCCCATTCTGCTGAGGGGTTCTAGGTGTAGAAAGGTTGTGATCAATTCCTTTCTCCTTACAAAAATCCTAAAATTTTATTCTCAAATTCTCCTCCATGATCACTTTGTATAGTCATAATTTCACATCCTAGCTTTTGTTGAATCCAAGTCAAAAAGTTTCTAAATTCCTCAAATGATTCACTTTTATGAAATAAAAATCTAAGCCATGTGAATCTAGAGTAATCATCCACAATCACAAATCTGTATACCTTCCCTCATATACTTACAGTTTCAATTGGTCCAAAAAGATCCATACGCAAAATCTCCAATAGTTTACTAGTTCTAAGATCCTTATTGGACTAAAAAGAGGACTTCACCTATTTTTTTAATTGACATGCATCATAAAGGTGGTCCTTAGTAAAGTCTAGTTTTTGTATACCTCTCACTAGGTTCTTTTGGATAATCCTCTTAAGGTTTTTCATGCTAGAGTGATAAAGTCTCCTATGTCAAAGCCATGATTCATCAGAAATAGTTTTTAAACAAAAAGTAGTAGGAGTTTGAATGCAATTCAAATCTAGCATATACACTATATTTACCCTTATACCATTCAAAACATTATTTCCATTTTGGCTTAACATGCAGCTTATAAAAAAAAATTTTACACAATACCCTTTGTCACATAGTTGGCTTATACTTAACAAATTATTCTTTAAGCCTTCTACCAATAACACATTTTTTATATTAAATTTCTTAAAATTTCTAATTATACCTGACACAACCACCCTTCTTGTGGTGTTATCTCCAAATGTAACCTTGCCTCCACTCCTAGCTTCCAGCGATATGAATTATGCAGTATCTCCAGTCATATGCTTTGAATATCCGCTGTCCAGGTACCATATGCTCTCACGAGGTCTTGTGTGAGAGCGACCCAGCAAGATTATCAAACATTAAACCTGGGAACATAAATAAGTTTGGGTTCTCCTTTTGGCAATTTATAAAAAGATGCATGTAAAATATATCTAGGTTTATGCATCTTAGGTTTCCACACCAAATAAGTTTTCTTCTTCAAAGTACAGGTGTGAGCTATGTGTCCAATCAATCCATAATTATTACATTTGACTTTTAGAAAAGGATTCCTAAATCTTTTACTATTTATTTGTCTATTTAGGGATTGCATAAATTTTGGATAAAAAATAGGATTAGTAAAATCTTCAAGTTTAGGGGGTATCCTATTATCCTTGAGAGCTTTTATCGTTAATTTGTAAAATGAATTCATATATTTCAAAATTCAATTTATATAATTGATTCTATAAATTTTGCTCTCAGATTCATCATTAAAATTTTTAAATTCTTTTTCAAGTTTTGCATAGGATGATTTCAAACTTTCATGATTTTTATTCAAGTCGTGAAACTCATCAAGTAATTTCATGTGGTTGTCATGAATTAAATCATGATCTTTCCTAAGGATTTCATGTTCCTTTTATAGTTTCTCAAATTCTAAGCTCAGACTAGTATGCATTTTCTTCATCTTGATATATGCATCATTCATATGTTCAGAAACTTGAAAAAGTACATCGTAAGTTAAGTCATATATATCTTCTTGATCTGACTGATCATGATTATCAGCCATTAAGCACAAATTAGTGACTTCCTCTTCCTTTTCCATCTCTAATGAGTCCGAAGCTGAGTTAGTCCAAAAAGCTCTTTGGAATTTCTTCTTGCCCTTCTTCACAACTAGTTTCTCCTCTACCTTCTCCTTGCTAGGGGTGACTTTGAGTTTTGGGCAATCTGTGCTAATATGTCTAGGTTTCCTGCACTCATAGCAAATAACATCATTTGAAACCTTGACATTCCTATTAAATTTACCTCGATTCCATTACTGGCGTCACTTCTGCTTCCTCTTCAAAAAACTTTTGAATTGTCTATTCATTAGTGTGATGTCATCTTCATCCTCAGGTTATGAGTATTCACTCTCATATTCCTTCACTTTTAGTGCTATGTTCTTCTCCCTTCGTCATTCACCTGCATCAATCTTTCTTTGGCTAACTTCTTGGTCTTAAGCAATTAGCAATCCAAGAAGATTGTTAATAGAGTAAATGTTTAGATCTTTAGACTCTATAATTATAGTAATTTTAGCATCATAAGTAGTAGGCAAACAATGAAGAATCTTATTAACCATTTCAGCATTCGTTAGTTCCTTACCCAATGCATGTAAAGAGGTGACTATTTGTATGAATATTGTGTACATATCAGAAATGGATTCATTTGGTTTCATGCGAAATAGTTCATATTCATACAATAAGATTTTAAGTCTAGATTGCTTAACCTCATTAGTCCCCTCATAAGTTATACAAAGTCTATCCCATTTGTCATTTCCACTCTTGCAACTAGAAACCCGCATGTAATCTTCTGATTTAAGTGAACAAAAGAAACTATTCAATCATTTGGCGTTTAGTTGTGCTAAGTCATGTTCTTCTACTATCCATTCCATAAAAGGTGTTTCAACTCTAACTCTGTCAACTAGTCTTGTTGGTTTTGTATACCCTTCTTGAACTAAGATCCACATACTGTAAAAATGTAGACGTGCATTTTTCCAAAAATCAAAAGGAATAATATCAAACAATTGAGGTATAGTTATAGAGTAACCCTTAGGTGTATTTCAGTTTCCAAATGTAGCCATCTACATTAATCAAAAAGTAGTCTAAACTTATGATTTTGAAACAAAGCTCTATACCACTTGTTGAAACTTGTTCAATATGAATTAGGTTGTTTAACCTAAGCTTATGTCCCAATGGCTAACCAAGAGAGGGGGTGAATTGATAATTAAAAATTAATCCCTCTTTTAAAAATTTAAAACTGAGAATTAACTTTAGTGAATTTTATAGAAAGAGATTTTTCAACCATAAGTTAACACAGTAAAAATTAAAAAGGCAGCAGAAAATAAAAAGACACAAGATTTAGAGTGGTTCGGTCAAACACGACCTACATCCGCATCCACGGAGGCACCCTCCGAATATTGCACTAATACCACTTGTGACTCTCCTTTTGCACCCACAGCAAGGTAGAGAAGTCTTTATAAAACTCTCTTCCACCACTACCCAGTGCGATAGAGAACCTTTGTTCTTTTATACTCTTCCTAGTGTTAGTAGAGAACTGTCGGTCCTTTCACACTCTCTCGGTGTAAGCAGAGAACCATTCATCCTTTCACACTCTTGAAGTGTAGGTAGAGAACCCTTCATCCTTTCACACTCTCTAAGTGTGGGCAGAGGATCCGTCGACTGTTCACACTCTCCAAGTGTGGGAAGAGAACCCTTCGGCTGTTCACACTCTCCAAGTATGGGCAAAGAACCCTTCGGCTGCTCACACTCTCCAAGTGTCGGCAGAGAACCAGATCTCCTTAGCTTATCTTCTCACATGAAATCTAGAAGGAAGAGAGAAAAGAGTGAAGTAATAAAAAACCACAAGTAGAGACTCTTTCTTTTGAGTACCAAGTGAAACCTTCACGCTCCAGTATTAAGAATCCTCCTTCAAACACTCACTCCTTGCGTCTCCCTTCAGTTGGCATGAAGATCAGTTGGCAAAAAAATTAAGAGGCAATTCTAATTTGACTTTATATAGGAAAGTCACAAAAAAAAAATCATCCAAAAATTGCTGATATTCAAGTCTGTACGTAGTGGATCGTCTTGTACGATCGTGGATCATCCTGGATGACCTTACTTAAGTTAGTTGCATACGAACCCAATATATACTGGTACAAACTGACTTCGTACCTGATTATCATCCCATATGAACTAAGTTCGTTCAGTACAAATAGTTATACCATGGGTCGGTTTGACAAACTATAGGAAGTTATCAAAATTTGAAGTAATAAAATAATTTCATCCTGGGACGAATACGAGTTCGTCTGGACGAAATTTTTACAGAGAGCATTTCATCATGGGTTGAATAGGAACCCATCTAAATTAAAATTTTTTAGAGAGCATTTCATCCTGGGACGAACTAAAGTTTGTCTAGATGAAATTTTTATAGAGAGCATTTCGTTCTGGCCGGAATATAGGATTTCGTCTGAATAAAATTTTTCCAGAGAGCATTTCATCCTGGGATGAATTAAAGTTCGTCTAGACAAAATTTTTACAGAGAGCAATTCATCCTTGCATGAACAAGATTTTGTCTGAACAAAAATTTTCCATAGAGCATTTCATCCTGGGATGAATAGAAAAATTTGTCTGGACAATCAGGACTCAGAAAAATTTTCTTACTTCCTTTTTGTTCCATTGCTATTCCGAGGGGATAACTGACTTGATCATCCCATACAAACATGGTTAGTCTCGTATGATCAGTAAGAATTTTAAAGATCTCCCAAAGTTTGTGTGTGCTAAGTTACGTAATTATAATCACTCCCTCTCAAACTCAATACAATGAAAAGTATAAGCTTCAATTTTATAAATTATCTCATGCTGAATTTTTATTTGAAGTCTTCATTAGTTTGGAGTTTGATAATCCTAAAATGTTAGTCCACACAAGAGAAAAAAAAATTCTTCTAAAAAGTGTTAGGAGAAAATAAAACTTTAAAACAATAATATTTAGAATCATCAAAACTTTACAAGTTGTAAGAATGTAAAATATGCAAATAGCAACTCTCTCAACATTTCGTACTTCTTCTCAAGAATATAAGCCACAAGGTGTCCTAGAGCAATGTTCTTCTTTATCTTATGGGATTCATGGCCAATTTTAGAAAGCCCATAAAGGTAGTTAAGAATGAGTTGGGCTTTGTCAATAGGTTGGCCACTGATAATCAAATAAGTGACAGTGGAAAGAAGAGGAGTGATAATAATTCTATCACCAGCTTTAGGAATAATTGAAGTCCTAAGAACATGCATGCTGGATAATTCTAGCATCTTGATGAAGAGTATTAATCTTGGGAAAATGGCATTCTTGTCTTATCCCTCTAATTACAGGATTTATTTGAGTCCAATCAAAATTTGAAGCAGAAGTCAAAGTGTGGGCTCTTATCCCCTTAATCCTTTGGTTTAAGAAAACTCCCAGATCAGCCTTGGTAATTTCTACATTCCTCCCAAAAACATAGGATCTAATCCTATCTTGGTTAGGCTTAAAAGTCATGTTTGCTAGGAACTAGTGAAATGTAGAAAATATTGTAGGAGTAAATCAAAGTAAGAATAAACTCAAACTGAGTAGAACCAAAAAGTGGTAGTATCTGAAAGGTTAAATTCTATTGAATCAAGACTCTTGATGGAGTTAATTTTGTAGACACAAACTTAGAGAAGGATTCCTCATTTGCTCTAGAAAGGAAGTTTTCATTCCTAGTGGATGGTCCCCTAGTCAATTCCTTTTCCTACCTTACCCTCTTTCTTAAACTTGCCATTGAAAAGATCGAAGGGAATAGAAGTTTGAAAATTCTTTTGAAGAGAATGAAATTTGAGTTCAAAAAACTTTCAATTTAAAGAAAAATGATATTTTGTAAAGATTAATTTTGGTTCATTCCGTACAATGCATGGGTTTGTATGTACCAATCAACCTTTCGTATGTACGAACAAATAAGGTTAAAATGAAATGAATTTTTATACTAATTCAAGTTATGAGGCATCTTTTCATACAGACTATTTGACAAGACAATCGTATAGATGAACAGGTGTTCATCCAGGATGATCCAGTTGAATTTGTCCTTCATTTAGAATGACATGTGGTTCATATGTACGAACTCCAGGTTCATACGTGCGATATAAATTGAAAATTGTCCTTATCTGTATAACTATCTAAATGCATACATACGATTAAATACACATTATCCGGATGATCGTCAAGATAGTACAGACGAATGGTTTTAAAAACTGAAAAACTGTACGCATTCCATTCTACCAGAGCAAACAATAACCTAAAGGATTTGTCCAGTACAAAATTAATTTTTTACAGACTAAATTCATCTGATTGCTTGAAAATCATGATTTTTTAATGTGAAATGATTTGAAAAACACACAAAAATAAACAAAACAAAAAACAGGTCAAAAACATTCATGAAAAAAGGAAAAACATACAAGACACACATTTTTTTTTTAATTTAAAACAAAAAAACATACTCACAAAAACACATATCAATGTTGCAGAAGCATTTTATTAAGCATTCAAATCAAAGAGATTAGATGGTAAGAAATCATGGAGCTACTGTGAGGCGAAGAGCCAGGAGATTCTTGAGCGACGAAGAGCGAAGAAAAGATCTTCACAATTTTGACATAATCCGTGGAGGTCGATGGTTCTCCATCGGCCTGGATGGCCGACGGAGGGTCTTTGAAGAATCAAAGTAGAGATATGGTGGATTCCAACATGGGTTTGATGGATCATAGCTGGATTTTGGTTCTCTTTACATCGATTTCTAATTTTGTCTGTGATTTTTATTCAGAGGATTAATTCTTGATTGGAGATGACTTCTTGAATGGTTCTTTTGCTTTGAAAATACCTAAGAAGTTTTTTGGTAATTATCATTTAATTTTGTCTGGATTTCTTAATACTATTGATTTAGTTCTTGGATATGGTATTTCCTGGTGTTTGACGATTGTACCTGGGATTTTCATGAAGTGGATTCGGCTGTTACTTGGAGATTTTTGATTGAAAATTTTCAACTGAGGAATGAAATGTTTGTTGGGACGGATCTGTTTAAAGATCTTTTGAGCAGTTTTTTATTTTATTTTTTCTTCAAGATTCTTGGAGATTTGGATACTCTTTTTCTGAAGAAAATTGTTATTGGTTTTGAGGCCATTCTTATGTTTTCAAGTGGATGCTCTGATAAAGAGAAGGTTAGTGAAGTGAGTATCCTTATGCTAGATAGTTTTTGGGACTATATTTGGAAGGAGGTTTTTGGTATTTCCATTCTTATTTCTTTGATCCATGAGGATCAAGGTTTGCTTGAGGTCGACTCTTGGCCTATTGAAGCTTCTGGATGTGGATCAACTTTGTTGAGGTGGTTATTAGTTGATGTCAGTAATGATGAGGTGGTTGTTTAGTTTATTGCTTTTCAGTTATTCTTTGAAGATCAAGTCTTTTTGATTAAAGATTTGAAGGACTTGAAGTTTTTTGGTTTTTCTATTGTCTATGTGATGAGAATGGTTATGATTATAAGTTTTGTTGGCTTTAGCATTGATGAGGCCGGTTATTGGTTTCTTGAGGTGGTTGTTGATGTTATGGCTTTACATTGGATTATCACTGGTGTTGTTCTTGCCAGTATGATGTATGTGATGGCGATTTTTAGTTTATATGATTTAGCTTATAAAGAGTCTGTTTGGAACTTGTTGGACCCTAAGATTGATGAGGGTCAAGAAGATGTTTGGATAGCTGCTTTAGAAGTTATTTTCATTTTTCTTGTACTTGTTTTTCTTATAGGCATCTTACACCTTTTAAAACCATTATGATGAAATATGGGATTTTCACTAGGTTTCATTTTCCATCTCTTGGGAAAGCTAGGATACTAACCAATCACCTAGGTTGTTTTATTATTTGGTATCCCCATCAACCCAATGGATCTAAAATGGAATTTAGTAAATTGCATATCTATTATGATAGTTATAGAGGGTTTGCTTTTGCTTTCTATATTGTATTAGATTTTCTTCTTTTAATGCAATTTGAATTCTTTAACAAAAAAAGCATTCAAATCAATCACACCAAGAATAGTCCTTAATATATTGAAAGTATCAAAGGCTAATGGTTTAGTAAAAATGTCTGCAAGTTGATTTTTAGTTGAAACAAGATTGAGTTCAATTTCTCCTTTGGATATATAATCCCTTATGAAATGATGCCTGATGTCTATATGTTTGGTTATTGAATGTTGAATAGGATTTTTAGAAATAGAAATGGCACTAGTGTTATCACAATAAATGGGAATTGTGCCTATTTTAAATCCTAAATCAATCAAGAGTTATTTTAACCAAAGTACTTGTGCCACACAACTTCCTAAAGAAATTTATTTAGCTTCAGTAGTAGATAGTGCTACATAATTCTATTTTCTACTAAACCAAGATACTAAAGAATTTCCAATAAATTGACATGTTTTAGAAGTACTCTTTTAATCAACACTACAACCTGCAAAGTCAAAATCTAAATATCTAATTATTTCAAATGAAGAGCTAAACTTTGGATACCAAATTCTTAGGTTATGAGTTCCCAAGAGATATCTTAAAATCTTTTTTACTGCTGTCAAATTTAATTTTTTTGGATCTGATTGAAATCTAGCACATAAACATACACTAAGCATAATATCGGGTTAGCTAGCTGTCAAGTAAAGCAAAGATCTAATAATCCCTCTAAATTTCTTTTGATCAATAGATTTTCCCTTAGGGCCCTTATCCAACTAAACTGAGAAACTCATAGGTATACTAATAGGTTTAGCATTATCCATTTCATACTTTTTGAGGATGTCCTTAATATACTTCGACTGACTAAGAAATGTCCCTTCCTCAAGTTGCTTAATGCTAAATCCTTAAAAGTAGCTTAAATATCCCATTAGACTCATCTTAAATTCACAACTCATTGTTTTAGAAAATTCATCAAAAAGAGTTTTATCAGTAGATCCAAAGATGATGTCATCAACATAAATTTATACAATGAGTATATCTTTTCCCAATTTCCTTAAAAAGAGAGCTGAGTCCATACTTCCTTTTTCAAAAGATCTCTCAAGTAAGATGGTGCTCAACCTCTCATACCAAGCCCTAGGTGCTTGTTTCAATCCATGTAATGCCTTTTTCAATTAAAAGACATGATTTAGGTATTTTGAATTTTCAAAGCTTGGAGGTAGTTCTATTAAAACATCTTCTTGAATTAATTCATTTAAAAAGGTGCTTTTAACATCCATTTGATACAACTTAAATCCTCTAAAACAGGCAAAGGCTAACAAATACCTAATTGTTTCAAGTCTAGTTATAGGGGCAAAAGTCTCTTCAAAATCAATTTTTTTAACCTGATTATACCCCTTAGCCACCAATCTAGCCTTATTTCTAATGACTATTCCTGAGTCATTCATTTTTGTCTTGAAAACCCACTTAGTTCCTATTACACTTTGATCCTTTGGCCTTGCAGTTAATTTTCAAACTTTATTTCATACAAATTAATTTATATCTTCTTGCATAGCCAATATCTAAAATTCATCCGAAAGTACTTGATCATTATTTATGGGCTCAATCATTGAAATGAAGACTAAATGATTGACTTCTTTATTCATTCCACGCCTAGTCTTAACACCCTCATTAAGTTCACCTATAATAAATTCCATTGGGTGGTTTTTAGAAAATCTTAAATCTCTAGGCAACGGGTTTTCTATTTTCAAGTTCTCATCCAAATTAATTTTCTTAATCTTTTGGGAGTCAATTCCTATCTCATCTTCTTCAATAATCTGCTCTTCCAAAATGAAACATGTATGGTCTCCTCAACAATCAAGGTTCTTTTATTAAATACCCTATAAGTTTTTCCAACACTAGAGTATCCTAGAAAAATTCATTCATCTAATTTTGGATCAATTTTTCCTAAAGCAGATTTTTTATTATTATGATTGAACACCTTACATCCAAAGACATGCAAATGTGACAAATTAGGTGTTCTCCCATTAAGTAACTCATAGGTTATTTTATTCAAACTCAATCTGATGTTCACCCTATTAAGAACACAATATGTAGTGCTAACCGCTACAACCCAAAAATATTTAGGAAGTGAATATTCTACCAACATGGCTCGAGCGGCTTCAATTAGTGTTCTGTTTTTTTTTTCAACTACCCCATTCTGCTGAGGGCTTTTAGGTGTAGAAAAATTGTGGTCCATCCCTTTCTCCTTACAAAAATTCTTAAATTTTTCATTTTCAAATTCACCTCCATGATCATTATGAATTATCAAAATCTCACATCCTAGTTTCCCCTGAATCCAAGTTGAAAAATTTCTAAACTCCTCAAATGATTCACTCTTATGATATAGAAATCTAACCCAAGTGAATCTAAAAACATTATCCATAATCACAAATTCGTATACCTTCCCTCCTAGACTTACAGTTCCTATTAGTCCAAAAAGATCCATATGCAAAATGTCTAATGGTTTACTAGTTCTAAGATCCTTATTGGACTGAAAAGATGACTTCACCTATTTTCCTAATTAATAAGCTTCACACAGATGATCCTTAGTAAAGTCTAGTTTTGGTATACCTCTAACCAAATTCTTTTGAGTAATCCTCCTAAGGTTTTTCATGATAGAGTGACTAAACCACCAATACTAAAGCCAAGACTCATCCGAAATAGTTTTCAAACAAAAAGTAGTAGAAGTTTTGATATAATTTAAATATAGCATATAGACATTGTTTACTCTTAAACCATGCAAAAGTAGTAGAAGTTTTGATATAATTTAAATCTAGCTAGTTAGAAAAAAATTTGACACTATATCCTTTGTCACATAGCTGGGTAATACTTAACAGATTATACTTTAAGCCTTCTACAAGCCGTACATTCTCAATAAAAAAGTTTTCAAGATTTCCAATCATACATAACCCAACCACCTTCCTCGTGGTGTTATTACCAAGTGTAACCCTGCCTCTACTCCTGGCTTCCAGCTATATAAATTGCTTAGTGTCTCCAATAATATGTCTGGAGCAATCGATGTCCAGGTACCATATGCTCTCACAAGGCCTTGTGTGAGAGTGATCCTACAAAATCATCAAACGTTAGACCTAGGAACCCAAACAAGTTTGGGTTCACCTCTTGTTAACTTATAATCATATGCATGCATGATATATCTAGGTTTATGCATATTAGGTTTCCACACCAAATAAGTTTGGCTATCCAAATTACAAGTGTGTGCTATATGTCCAAACAGTCCACAATTATAGCATTTGACTCCAGGAAAATGATTTCTTAATCTTTTATAATTATTGTTTCTTTTCATAGATTATATAAATTTTGGATACAAAATTGGATTTGTGAAATATTCAAGTCTTGAGGGTATCCTTTTTTCATTGAGAGCTTTTATTTTCTATTTTAGAAAATTATTCATATCTTCCAATATGTGATTTGTATAATTCATCCAATATTTATTGCTCTCAGATTCATCCTTAAAATTTTTAAAATCTTTTTCTAGTTCTATATAGGATGATTTTTATGATTCTTATTTCATGTGGTTGTTATAAACTAATGCATGATCTTGCATAAGGATCTTTTGTTCTTTTTGAAGTTCTTATAATTCTAAGTTCAGAGTAGCATGCATTTTCTTTAACTTCCTATATGCATCATGTATGCATTCAGAGACTTCTTAAAGTTTGTTATAAGTCAAGTCATATACATCTTCTTAATCTGACTGATCAAGATTATCATCCATCTAGCAAAGATTGGAGTCTTCCTCTTCCTTTTCAGTCTTTGATAAGTCTGAAGATGAGTCCGCCCATAAAGATCTTTGGAATTTCTTCTTGCCCTTCTACATAATTGGTTTCTCCTCTACCTTCTCCTTGCTAGGAGTGGCTTTGAGTTTTGGGAAATCTGACTTAATATGTCCGAGTTTCCTACATTCATAACAAATAACATCATTAGAAACCATGACATTTCTATTAAACTTACCTCGATTCCATTGTTAGCATCTCTTTTGCTTCCTTTTCAGAATGTTTCTGAACTGTCTAGTCTTCAGTGCAATGTCATCTTCATCCTCAAGTTGTGATAGATCACTTTTTGATTCCTCCACTTTTAGTTCAATGTTCTTCTCTCTTCGTGGTTCACCTACATCAATCTTCCTTTGACTCACTCCTTGCTCGTAAGCAATTAGTGATCCAAGAAGATTGTCAATAGAGTAAACATTTAAGTCTTTAGATTTTGTAATCATAGTTATTTTAGCATCATAAGTAGTAAGCAAATAATGAAGTATTTTATTAGCTATTTCAGCATTTGTTAGTTCCCTACCCAATGCATACAAAGAAGTGACAATCTAGGTGAACCTTATGTACATGTCAAAAATAGATTCATTTGGTTTCAAGCGAAATAATTCATAATCATGTAACAAAATGTTTAATCACAACTGTTTAACTTCATTAGTCCCTTCATAAGTTATACAGAGTCTATCCCATATATTCTTTCCACTCTTGCAAGTATAAATCTGATTGTAATCTTCAGATTTAAGAGCATAAAAGAAACTGTTCAAACTTTTAGCATTTAGTTGTGCTAGTTAATGTTGTTCTACAGTCCAGTCTGTTTAGGGAATTTCAACTAAGACTCCATCTACTAAACTAGTTGGCTTTGTATACCCTTCCTGAACTAAGTTACACATATGATAATCTAGTGATTGTAAAAATGTTGACATGCGTGTTTTCCAAAAATTAAATGGAATATTATCAAATAATGGATGTCTAGTGATCAAATACCCTTCAGGTGTGTTTCAATTTCAAATGTAGCCATGGTCGTTAATTAAAAAGTATTCTAAACTTATGATTATGAAACAAGGCTCTAATACCACTTGATGAAACTTATTAAATATGAGTTAGGTTGTTAGACCTAAGCTTTTGTCCCAAGGGCTAACCAAGAGGGGGGGGGGGGTGAATTGGTTAAAATAAAAATTACTTCTCTTATTTTAAAAAAAAACTTAAGTTTTAAAAATGATTTTTCAACCATAGATAATCTTAAAACAAAAATAAATAAAAAACAGTGAAAAAATAAAAGAAACAAGATTTATAGTGGTTTGGGCAAACACGACCTACATCCACTCCCTGAAGTCACCCGCTTCAGGTTTTGCAATATTACTACTAGTGTCTCTCCTTTTGCTCCCAGAGAAAGTTGGAGAAGCCTTCAAAAAACTCTCTTCCACCACTACCCGGTGTGACAGAGAACTGTCGTCCTTTTATACTCTCCAAGTGTTGGCAGAAAATCTCCCGCTATTCACACTCTCCAAATGTCGACAGAGAACCGTTGCCCTTTTACACTCTCTAAGTGTAGGCAGAGAACCTTCAGTTATTCACAGTCCTCGAATATCGACAGAGAATTGGATCTTCTTGAATGATCTTCTCATGAGAAATCTAGAAGAGCAAGTGAAAAGAGTTAAGTAATCACAAATAATAAATTGAGATCCTTACCTTTAAGTAACTTAGTGAACCCTTCTCACTCCAGTAGTAACAAATCTCCTTCAAACTCTCTCACTCGCTCTCTCCTTCAAATTCTCTCCAGTATACATGAAGACCAAAAAGCAAAAAGATTTTCAGATAGTTTAGAATGGACCTTTTATAGAAAAGACACGAAAAACCATTCAAACATTATAATTTTTAAGTTCTGACCGACCACGATCATCCCGTATGATCCAATTTCATATGTACAAATAGTGTAAAAATTGTTGCATACGAACTGATAATGAACTAGTATAAATTGCATTAGTACCGATCATCATTCTGTACGAACATGGTTTGTCCAGTATGGACAGTTATTCTCAAGGGTCATTGTTACAAAAATGCATGATGAATTCTAAGTTTCAAGAATAGAGTCGATCGTCCTAGGACGAATGATAAATATCTTCTGGACGAACTGTATCTAGAGAGAAATGTCCTGTGATGAACGATAAATTTCGTATGGATAAATCATTTATTTTCCCAAATCCCGAGCACATCATCCTGGGATGAACGATAAATATTATTTGATTGAACTATATCCAGAGAGCATCATCCTGGGACGAATGATAAATATCGTCTGGATGAACTACATCCAAAGAGCATCATCCTGGGATGAATGATAAATATTGTCTGGACAAAATGTACATAGAAAAAATTTTAATCATCTCTGTTTGTTCTATTGCTCGTTTAGGAGTAATTGACCATATCATCCCGTACGAATATGATTCATACTATACAATCAAAATATTAAAAAAAGGAATTTTAATGCTCTATCCAGGTGTGTGTTTGTGTGCTAAGTTACTCAATTACAATAACATTCTTAGACTCAATTAAAACTAAAAAAATTTATAGACTCCAACTTTTCAAAACACTATAGACAGATCATGATTGAAGTCTTCAACAATCTGGAGTATGATTTTTCTAAAATATTAGTACACACAAGAACAAATACAAATATTCCAAAAATAGTTAGGAGAAAATAATAATAAAAATAATAATATTTGGAATCATAAAAAACATAGAAGTTGCAGGTATATAAAACATGCAAAACTAAGTAGCAACTTTCTCAACAAGTTTTAGCAGATTAAGTTTCAAGATAAATTTTTTGAAGGTAGAGTGGGTTTGAAATAAAACACTACCTAGAGATTTTTGCCCTCATTTTGCATAGACTTTAAGATCTGAGTTTTGGTTTCCTATAGACGCAAGCCTCTATAGTTAATTTTCCCTCCTGATAATGAGAGAGAACTTTTGATTAAGGATTATCATCAATCAGATACATAGAAATACATATTTGGCATATAGTAGCAGTGTGGGTTTAGGTGTTTTAAAAATTTGATATTTGACATTAAATATTTCACCATCTTATACTTAAAGCATATAGTGGGTGAAATGATGGGCCCAATAAAAATCCCATGGTTCCATCATTCAATGTTATCATGGACCTTACTCTACTTAGTCAGAGGAGATAGTCGACTTAACCTAAGCAAGGGATCCTTGTTAGTAGCCATGGTTTGCTTCATCCAAGAGTTCCTCGTAGACCTAGGGTGAGTATTTATCTAAGGGGATAAATTTGAATCCACCTTAGCTAATAGAGAGATTTGAACCCAATAAATCATTTCTTATTGAGTAATAACTCAAGGATTTAATTTCATTTGGGAGCATATGGGCTCTAGTAATGACCATAATTTATTGGTACCGTTTAATGACAAATTATTGTATTTTGTGAGCCCCTGTCATAACTATTTACCTGTGGTGCCATTTAAAAGCAAAACTGTCAGTTAGAAGACACATTTCACATCCTTATTGGTAAAAAAACTATTTAAGCATTAATTTGAATGATATTCTTGACTAGACATTAGCTCTTTGTGAGCTAAACTGATATTTAAATTTGCCCACTTCAATAATTTTTTTAGGGTGGATGGGTTTTTCTTTAAGAATTTTGATGGTTAATTTAAATTTTAAATATTTTGAATTGTAGTTTTTGTTTTTTTATGGAAATTTATAAAGCATCAAAAATAGTTAATCACTCTGGTTGAGATCAATGTTCAACACGGCCATCATTAGGGTGACTTTGAAATTATTTAAATATATTAGTACTTTGTAAAAGTATGAGGGAATTTAAAAATATATGATTCCCTCTAGTCTAAATAAACATTCAACATGGTCTCCATTAGAGTGCTCAAAGGCTATTTCATTTTATGGGTTTAAACTCTGTCGACTCTATCTACTTGTTGATAGAGGATTGGGTTTATTTTTTGCTTGTATGCTTTAATTAGTAAATTTCATTATTTGTAGTCCTTAGAGGCCTAATAAAAATGTATTAAAATAAATATCTAAATCAACATCATGAGTGTAATAAAAGGATCAAGCTTAAAATTAAATTTATAATTTGACCCATATAATTGAAAGTTCGTTAGAGATGTTAAGCCCTTATGAACTAGATTGAGGCTAACCAAGAGGGGGGGTTAATTATTATTTTTAAAATTTCTTAAAACAAAAACACAATCTTAAACAAAACCAACATTCACCTCAAGAAAATTAAAGTGCGGAAATTAAATACGAGAAAGCAATAAAAATGAACACATAGAAATTTATAGTGGTTCGGTTAACTTTACCTATGTCCACTCCATGGAGCCTCTCCTCTGGGTACTACACTAAACTCAATGTCTCTCATTTTTCTCCCACAAAAAAGGCAGAGAAGCCCATACAAAACTCCTTTCTATCGACATTGGTGAGGTAGAGAACCTAACTCCTTTATCTTCCACCTGAAGAAGGTAGAGAATATTGATCAATTGTTGAAGTAAACCTCTCTCGAACCTCTAAGAAACCTAGGATGATGATCAGAGAAGATGACTCAAATCCTTTCTTTGACCAACCTTTATGAATCCCCTCTTAAACTCCCCCTCACAAGATCCTCTCTCTCTCCCTTACTCTCCCTCTCCTCTTTGCTCTCTCAGGTCAAGATAGAAGCAAAAAATATAATCTTGTGTAAATAAGAGGTCTTATATAGAAGAGTTTCAAAATTGCTCTTAATTTATAACAAACTGACATAGTTCATCCATGATGATCGACAGATCATCCTGTATGATCAATACAAATTTAGCTCAATCAACTAGGATGATCTGGGGTATCTGGATGATTAATGAACTTGTTTGTTTTGATCATCCAGGATGATAGGAAATTCTGATGTATGATTAGTTCAAAATAATTGAGTATCATCTAGAATATTACCTTGATTGCATGTCTGGATGATGAAAAACTAAATTGATCATCTAAGATAATTTCACAATCGTCTTGCATGTTTAGTTCAAAACATCAAATATCATTCAAAACTTCACTCTGATTGCATGTCTGGATGATGAAAAAATATGGATCGTCCAGGATGATTTGGGATCATTCTGGATTATTAGTGTAAAATAATATAAATCATCAAGAACATCATTTTGGTCTTCCAAGAAGAAACTAAGGTTTCTTTAACTGATTGTCCTAGATGATCCTGCAATTGTCCAAGATGATATGAGCGACCAATTAAACCTTATTTGCTTTCCTTAATTATTAAATTAATTTAGACATAATTACACTGCATCATCTAGGATGATGTCCTAAAATAAAACATGCCTAAAAATATATGATGATTGATTCTTTCTGATTTTAGCCTATCATCCTGATGATGCTAATATCATCCAAGATGATTTACTTAATTGCGACTGCCTTAACCACGATGCCTGAATTGGGGTTTCTAATTTTAATTGATTATCTAGGACAATTTGGGATCATCTTGGATGATATAATCAAAAATACAAAAACTCTAAATAGATAGAATTTTTCCCCCTCAGTGTGTGTGTGGAAGGTTACATAGAATTAGGACCCACTTTGATGCAACTTACACAAGAAAAGGAAAAAACCCTTGATGTACACTTATAGATAGACCCAGTCCTAATCTACCCAATCTTGAGCTAACTTGATTTGAAGTTTTGATCTTGTGGACCTCTAAAGTTTGTAGGCAAGGCAGTCATAAAAAAATAGAAGTATCAGAAATATTTGCTATCATTAAAATTATGATTCCTAAATCTATATTCATAATAATCTCTCCCTTTTTTATGATGGCAAACAAAAATAATTTAAGCAGTTTAATAAGAAATTCAAATTTTACTAAAAACAAACTAATGGTATAAATAAACACTAAACAAAAAATAGTACAATGAAACAACATAAAACACTACCACTCCCCCTTTTGATATCACAAAAAGGAGAAGGGAGCAATAAAAGAAAAAATAAAACAGGAACTACCAAAAAGAAATAACTACATTATAGAAAATAATAGTAAAAGATAAAAATGAAATACTAAGAAATATCATAATAATGACAAAATGAACGAATACAAAGGTTTTTTTATCAACGCATGAATATGATAAATTTTCTATGTGATTGAATTAAAATTTTTGTAAGAATCAATGCGTTAACTTCATCAAAATTTAAAACATGATATAACTACCGATCCTGTTAGCTCTAGCTCAAACTTCTCACAAGGAAAACCATCTTTTGAAAATAAAGATCTAACTCAAAAAAATCAATTGGATACGAAAAAGAGATCCATTCAAAACTTGGTTTCAAAAAAATATTTTATACAATAATATATCAAATTAATTAGTCACAATCATGAATTTCAAACACAAGACCTTGAAAATATTAAGTGACACATGAATTTTTATAAGATTTAAAGGTTTCAAAGAGAAGGAAGCTTATTTTTTGTATGCTTATTTTATGCCTATTTTCAATTGATTGATGCACTTTGTGCATCTTTTGCTTTTTTGATACACTTTGTGTATCTTTCATTTTTTTTGCGCTCATTATGTATTTCAAGTTTTTCTTCATTTTGGGCTAATTTTATGCCTTTGTCATTTTTGCAAATTAGATCACTTTTGAAACTTTTAAATGCTCTTAGTTGTGAGAATATCTTCAAGATATTAAAGAAAAAAACTCACTCTCTAATATAAGGAAAAGTAAACCACAAAGAAGAATCAAATTCATATGATAAATGCAACAACATGATTACGAAAGATTGAAAGTGATTTAATGACTTTGAACATTATTTATATAAGATAGATTACTGTAGCAAAATAGAAAAGATCTCAATTGCAAAGTCTAGTTGTTAACTTTAGATAGACTTTCTTTTTTTTTTTTGAAAGAAGCAGAAAGCTATATTAAAAATCTAACAAGAAAATACGAACTACCCAGAAGTAGCATCTAATTCCTCCTTTAACATTTTAACAAAAGAAGGAGGAACCTTATTCAAATAGATGTCTTCCCAAATAAAAGAGCTAAAAATAGCAATGTTAGCACATCAATCTGCTAACTTATTACACTCTATATATATACAATTAAAAATGACATTATTAAACTTCTTTATAAAAGACAAATCTTCCAACTTTCGGCCATCTTTTTTTATAGCATCTTGAAGAATTTTGATGATATTATAGTTGTCCTCTTCAATAATAATACCTTTATAACAATACATCCAATCTCTTATAACTTCCTTGGTAGCTTGAATAGGTAAGAGCTCCAACTGTAAGATGTCTTAATGGACACAATTTGTCTGAATGCCAACAAAAATCTACCCATGTGATCTCGAAAAACACCACTGATTTTTGCTCTATAAGAAGGTAATAAGGAAGCATCTACATTGACTTTGATCCAACTGGGCGGAGGAGGTTGCCAATGATTATCCGACAACATACTCTGATTAGCACCCTAGTTTCCTGAGTTACACAAATAAGAATTTGCTGAAATTATAGCATAGATGACAGAATATGCCGAAATTACCAATGAATTTCCTTCAATGCCATCATGAACCATTTCATTCCTTGCTTTCCATGAGAGGAAGATAGTATTACAATATAAATTAACTATACAAGAGTTTTGAGAATAGAATCATTTGCTGCATTCACTAAGCAAAGCAAAGCACGGTATTTGAAATCCCCATCTATTTAAATGTTTAATTACATCCTTCAATTTCCTATATTTGGTTACCACATGCTCAACTTCTTCTACTTCATCACAATTCCTTTGACATATATTATTATTTTGCAATCATCTATAAGATAAGAATTGATTGGTAAGGATAGCATTATGGAAGATCTTCCACCAGAAGTTCTCTACTAGTGGAATAATTTTAGCTTTTTTAATCCATTCCTTGTATTTAAAGTCTGGCAAAACATGATCCACGGATGCTTCAGCAGCCAAAGCAGTTATAGTCTTCCCTGATACATTATAAATGAGCTCCATTTTGTCTTCCAGTTGATCTGGCTTAATCCTAATCATGCAGACGAATTCCACAAGCTCTTTCTCAAAAAAATTATTCAGCTCATTTACATCCCATCTTCCATCAGAGATTAAACTTTCCACCAATAAAAAAATATTGATTTGAGAGATTACAAATGTAGGCCATCTATTTATACATTTATCCAAAATCCTTGTATCTTCAAATACATCTATCGATTTCCAGTTAGCTATGCTGCCATCTAACAATGGGTTAAAGAAATCTGACACAATCAGAAATCAATTTCCAAGCTATTAAACATGTAATCTTCATTCCAGCTGCATGATATAAAGAGCCATATTTTGGATACAAGGTCTTGTGCAATAGAGAGTTTTTGTTTTGAATGTAATTCTAAGCCAGTTTGGCCCTTAAAGGTCCCACATTGTTTGAACAAGAGTGTACACCACGACCACCATTATTAACTGGTTTGCACAACAAATCCCACTTCACATAATCGAGTCCAGCCTCTCTACCCCTTTTTCTCCAAATAAAGCTTCAACAAAGCTTGTCAATTTCATCTAAAACACCTTTTGGTACCAATGATAAAGTAGAATGGAAAGTAGGATAGAATAACAAAACTGATTTAACTAGAGTAATCCTTCTAGCTAAAGAGATAAGTTTGCCTCCCCAAATGTTCAACATCCTCAAGACTTTATCTATGATGAAATTAAAATCTAATCTTGTTATCCTCCTCAAAGAAATTTGATTCCTAAATAATAAAATTTTTTGACCATTTTGAAGCCCATGGTGCTTGAAATAGCTCTCTTTCTTTTCCTTCTCACTGATTTTCATAACATGATACATGATTTGCTATTGTTTTCTTTTGCCCTATCCAATCACAAAAGTTTAATAAGATGGTCTTAACTTCTTTAATTAATTTCAAACTTGCTGCTGAAAAGATATCTAAATCATTTGCATATAGCAAATGTGATAATTTAGGCCCACTTGGATTTACACGAATCCTAATAATATTACTTCTTTATACAAAAAAGCATTTATTATTATTTGTGAGCAAAGAATAAACAAAAAAGGAGATAGAGGACATCCTTAATGAAAGTCGCTACTAGCCTTAATCCAACTTGATGGATTCCCATTAATCAACAAGGATAAGGAAGGATCTCGAACGCATTGCAAAATTAGCTTAGAAAATTTAATTGGAAACCCAAAGTAATCTAATGATCTTTCTAAAGTAGACCATCCCATTGAGACATATGCTTGTTCCATAACAATCTTGAAAGAGACAAGACCTTTAGACAATTTAGAATGCCTTAGCTTTTGGAAAACTTCTTGGGCTACAAGAACATGATCAAACATTAACCTTCCTTTCACGAATGTCGCTTATTCTTCATATACCAATTTAGGAATAATAATCGACAATCTATTCAAAAGAATTTTTTCCGCCACTTTATAAACCGTGTTGCACAGAATGATAGGCCTAAAGTTGGAAGGAGATAAGGGATTCCTCACCTTAGGGATCAATACAATAAGTGTCTCTTTCAATTCCTTACACATCTCCCCCGAGCAAAAGAAATGATTAATTGCATTCCAAAAATCTTGCTTAATGATGGACCAATATGTTTTAATAAAAGAGTAGGAAATACCATCATTTCCCGGAGAAATGTTTCCACTAGCGTCCTTGATCACGAATTCCACCTCCTCCAAAAGAAATTTCTTTGCTTAAGTTATTAATATCATCTTCATTCAAAATATTGGTTGTAGGCTGCCAACTAGTCAAAGAACATCATATATCTCTTCATTTTCCGTTTAAAAAGGTTAACAAAACTCCTTCAATTTAGTGTTGATCCTCCATTATGAGTCCTTCATTGGTGTTGATCCTCCATTAGGAGTCCTTCATCAATTTTTTTCATTTTGTAAATGAAGTTAGCATTTCTTCATTCACTAGCAAAAGCTTGAAAAAATGTTGGGTTCCTATCACCATCAACCAACCATTTTATTTTTACTTATTGCTTCTACCTTGTGTTCAAACGGGCTAATGTTGAGTTCAGCTCATTTACTTTGGTTTTAAGAGACCAGCTATCCTCAATCAAAAGCCAACCGATTTCAACTTCTTTTTCTTGTAGCTTCAAGATTTCCCCTTTTAGATCTTCCTTAGCAAGATTTAAGTTTTTAAACTTGGCACTACTCCAATAAAATGACCCTTTAAGGCTCATCCCAAAATTTCCCTCTAGACAAACCTTAAATCTGATGGTACTGAGGTTCAAGCTCGCCAGAGAAACAGTGTGCAATCTCCTTCACACTCTCTCGAAACCCCCTCTAAGGATCTTCTCCCTCTCTCAAACTCCACCCTTTCCTCTCTCCCTTTTAATTCCTCTCTTCAATTTCTTTCTAAAAGAATGAAGACATAATGGCTTCCAAAGATGCTTACAAAGTCTTATGAGAGTACTTAAATAAAGGGCTTAAAAACCCCTAAAAAACATAATTTAACCATCAAATATCATACAGTATGATCGCAAGATCGTCCTGTATGATGTGCATAAATTCACTTATTAGTACTATACGATATACAATTAGTACTGTATGAATAGTTCAATTACATGTTCGTATTGTACAATATCTAGTACGATGTTCTGTACGATCAGTTAAAAAAAAAGCAGTTAGTCCAGGATCAAGCATGGGACGGCCAAGATCATCTTTGTTGATTGTATAGTATGATCCAAGATCATTTAGTATGATAAAAATATCAAAATTAATCCATTTTGACAAACTAATCATAGGATTAAATTAGACAATATTTTAAACATCGTACAATACGATCATGATCATACTAAATGATTAGAATAATTTTTCAAATTCAAAATTTTGCCCAATTTAATGGACGGCGGGCTTTCTAATTATAATAGATCGTATAATAAGATGTAGTGTTCGTATAGTATGATTAGTTATATTTTAAAAATATTTTTTAGGAAAATAAAATATTTTAATTAATTTCTATTACACTAGATCGTACAGTACGATTCGGATTGTACAGTACGATATACATAAAAATTAAATATTTAAAATCTTTTTTGCTCCCCTTGTGTAAGTGCACGGTCACCAATAACATATATAATTACGATACTTAACACAAGAAATGAAAATTACATACTCATTTAATACAACCAATTCTATATAATCTTGAGCCTTGAATCCTCAAAGAACGGTGCATGGTGTACCTGAAATATTAGTCAACAAACAAATAAATATGCACTACAAATACTAGGAGAAATAAAAGATTAATTAATATTATTTGTTATCATCAAAATCATAAACTCGAAAGCCCGAGTTATAATCTGTTTAACTTTTAATTAAGAACTTGAGATGGAATTCCCACTGCTTTCCTTCTCCATGCCTCTTTCACTACCAATTTAGACGCAGATATAGAAGCCAAAACATCTTTAAATTTGATGATTTTTTTAGAGAAATGATTGAACTCCAGCAAGTATAATAGAATTGGACAATGATTAGATGCAACTCTAGCCAAGTGCCTGACCACCATACGATGATAAGAATTGAAGGCAACATAGTTAATAAAACATCTATCAAGCCTTTCTAGAATCTGTTTAGCACCAACTTTGTTGTTACACCATGTGAACTTTGGCCAAACACACCCTACCTCACGTAAGTCATTACAAGTCAAAAAAGATTTCATCTCTTTGGGGCATTAGGAAAAAGCAAACCTTCTCCCTCCCCTTTTGTCCTCCTTAGAAAGAAAATAATTAATGTCATGCCCTATCACCATAGGCAAGTCACTATCAGAGAATATTCTAACTTTTTCCAAAGAAACCATATCTTATAAACATTTTTGTTTCCATAGATAGTAGCCAATCTCCATCAACCTTTTTTGTGAACATTAAGCTCTCCAATAACCAATTGGGAAGAAGAATCCAATATATTGAATGAAGCCATATTATGTTTCCCTAACACAAAAATTCCTCCTGACAATCCTTCAGAAGGAACTTTAAAATAATCCCATTCCTTACCAATCAAATAATCTATCTCCCTTCTTTCTATAGAAGTCAATTTGGTTTCAATCAAACCCACAAAAAAAACCCCATGATCTTTTACAATCTCTTTGAGATATAGAGAATCTTTCTTCTTTCTAGCTCCTCTACAATTTCAAAAGATTATAGAAGACATTATTGAACAAGAGGGGAAGAGGTCCCCACCTTATCCTTTTGATCAACATTTCCTATTCTCCTCTTAGTTTCTAGTTTAATTTGTCCCAAGCCCTTAAGTTTTTTCGAACCTTTCTTCTTAACATTAGAAGACCCTCCTTTATTTTCCAACTCTACCTCATAATATCAGGATATTTTCCCATTGTAGTTCTATCACAATCTTTACATGTGTTAGATTCTTTAACAGTCAATCCAACATCCTTTTCTATGCATATTATCTCCCCTTCCTCCACAAATTGATTAAGAATATCAAATTTGTTAATTACACTAAGATTATTACCTGAGTTCAATGAAGAGCCTCTTCCAATTCTTGTAGAGTTGTTTACGGTGATGTTTTGATCATTAGAAATCCTATCACTTTCCTCCTTAATCAAATAATAAAAAGTAGGAGGAACCTTATTAGTTTCTAAAACATCCCAAAAGAAATCTCCTTTCAAAGCATAGTTAGCACACAAAAAAGCTAACTTATTACAACTCCTATTAACAAAATGAAATAGAATTAGCTCAAATCCATTAAGAAAGTCTAAGTCTTCTCTTCTTGAATGGTCATCCACTCGATTTTCAAGACAAACTGAGTTTTGTAAATTTCTTATGACATTAAAGTTGTCTCCTTTAATAATCAAACCTTTCGCATCCATCATCCATTCCTTGATAACTCTCCCCAACAAATGAAATACCAATAGCTCCAAGTATCCAATGTCCAAATACACAGCCGAGAATCCAAAAGAACGAAGCATCCTTCCTCTATGATCTCAAAAAATACCTCCAATCCCAGCTTCATTAGAACTAAGTAAAGATGTATCTATGTTCACCTTAATCCATCCAGGTGGAGGGGGATGCCAAGAAGAAGAAGTCAGCATATGATGCTGGTTAGCACCCCAGTGGTCTGGATATAGATTACCTCTAGATGTTATAGATGCATAGGTAATAGCACTAGTAACAATAAAACTAGTTCCAAGATCCTTACCTTCATGAACAAGAGTGTTTCTACTCTTCTGTAAAGAAAATACCAAAGCACAATAAACTTTTGAAATAAAAGGATCCACCTTCCTTTGCTTCCTCAAAATTTATAAGACTTCTTGTAAAATGTTGAAAATAGGTAAGGAAAACCCCCACATATTAGCCAATTTAATTACTTGAATAAGTTTAGAACACTTAACAGCCACATGCTCAACATCTTCCTTCATAAAACAACCTCTTGGACAAAGGTTGTTATCCAACAATCACCTATGCATTAAGAAGTCCATCATAGGAACAACATTCTTCAAGAGCCTCCACCAAAAATAACATACCCGAGGATTGAGATTCAGATCTTTAATGCATTTCTAATCTTGTACCACCATTTGTTCATCTTCTTCCCATCTTGCATTATTGTATCTTTCCATAGCAGTAATTATTTTTAATAAAAAGCTTTTCAGCAGCTCTAGTTTATTATGCCCAAGTACAAGAAAACCTAGGTACATTCTACGGTGCTTAAGGCTGAACACCCAAAAAAATGGGAGACAATCCATATAAGCTCTTAGAATAAGCTCCCTAATCCCAAGCTAAATGAAACAATTTAAAGCACAAAACGGATCCTGCAAAATAGAGAAAGGAACAAAACCAAAAAAGTTGAACAAAAAAGGATGATTATAAGGAAGGAAAAAATACCACCCTGAAAAAGGTATAATATCTTCCTATAAGAAAACAAAAAGCAATTAGTATAGAAAATAAAGGACCATAGAGTAGCCTTAAAAATAGCCCCAATCCAACCACTCCACACTCCATAATAGACCTTTGTCCACCAACTTTAGTAAGAACCTCCCCCCAACATACCAAAGACAACCTGAATCACCCCAGAGCAATTCCATAGAGCACCACCACAAAAAACCCCACCAGTAAAAGCACAGATATCAGTGAAAAGAGAAGAGATAGTATACCATCTAAAATCATAATGGATACACAAAGTATCCAGCATAAACCAACAAAAACAAAAATATACACCAAAGATGCTCAAAAAACCCAATTAAAAAGATTAATACCATTATTAATAGGCCCATAAGAGTTCAGGGGATAAAGCAATAGGCTACCAACAATAAGTGGAATCTGGTACAGTTTGATCCAACCCCACAACTTAAACCCATCCAAGTAGCAGGTAATGGACATCACATCCCAGAAGATACCAAGACCCCACCCGATCTCCAAGAAATAATTAAAGTAGCACAACTTAAAAACCCAAACATCTAAAGTAGAAAACCAAGAATTCCCTTGGTTAACATAAGGATGAGAGAAATAAATCAAAACAAAATAGTAATTAGCACCAGCACACCTCCTAGCAGGAAACCATGAGAGAATCCATAGGCCAATCAACAACCCAGGGCAAAACCTCACCCAAAACCAAGAGAGCTCCATATACACCAAACCCAAAAAGTGCAAAATCATATCCCTGCACCCCATCAAAATCCTTAAGCCACCAAGCCAAAGCCTAACCAACACCAAGGGAAAGAGACCATCAAGAAGGCAAACCATCAAAACCAGGTAGAAACTAGAGCTCCTCCCAGAACCATAATGGCCCAAAACCACAAAGAAACATGACCTCAAAAACCTCAAGACCACCCACAAAACTGCAAGAAATCAGCAAGGGAAAAAAATAGGAGATCAAGCCATCAAACTGAACCAACATAAAAAAGCCGCACCAATTGAACGGACCCCAAAACCAGGAGGAAAAACAATTTAATCCTAACATAAGGAAAATAAATTCTATCAAGTTTTAAAAAGCCTCTAAGAGGCGCAAGAGAGTTGCCTTCCAAAAAATCCTTAAAACCATCAATACCAGCACCAAACAAAGCTAACCACCTAGCACAAGCATTGCCATCTCTAAGCGCCTGAGAGAACTCAATCTGAAAAAGAACTAATAACTACTTGATAGCATGAATAATATAAAAAGCCTTATGATCACAAGGAGCATCCACACCATTGAATATTAAGGAGAAACTCAACCTTAATAATAATATTGGAAATATGAAGGGACAAATAACTATTTAACCCATAGAGAATAGAATTCAAAATAGCCAAATGAGGATTAGCTTTAGAAGGCCCAGCAAAACCAAGAATAACATTACCATCACCATCT
This sequence comes from Dendrobium huoshanense, assembly GCA_016618105.1. Classification (NCBI taxonomy): domain Eukaryota; kingdom Viridiplantae; phylum Streptophyta; class Magnoliopsida; order Asparagales; family Orchidaceae; genus Dendrobium; species Dendrobium huoshanense. The sequence goes on from CM028347.1 coordinate 42,266,542, forward strand.
CTGATAATGCCACCACAACACAAAGTATTATTATCCACCTCAGCGCCAACATTCAACTTGAAAAATCCCACTCTATGTTTAACCCAAAAAACCAGATGAGGACTGGAAGCAGAGGAAGTTAACTACAACTTGAGACCAACATGATAACAATGTTTAAAACCTTTCATAGTAATTAAGTTAACCAAAACCAGGCTAAATAATTAATCTTTCACATTGTGAATAACCCTGGAAGAATTCATCTTAATACCATTGAAGACAGAGTTATTTCTTTCCAACCAAATATACCAAAGAATAAAGGAAGAAATGACATTCCTAATATGACCTTTAAAATTCACAAACCAAGCCTTAAAGAGATCATAAATGGACATGTTCCCCTTAAAAGTATTTAATTTAAAGATATCATCAAAGTTAAACCAAGTTTTAACCGCAATAGGGGTTGCTCAATATATATATCCTCTTTGATTATCTCATTTTAGAGAGCACTTTTAATATCCATTTAATATAGTTAAGAGCACCCTAATGGTTAAGAGCACCCTAATGGCTTATAGTCTAATTATAGGGGCAATAGTTTCTTCAAAATAAATCCCTTTACTCTAACTGTACCCCTTAGCTACTAAAATAGCATTATTCATTACTACTGTACCAGAGTCATTCATTTTATTCTTAAAAATCCATTTGGTTCCTATAATACTCTAGTATTTACATCTACTCACCAACGCCCAAATATTATTCAAAGCAAACTTATTTAATTATTCTCACATTGCTAAGATCCATAATTTATCAGATAAGGCTTGATCTATGTTGGTGGATTCTATCATGGAGATAAATGCAGAATGACTAACCTCCTTTCTAAGACCATGCCTAGTTCTAACACCTTCGAATGGGTTTCCTAAGATAAATTATTTGGGATGACTAGAAGAATAACTCCAATTTCTAGGCAAATCCTCTTGAGGTTCTACTCTATCTCTTATGGAAATGGCTTCAACCCCTTGAATGACCTCTACTACTTCTTCTTCAGATTAAGATTCAGATGTCCTATCTGATTCATTAAAATCTAATATGGGTAGACTTTTCTACTACTAAGGTCCTCTTATTAAAGATTTTATAGGCCTTCCTTATAGATGAATAACCTAAGAAGATTTCTTCATCAGACATGGGATCAAATGTGTTGAGTCCAGTAATTAGGTTGTTAAGCCTAAGTAAATGTCCCACGGCTACCAAGAGGGGGGTGAATTGGTAGTTTTAAAAATTTTAAACCCTCTTAATGATAAAGTTGAACCGAAATAAAATTTTCTTTTAAAGTTTGTAGAAAAATGTTTTTCAACCACAGAGTTGTTAAAACTGAAATTTAAAGTGCGGAAACGTAAAAGCAATAAAAGTAAATCACACCAGATTTATAGTGGTTCGGTCTATAACCAGACCTACATCCACTCCTAAGAGGCACCCTCTGAGTATTGCACTAATACCACAAAGTGACTCTCCTTTAGCACCCACAGCAAGGCGGAGAAGCCTGTACAAAACACTCTTTTCACCACTGCCCGGTGCGGCAGAGAACCGTCGTCCTTTTACACAATCCACAGTGCTGGCAGAGAACCGTCGTCCTTTTACACTCTCCTAGTGTGGGCAAAGAACCGTCTTCCTTTTATACTCTCCTAGTGTGGGCAGAGAACCCTACGGCTGTTCAAACTCTCCAACTGTAGGCAGAGAACCTTCTTCCTTTTACACTCTCCTAGTGTGGGCAGAGAACCATTCGGTTGTTTACACTTTCCAAGTGTCGGCAGAGAACCGGATCTCCTTGACTGATCTTCTCACAAGAATCTAGAAGGAAGAAGGAAAAGAGTGAAGAAATCCAATTTTACAAGTAGAGACTCTTACCTTAGTAATCCAAGTGAAGCCTTCTCGCTCCAGTGGTAGGAATCCTCCCTTGAATGCTCTCTTCCACTCTCTCCTTTGCTATTCTCTCAAGAGGCACGAAGATCAAATGACAAAAAGATTGGGTGGCAGTCTAATTTGGACTATTTATACAAAAGACATGAAAAACTGCCCAAAAACTGCATATTTTCAATTCTGTACGCAGTGGATCGTCCCGTACGATCCTGGATCATCCTGGACGATTTTACTTAAACGATCTGAAACGACCCAATTTGTATATGTGTACGAAATGACTTCGTACAGCTGATCGTCCTGTACGAACTAGGTTCATCCAGTACGAACGGTTATTACAAGGTCGGTTCTAGAAACTGCTGAAAACTGTTCTAAGTCGGTTAATCATTTTGGACGAAAATATGTTCGTCTGGACAAAAATTTTCCAGAGAATCGATCGTCCTGGATGATTATTTATTTCGTCTGGACGAAAATTTTCCAGAGGACCAATCGCCGCGGACGATAATTTGTTTTCGTCTGGACAAAAATTTTCCAGAGAGCTGATCGTCCGGTACGATATTTATTTTCGTCTGGACGAAAATTTTCCAGAGCACTGGTCGCCTCGTACGATGATAAAATTCGTCTGGACAAAAATTTTACAGAGAACCCATCATCCGGGACGAAAATAAAATTCGTCCTGGAAGAATAGGACTTAGAAAAATTTTTCAGAACAAGTTCCTATTCGTTCCAAGTGCTCTATAGGAGATAACTGACAGATCGTCCAGTACGATAAATATCGTCCTGTACGATCAGTATAGAATTTCAAGATCTCCTAATTTGTGTGTGTGAGATTTTATTCACTCAATTACAATCACTCCCTTTCAAAATTAATTCAAAGAAAAGATAAACTTCAAATAAACAAAATATCTCATGTTGAATTTGATTTGAAGTTTTCGTAGTCTGGAGTTTGATTTTCCTGAAATGTTAGTACACACAAGAGCAAATGCAAATCTTCTAAAATTGTTGGGAGATAACTATACATCTGAACAATAATGTTTGGAATCATCAAAACTACATAAGTTGCACAAATATAAATTATTCAAATAGCAACTATTCAAACAATCTCCCCCTTTTTGATGATGGCAAAACAATTATTATTAGTATGGTTTCAAGTTAAAACAAATCTCTTATCTCCTAAACTCCCCCTGAATTTTTGAGTACATTAAAATAAGGAGGCATTAAAGAACAAAATTTTTGTTTTTCAAAATTTTTAACACAAACAAAAAAACTTACAAACAGAACAAACAAAAATAGAAAACACAAACCACAAAAATACAAAACACAAACATAATAATTTCCCCCCCTTTTTGATAGCAACAAAAAGTGAAGAAGAAAAAGACAAGAAATTTAAATAATTATATGAAATTCATTTTTAAAATTTAATCTAAATTATCATTTGACATAGGGTATGCAATTTTAAACTAAGGATATTAGATCAATCATAGAAATTCATAAAATTTAAGAAGTGATATAACATTGTAAGTAAGAAGAATTTATCAAAGACATGATTCAATTTAGACATTTGACTATTGAAAATCATTACAAGAGAGATGTATAAAAATTCTATATTTCAAAGTTCAATAGAATATAAATGAACATAAGATTAATTTGAATTAAGAGATTGAACGAATTTAGAAAGAAGAGAATTACCTCATGTGGCGCTTTGCGCATCTTTTCAAAGTTTTGGAGCACATTTTTGTGCATTTTTCCTTGGTTGGGCTTATTTTGTGCCTCTGTCTCACTTTGCAAATTTTTACGAATTCCTTTTGATTTTTGTACATTTGTACAATGTTCAAGAGTAATTTGACCAATTCTTTCCAAAATCTATAATCTAAAATTTCAAATATTTCTAGGAGCATAAATATCTTTTGAGCATAGAAATACAAAATAAGAAAATATCTAAATTGCAATAGTAATATTAACTTTTATGTAGTCTAATGAATAGACATGAATTTAAAAGTTCTAATTACAACAAGTTATATACAACTTATAAATTAAGAAAGTCTAGATTTTCTAATATAGATAATCTCAAATTACAATCAAATTTAAGCACTATGTAGATTAAATAATACTAATAAAATTCACAAACATTAACCACATTTCAAAACAAATCTAATAAAAATAAACTTTCATTAAAATTAAAGGAACGGATAAAAAAAATACATTGAACTTAAAAACATAAAAATAAACACATTACAATAACACAGATAAGATAAAAACAAAACAAACAAAAAACACAAAAAAAAAAAAAAATACAACAGACACAGACATAAAAACAATTTCACTGTTCTGGAGGAGGAGGAGGAATGCCGCCAAAGAGGTTGAAGTAGGAGGCCATCAACATTACATTGGTATTTATTTCATGAACTTCATCTTTAATATTACCAATGTCATGTTGCTGCTGCGTAAGTTGAGCATCAAATTGATCAAACCTTTGATCAATGTGAGTCTCTAGTCTATCAAATCCCTCAATCAAATTCTGGTAATCTGATTGAGAAGCAGAAGCTTGCACTCCTTCTTCTTCTTCTTCTTCTGAAGCACTGGCATGTGCTTTTTCTTTTTCTTTTTCCTCCTTGAAGAGCAATCTGAATGATGCATCGTTATAGTAAACGGGCTCTTCATATTCTTCATCAGGATGCACTATATTGTACTTCTTTTCCAAAATATAAGTAATTAAGTGCCCTAAAGAAATGTTCTTCTTCCTCTTCTGATCAGCATGTCCTATTTCTGAAAGCCCATAGATATGATCTATGATGAGTTGGGCTTCATCAATAGGATGTCTTTGCATGATTAAAAAAGTTAGACAAGAAAGAAGAGGAGTAATGTTAATCCTATCACCAGCTTTAGGAATAATTGAGGATCTAAGGATATGCTGGATGATTCGGGCATCTTGGGTCATACCGGAGACTCTAGCAACATGATTGTCAATCGCATTTTCTCTAATTACCCTATTAATTTGAAACCATTTGAAGGAGGTTTCAGACATTAGGGTGTGGGCTCTATATCCCTCAGTTCTTAAGTTTAAAAATGCACCAAGGTCATGCTTGGTGATCTCAACTTTCTGTTTAAAAACATAAGAACTAATGATAGAGTGGTTAGAATTGAAACTCATGTTGGCTAGAAAGTAATGGTAGGTTTGTTTATTGTAGAGGTGGACAAGAGAAAGAATGAACTGAAATTGGGTTGAGGCGAAGAGGTGCAATACCCGAAATTTCAACTAAGTTTGAATGAGAATGCGAGATGGAGTGATTTTTGCGGAGGCAAAACGAGGAAAAGATTCCTCATTTGCCTTGGAAAGAAAGTTGTCTGGCGCATTCCTATTTGGTTTCTTCACCAAAACCTTTTGTCTTTTGCTAGAGGAGGCCATTGTTGATTTGATGTAGAAAGGGATTGAAAAAGAAGTTTGAAAGTGTGATTGTCAAGTTTGAAAGCCTTCATATTTAAAGAAAAACGATACGTTCGTCCTGGACGAAAATATTCGTCCTGGACGAAAAATTATTATTCGTCTGGACGAAGTAATTTCGTACAGCCGATCCAATTCGTCCAAAATGTAACGGCATTTTGTATTCAACACAACTTATGATGCGTCCCTTCGTACAGGCTTTTTGACTTGACCGATCGTACAGACGAAAAAATTTCGTACAGATGTGTGAGCGGATGCTAAAGAGAAATTCATATGATCCCGAAGGGTCAAAATGAGGTTCAACTGAATATCCAATACAATATTCAAGAAGTGTGATCGTTGATTTCACATTCAAAGCCTTATCAAAGAAAGATATATCTTCCCGAAGGGAGAAAATATCATTCGATGATAATTCTTTGAATATGATAGTAATGATTACTAATATTTTAAATTTTCCCAAAGAAATCCAATTGAGTTTTGAAAAATCGATTTTTTAAAATCAGGTGCGTGTGTGGTTCTAAATCTCCTACGAGCGCAAGCCCTCGTAGTTAATTACATCGTATGGAGATAAAATCTCCTACGAAAACTCTCGATTAAAATAATGGCAAAATTTTGTTTAGAGTTTCTAGGAGTGATATCAAAGTATGAATAGAATTATTGGAAAATCAAAAGGGAATGGATCAAAATTGAACAGTTATTAACGGAGTTAAAGGATGAGAGGTAGGGGACACTTTGAGATTCCAGAACCATCCGGAAATGTCCCAACTTAATCTAAGTGTTGGGCTTTATGTTTTGGATTTGAAATGATATTTAATTAGAGTTGAGCATTTTATTAGAAATTTGGGATTATATTCCCGAAATTTGGGGTCTTATAATCAAGATCTGCCCCGGATCCTAAATCTATTTTGGACACTGGACCACAGTCGTCCGATCCTAACTAATGCAGTGCAGGATCTGGACTTACCCCGGCCTGGATTGGGAGCCAGCTAACCACCTAATCGATTTAAAATATATGAATCCGGTCTTTTATGAAAGAGTGGTAGGGACGTTATAATTAAAGTTTTGGGGAGGCGGGGCCGACATCTAGAGATTTTCCTAATTGGCCCCTTTGACTTATGTTGGGTGCTAAAATGCTAAGGACTATGAAATTAAAATTTTGACTCTTTAATTTGTATCTAATGCAATGCATGCTGGTTAACAACCTCAAATCAAATATGCTTGAAATTTTTAAAAACAGGCTTATAAAATAATTTTTAGAAGACTGGACTTCCCCAGGTCCGGCACCTCGTCCTCATAGGTCAGACTATCCGGACTCTACCCGCAGGCGGGGAAGGGTCTAAAACAAGGAAAGAAGAAGTGCAGAAATATGCATGCGACCCCGGGGGCGATCCCCGGCTAATTCCCTAGATTCGTTATCTTTCTACGTTATTTAGACTCACTAAAATTTTAGACTTTTAAGATTATGAGTATAAAACTTTCACACCCTCACGAGCCTCACGTATCCAGGCGAAAACAAAGAGCGGCATGCAATCGCCAAAAAACTAGTAAAAACAAGTAATCCTAAAGGCAATCAAATCATCAAATCAAATACAAATTAATTAATAAATGTCCATAGGCAGAATTGCCTTGCTTATTACAAACCAGAATATTACAGAAAGTAAAGTGGCCGGGCACCACTGACAACAACCCGGATTCTAAGCCTAGTAATGACGCAAGTTATTTTGAGTGGGATACTCTCAATCTTCAAGTCTTCAAATCTTCAATTTCATTCTTCTTTGGACTCCTTTTCTTCAATCTTCTTGGAATCTTCGTAGTGGATTACCCAAATGGACAAGAGGGCACTTCCCTCTAAGGGGAAGGCCACTCTTTCCTCTTTGGGTAAGGAAGAGGTATGATCCAAATTTGGATTTCCAAATGGAAAAGGAGTATTCCCCAAAGGGGTATCCTTTCCTCTTTGGAATCCAAGCTTTGGATATATGTATCCCAACTCAAAATAAACTTTCACAACACTTGACACTTGCACAAATTACATTGATATCAAAATAAAAATCTAGACTCACCTGCAGGGTTATCCTAAGCAATTAATATATAAAAAAAAAAAAGCAGTTATTCCCAAGCAGTTGTATATGAGCAGAAAAGAAAGTAAACACACTGGCCACGCTCTTTTTATTTGGGGGCTTTAGCAGCTGAAGCACCTGTGCAAAGAGTTTATAATATTTATGCATTTTTAATTTTCCCCCTTTTTATATTGCCCTGTATGAGCGTGGCCACCTGCAGAAAACTGTGTCAACATCCAGATCGTACCTAACCTAAGGGTAATCTAGTCGCCAAACATATCAATCCATCCACAGAGTACAGAAAAAGTAAGCAGACATAGCAAAGCAATTTCATCCACAACATGCAGTGAAAACTACGAAAAATCCGGCACACAGCAGTAAAGTAAACACCGGCCTAACCTAGATCTAGAGTTGGTTGTCCTAGCACGTCATCTAAAGTGTGTGTAGAAGGTCGTGTGGCTGGGATAGATCCTAAAGTTGGTGATTGGTTAAAGTTGTCTAAAAGTTTGGGTTTGTTAAAGCTTAAAAGGGGATTTAGATTAGAATTTAAATATCAATGAATTAAGAATTTTAATTAAAAATATTTTAGAAGTTAATTGATTGCTACCTTTGTTTCACACCGAGGCCGTGAAGTTTATTTCACCTTCCTTGGGGCTAAGCTAATAGCCTCGTAGGCCAGGGTTACCCAGTAGCAATCGGGGTTGATTAAGTTATTTAAATTGGTTGGAATTAAAGGAGTGGATTAATATTAAAGGGAGTTGGTTGCTGATTTTAAAAGCTTGATTAATTTAAGTTTTCCATTAATTGATTCGTGGCGTTGTGCCACCAGGCTCGAGGAACCAGCCTCCTTAGGACACTTAGCCCGCAGCCCGGAGTAGTCCAGCCGATAAACCAAATTAATGTAATTGAATTAGAGATTTTTAAAATGTTAAATAATTACAAATTAATCAATTTTAAAGTTTGACACCCTTTAGAATTCATTCGTGGCGTTGTGCCACCAGGCTCGAGGAACCAGCCTCCTTAGGACACTTAGCCCCGCAGCCCGGAGTAGTCCAGCCAATAAACTTCAACTTTAGGGTGGTTGTTGTGTTTTGAAGGGTTTGTTAAGTGTTTTAAGCATTAAACCAATATTTTTTGGAGTTTTAGAGTGATTTGAGCTTTATGAATTTTAGAATATTTTAATCATTTAATTAAAGGGTCAAAAGTTGAATTTTTGATTAAGCTCAAATTCTGGAATGTTTGTATTTTATTAAAATACTAGACCTTACTACGATCAGTTAGAAGGTAAGTACATTGAAATCGGATTTTTCTACATTTTATTACAAAGGTTTGAAGTTTTGAACTAGTTTTGACTACGGTTTGACCAATTTGTTGACTTTTTAAAATATTGCAAATTTCTGGAATTTAATATTTTTAATAAATATTAGACACCACTATGAGTTGAATGCAAGTGAGTTTGGGTGATTTGGATTTTTCTAGAATTAGTTATGAATTTTGGGAGTTTGGATATTTAATGAATTTTTGTTCAATTAAAGGCCTTGAGTATTAATTTAGAATGATTATGACTTGCTCTATGATTGATAAGAGTCAATTAAGGTTGATTAAGATTGATTTAGGCTTTCAAAGAATTTTATTTAATTTATTGTGATTTATTGAACATTAAAACTTTTAAAGAGAAAAACACCTAAATCTACTAGTTATCTTGAGATCAATTAGTGTCAAATCAAAGTGAGTTTAATCATTGGGTATATGACACTAGTTTTATATGTTTGGTTTTATCCCAAAAAAGATGTATGTAGTTCTTCCTAGATTGATGTAAGTTGGCTAAGACCGAGTCCTTAATTGTTGTCCTTAGTGTCACTAGATTTTAGGATAGCAATCAATATTCTTCTAACCCTTGGACACTAGTTTACAATCACATCAACACAAACAATAAACAATAAAAGTGCTCCTAATGTTCTATGGAAGGATTATAGTGAATTATTATAGTTATAGGTCATTTAATGACCCATAAACTTAAACAACTTATCATAGAGGAATAGATACATCAAGTTAGAATGAAATGATCTTGGGATATATATCTATGCATATGCATATCAATATCTCTAAATCAAGAGTCAATCTAATTTGATATGATGATCATGTACAATTTATTGGTTAATTAAACTAGTTTAAGCATGATATTGAAGGTGGATTTTAACTAAACCATACATGATCAAGATCTAAACCTATTTTCAGTGAAAGGAAGACTTACACTGATCCCATAGAACTCCAACATGATAAGATTTGGATTTAAATTAAATTGTTTATGAATTTGCAAAAATATGAATCAAATCTTGATCTAGATTTTTGTAAGTTCATAAACTAAATGATATTGCATCAAAATGACTTAGGAAAATTACAGGAGACCAACCCTATGCTCTATTACACCTCTGCCAAAATTCAGAGAAAAATAGTTTATATTTATTATTTAAAAATTAAAATAGGGTTTTATGTATTAATGAAATTAATACTTAAATACTTCTTAAAATAATTTTTAATTATTTTTAAAATAAAGTACTTGAAAATACGAACAAAACAAGCCAAGAACTCCGAAAATGGATTAACATTGAAATTCTGGTGAATTTTTGAAGTTCAGGGCATTTTCTGAATTTATTTAGATGTTTTAAATACCCAGTCAAACGGCGGCGCTGACTGGGACACGCGGCGGGAGCGGATGCAGCCACGCGGACGGCGGCGGTTACGCGGGACCCGCCACTTAACCAGCGCGGCAGGGCTTGCAACCGTTCGATCCTCCACGGTTCCGATCCGACGGTTGAGATCAAACCCGCGGGATCAAATTCAATCCTAGATGATCGAACGGTGGATCTAGCTCCCGCGGTTTGGCTTAACGGCCTGGATTCGGCTGGACAGAGGATCGGTCGATCCAAAGTTCTATCAATATGAAACGGAGTTCGAAATCAAACCCGATCACAGCCGTTGATCCAAACGGAATAGATCCAACGGCTAACGGGTTCTCTTCCTCCTCCAGCCAAACCGAAAAACCCTAGAGGCATTTTTGTTTCGTTCTCTCAAGATACTGAACCAAATGGCTTGAAATTTTGGACAGAAACGTATTAGAGTCTAATGAGTAATGGGGAGGTATTCTTAAATCATTTGATGCAATATTAAATGGGTTATTTAAAAACCTAGAAAACAAACTAGGGTTTAGGATTTCTCACCGAAGGATGGATCAAATGAGTTGATTTTACCACGGTTGAACTTGTAGATTGTCCACGTGTTGATCTCCTTCAGGATTCAAGCTTGGAGGATCACTGGAAACGGAGTTGAAGGAGCTTGAACGGAAGTAGCTCTCGGTCAAGCCCCGATCTCGCCGCCGGCAGCTTCAAAACACCAGAAACTGATGGAAAATGAAGGTAGGGCTTCGAGAAATCAAAACGAAACTCAAGATGCTCTGGGGGATCTCTGGAATGCAAGATTACTTCTCTCTTGTGGGATCCGTTCCTCTTGCCTATTCACGGGTTTGGAGCTTAAAGGGACGGCCAGGATGCATCAGAGAGGGGCTTTGGATGCTGGAAACTTGTCCCAGACTGCTAGGGGACAGGAGGAGCGGCTGCCTCAGGTGTAAAAGACTTGGAGTCCTTTTCAAGCATGGGGGGGACCACTGGGTTGATAGCTCGGGTCTAGAGCCATGCCAGCAGCTGGGGGAGGCCAGGCCAGGTTTAAGGAAGTCTCTAGAATCAAAATCAATGCTTGGGCTGGCCTGAAATGGGAAGGAGAAAGAGTTCAAAATGGGTTTGACCGGGTGAGCCCATTTGAACTCCCATTGACTGTTTGACTGGTCAATGGGGTCAAGACCTGCTGAGTTGGCATCAAAGCAGGCTGTGAGGTCCCTCCCAATGGCTGGTTGAGTTTAATTTGGGCTAGGTTCAATGGGTTGAAGGGTTTGACTATGAAAATGGTCCTTTGATCCTTGAGTTGACTTGTTGACCAGTCAACCCAATCAAGGGTTTATGTAATTGCACCAAGGTAGTCCAAATGGGCTGATTAGGTGGGTTGGAGGGGTCAATTTGGTCAAAATCACTATTTGAACCCTTAAGGGCCTGTTTGGTCAACCTGGGTTGACTTGGTCAACCAGGTTGACCCAGGGTCTGGGTTTGGGCTCAACAGGTTTGAAAAGGCATTTGGAGACCATTGAGGGTAGTTCCTGGGTCTGGGGAGGTCAAATTGATCAAAATCCCTATTTGAGTCCCTAAGGGCCTGTTTGGTCAACCTGGGTTGACTTGGTCAACCAGGTTGACCCAGGGTCTGGGTTTGGGCTCAACAGGTTTGAAATGATATTTTGAGGTCAATGGAAGTGGTTGGGTGACTTAGAGAGGTCATTTGGGTCAAAACACATGTTTGGACCCTTAAAGGGCCCCTTGGGTCAAACCAGTTGACTTGGTCAACCAGGTTGACTCAAGGGTTGGAAATAGGTTCAAAAGTTTTGAAATGGCATTTGAAATTTGTTAAAGGTGGTTGCATCCCATTTGGAGCTCATTTGGTTTGAAATCCCCATTTGAGCCCCATAGGGGTGTTTTGGTCAATTTGACCTATTGGTCAACTAAGGTCAAAAAGGGTTTGAAAAGTGCAGTTTACTGCTCAATGGGTTAAAATCAAAGATCTGGAAGTGATTGGAGGCTTGGATAAGGGTTCCAAGGTCAAGATCTCAAAGGGGTTAGGCTCAGTGGCACAGGCTGTAAATATTTGAAGGTTTTACAGCCTTTGAATTTTAATTCAGATTCTGGGGTTAGAGACCTCAGAATGAGCTCAAACTTGGAGGGTAGCCTTTAGAGACATGTCTTATCACTTTGCAAGTGATAGACCCTGAATCAGAGGCCATTTGACTGGGTTTTGAGATGTTTGAAAAATCTCTGAAAAGGGTGTTTAGGACAGGGCTTTAAAAGTTTGAATTCGAGTTTAAATTCTGGATTTGGATTTGATTTGAAGTTTAAATTAATTGGGACTTGAATTGGATAGAGTTTGAGATTCAAATTGGTCACAGGTAGGAATCAAATTGAAATTGGAGTGGATTAAATATAGGAATTGATTTAAAATTGAGGTTGATCAAAGGTGGAGGTTGATTTGAAGTTGGAGTGATCCTAAGATTTAGGAGAGTTCTAAGATCTAGGATTTAAAGAAATCCTAGGCTCTAGAGTAAGCTCTAAAGTCTAGTTCTAGGAAAGATCCTAAGGTCTAGAGTGGATCCTAGGGTCTAGGATTAATTTAGAATCTGGAAGGGTCTTAGTGACCTCATACAAAAATGAGGTCAACAAATGGACCCCCAATGTGTGTGTGTAGAAGGAACTTCTGCTGCACACATTGGCGTTGACCGAATGGAAGTAGAATTTTGAGAATGGAAGGGAGATCATCTCCCAACCTCAAGCCTATAGGATGCTAATGGAAGGCTTACACCTATTGGATAAAGAAAGCTGGTAAAACCAAGGTAGGGAATACCTAACCTTGGGTCTAAGGAAGGGCATCACCCAACCTTAGGTCTACAGGATGCTGATAGAAGACTTACTCCTAGTAGACAAGGAAACTGGAGAGAAACCAAGGTAGGGAATACCTAGCCTTGGGTCTAAGGAAGGGCATCACCCAACCTTAGGCTATAGGATGTTGATAGAAGACTTACTCCAAATAGGCAAATTAACTGGAGAAACCAAGGTAGGGAATACCTAACCTTGGGTCTAAGGAAGGGCATCACCCAACCTTAGGCCTATAGGATGCTGATAGAAGACTTACTCCAAATAGGCAAGGAAACTGGAGAAACCAAGGTAGGGAATACCTAACCTTGGGTCTAAGGAAGGGCATCACCCAACCTTAGGTCTACAGGATGCTGATAGAAGACTTACTCCTAGTAGACAAATTAACTGGAAACCAAAGTAGGGAATACCTAACTTTGGTCTAAGGAAGGGCATCACCCAACCTTAGGCCTATAGGATGCTGATAGAAGACTTACTCCAAATAGGCAAATTAACTGGAAACCAAAGTAGGGAATACCTAACTTTGGGTCTAAGGAAGGGCATCACCCAACCTTAGGTCTACAGGATGCTGATAGAAGACTTACTCCTAGTAGACGGATCAACTGGAAACCAAGGTAGGGAATACCTAGCCTTGGGTCTAAGGAAGGGCATCACCCAACCTTAGGCCTATAGGATGCTGATAGAAGACTTACTCCAAATAGGCAAATTAACTGGAAACCAAAGTAGGGAATACCTAACTTTGGGTCTAAGGAAGGGCATCACCCAACCTTAGGTCTACAGGATGCTGATAGAAGACTTACTCCTAGTAGACGGATCAACTGGAAACCAAGTAGGGATACCTAAACTTGGGTCTAAGAAAGGGCATCACCCAACCTTAGGCCTATAGGATGCTGATAGAAGACTTACTCCAAATAGGCAGATTAACTGGAAACCAAAGTAGGGAATACCTAACTTTGGGTCTAAGGAAAGGCATCACACCCAACCTAGGTAGGTCTACAGGATGCTGATAGAAGACTTACTCCTAGTAGACGGATCAACTGGAAACCAAGGTAGGGAATACCTAACCTTGGGTCTAAAGGAAGGGCATCACCCAACCTTAGGCCTATAGGATGCTGATAGAAGACTTACTCCAAATAGGCAGATCAACTGGCAAACTAGGATGGTGCCACGAAGGGCGTACTCCACCACTAGTGAATGGTCATGTGGGGAGGAACTTGCTCCACACAGAGGACCTCAACTGGCAAAACTAGGATGGTGCCACGAAGGGCGTACTCCATCACTAGCGAATGGTCATGTGGGGAGGAAACTTGCTCCACACAGAGGACCTCAACTGGCAAACTAGGATGGTGCCACGAAGGGCGTACTCCATCACTAGCGAATGGTCATGTGGGGAGGAAACTTGCTCCACACAAGGGACCTCAACTGGCAAACTAGGATGGTGCCACGGAAGGGCGTACTCCATCACTAGCGAATGGTCATGTGGGAGGAAACTTGCTCCACACAGAGGACCTCACTGGCAAACTAGGATGGTGCCACGAAGGGCGTACTCCATCACTAGCGAATGGTCATGGGGGAGGAAACTTGCTCCACACAGAGGACCTCAACTGGCAAACTAGGATGGGCCACGAAGGGCGTTACTCCACCACTAGCGAATGTGAATTAGGATGGTGCCATGAAGGGCGTACTCCACCACTAATCCCCGGGTAAAAGCCAGGATGGTGCCACAGAGGGCGTACTCCACCACTAGCGGGTCTAATCCTAAGGGAAGGCAGGACCTAACCTTAAGGAAAAGAAAATTGAAAATAATTGATTGATGATTTTGAATTTGATTTGATTTCTTTGAATTTGAAGGGATGAATTTGATGTTTAATTTGATCCTCATCATGCATGATACTCTCTTAAAGAACCACCCAAATGAAATGAATCATCTGGTGGCATCTTCAAAATTAATCAATTGTCATGAACCTTCCTTATAGATCATCCTCTAAGGTGGACGATCCAATCAACATTGATTCAAAGCTTCCATTGATCTTATGGTGGACTAAAATTGGTCTCCAAAGGACTACAACCAAGTCTCCTACTTGGAAAGTCCTGAGGTAACACAATTTTATCACGAGCTTGAATAATACGTGACTTATGTAATTTAAAATTTTATGAGTTCAAAACAACTTTCTTCAAGGCCTTTAAGATCATCCAATTGGAGTCAGGCACTCTAGTTTAGTTGTGACTCAATTTTGAAAGTCAATTTTCAAACGATGTAAAACACACCTCCATATGAGAACAAGCTTGGACCCAGCATAGAGTGTTATTTCACAGAGTGGATCTTAAAAGAAATGATGCATATATTTAAGGACTCACATATATCTCTTGAGAATGGGATTTGAATTCTTATCGAGAATAGAAGATTCATTTTTTATTGAAAATTTCCTCTTATTCATTTGGACCCTGTCAAAATGACAAGTGAGAACAAATTCAAAAGTATAGTAAGAAGTAGAGTGACCCCAATTGACCCGAAAAGAGCCAAGGGTTTTGGATTTTGTTGACCCAGATATCAAATTTCATAGAAATGAACTAAGTGCTCCCTTGTAGAATGTTTGAATTAAAATATTTCAAAAGGATTTAAGTTGAATTGAGAAATTTAATCTTTTCAATTCTCTTGCATAGATTTCTATCTAATAAACTGTCTATGCACGACAATAAATCTAGATTCAAAATTTTACAAAGTCAAGCTATTAAGGGTGTTCGGGACCTTTGAAATTTAAGGATTTGAAAAGAAGGAAGCCTCTTTCTCACTTTTTGTGACGTGCTTGCACATCTTTTATTTCTTTGGCGCACTTTGCGCTTCTTTTGATTTGAATTTTTTTTTTTTTAATGCACTTTGTGTGTCCTTTGAATTTTTTTTAATAAGAGGCTTCACTTTCTTTAAAACCTTAAAATAATTGCTCTTTTGTTTTAATTAGGATTATATCGCAAGTATAAGAGAAAGAAATTCATTCTCTTATCCAAGGAAGAATAATTCCCAGATTTGACTCAATCTTTGATAAGAAAATATCAACTTGACTTTGAAAATCATTGAATAGATTTAGAACATGCAAGAGAAGCCTATAAGATGAAAAATCGCGAGAAGACTAAGAAGATTTTCATTTCAAAAACCAACTTAAGTTTGATACAAATTTAATTCAAAAGTCAAATCAACCCGCAGAAGCGGTGGGGAGGGAGGTGCCTTTAAAGATCCAGTGGGGTCAATCATTACTCTCTCCTATTTTTGATTTAAAGTAGAGGTCCATTTTCATTAAAAAGATGGATCAACTATCTTGAAAATTTTGATCCAGTACACTTGAGAAATAATGTGATTTCCTTTAAAATAGCAAGGTCCAGGTGGCAAGACCCTATCAATATAAATATAGTTCCACAATCTCTAAAAGAAAGAGATTGTTGTGGGGTCTGCACTACCCCTAACTAGTGCCTGCATCATCTCAATCTAAGGATCATCTCGATAGACCCCTTTAAAAGTTGAATTCAAATGGTATCACTATTGATAAGATCTCAGATCATCATTATTCCCCTTACTAATTACTAGTGACCTAGCAATTATGAGAGTGGCACCCTGGGTGGTTTCTGCACCTCCTCCTTACAGATGATATTAGTAGGGCACGTGTGTAACGTTGACAACCAAATTATCTAATCAATAGTGGATGGGTCATAACTTCAACTAGGGGCCTGTTGATTACATGTGATTTGCTTAGCTCTTTCTGATTGATCTCTCTGTTATAGTAGTCAAGAGGTGTATCGGAGATCGTGCTCTCCTTTCACAACCTCTCTCCTGAGTAACAGGAGTAGGGGGAAAAACATTTCCACACATGGAGGGGGTAGGTGTAAGGAGCAACAATTCTCGAGCCTCAAATTTAAATTGTTTCAAGGCTTCTACCTTAGCAGTCTTTTTGGCCTTAGCAACCTCTTCTTAAACCTTTTAAGGTATTTCTTCCGCTTACTTTTACTGGCAATAGGGGTGTTAGAACTTGACCCAAATCAGGTTGAGATGGTAATTCTTCCATTTTAATGGTTCTCGATTCTTATCCTCCTGAGTAGAGGGCACAATGGTCGAAGGGGCGACAACGACCTCCATCATGGAGATGGGGGAGTCAACTCCTGACCCTAAAGTAATCTCGACTAGGGGGACATCCCTTTGTATTCCAGCAGAGAGATCAATCACTTCTTCTCCGTTGACTGATAACTTAAGTTTTGAAATTCTATCCCAAACTGGATCAAGTTGCCAGAGGTAATTTCTTCTTCTATTGTCAAGTTTCTATCCATGAAGAAGATGAGTTTTCCAGCCATTTGAGTATTTAAGTATCCTGGAATTAAGGAAAAGTGATTTAAGTTAGTCAATTTTGAATAAAATTTGAATTTTAAGCATGATTATTTTCTCTAAATCTTGAACCTCAATATGTTGAGTTTTTACCCAATAAAGAGTTTACAAAATTGATTGAGAATATTCAAGGAACCTGGCTTAACTCCTTTGCTCTACCATTAACTGGAGGCAAATGTCAAAGCCCGGCTTAGACAAAGATTTCATCACTCGCCTCTCTATTTGAAAGGTATTTTCTTTTAGATGTTGGCCACACTCACCCAAGAAAGAAATGGGTAGAGGGACCAACGGAAGAAAGGTAGTTAAGACTACCGATGAAACAAATTTTTGCCATTATTAAAGATGGAGAGAGAGATTTGTCCCACCGGGCGTGCCATTTTTTGTTGTTGTGGAATTTTGAAAACATGTTTTGAAAATATTAGTTTTCTTTGGGGATTTTAAGATTAAGGTTAAGTTCTAATTCTAAGGTCGAATCGACTCGTTAGAAAGAGTATATCACCCCGGAGGAAGGAAAAATAACTTTCATAACGGTTCAGACTTAGAATTATGAAATCCATCTTGAATATTGTGAGCGGATGCTAAAGAAATTCATATGATGCCCAAGGGTCAAAATGAGGTTCACTGAATATCCAATACAATATTCAAGAAGTGTGATCGTTGATTCACATCCAAAGCCTTATCAAAGAAAGATATATCTCCCCGAAGGGAGAAAATATCATTCGATGATAATTCTTTGAATATGATAATAATGATCACTAATATTTTAATTTCCCAAGAAATCCAATTGAGTTTTGAAAAATCGATTTTTTTAAATCAGGTGCGTGTGTGGTTCTAAATCTCCTACGAGCGCAGCCCTCGTAGTTATTACATCGTAGGGAGATAAATCTCCTACGAAAACTCTCGATTAAAATAATGGCAAATTTTGTTTAGAGTTTCTAGGAGTGATATCAAAGTATGAATAGAATTATTGGAAAATCAAAAGGGAATGGATCAAAATTGAGCAGTTATTAACGGAGTTAAAGGATGAAGGTAGGGGACACTTTGAGATTCCAGAACCATCCGGAAGTTCCCAACTTAATCTAAGTGTTGGGCTTTATGTTTTGGATTTGAAATGATATTTAATTAGAGTTGAGCATTTTATTAGAAATTTGGGATTATATTCCCGAAGTTTGGGGTCTTATAATCAAAGATCTGCCCGGATCCTAAATCTATTTTGGACACTGGACCACAGTCGTCCGATCCTAACTAATGCAGTGCAGGATCTGGACTTACCCCGGCCTGGATTGGGGAGCCAGCTAACCACCTAATCGATTTAAAATAGATGAATCCGGTCTTTTATGAAAGAGTGGTAGGGACGTTATAATTAAAGTTTTGGGAGGCGGGGCCGACATCTAGAGATTTTCCTAATTGGCCCCTTTGACTTATGTTGGGTGCTAAAATGCTAAGGACTATGAAATTAAAATTTTGACTCTTTAATTTGTATCTAATGCAATGCATGCTGGTTAACAACCTCAAATCAAATATGCTTGAAATTTTTAAAAACAGGCTTATAAAATAATTTTTTAGAAGACTGGACTTCCCCAGGTCCCGGCACCTCGTCCTCATAGGTCAGACTATCCGGACTCTACCCGCAGGCGGAAGGGTCTAAAACAAGGAAAGAAAATGCAGAAATATGCATGCGACCCCGGGGTCGATCCCCGGCTAATTCCCTAGATTCGTTATCTTTCTATGTTATTTAGACTCACTAAAATTTTAGACTTTTAAGATTATGAGTATAAAACTTTCACACCCTCACGAGCCTCACGTATCCAGGCGAAAACAAAGAGCGGCATGCAATCGCCAAAAACTAGTAAAACAAGTAATCCTAAAGGCAATCAAATCATCAAATCAAATACAAATTAATTAATAAATGTCCATAGGCAGAATTGCCTTGCTTATTACAAACCAGAATATTACAGAAAGTAAAGTGGCCGGGCACCACTGACAACAACCCGGATTCTAAGCCTAGTAATGACGCAAGTTATTTTGAGTGGGATACTCTCAATCTTCAAATCTTCAAATCTTCAATTCATTCTTCTTTGGACTCCTTTTCTTCAATCTTCTTGGAATCTTCGTAGTGGATTACCCAATGGACAAGAGGGCACTTCCCTCTAAGGGAAGGCCACTCTTTCCTCTTTGGGTAAGGAAGAGGTATGATCCAAATTTGGATTTCCAAATGGAAAGGAGTGTTCCCCAAAGGGGTATCCTTTCCTCTTTGGAATCCAAGCTTTGGATCTATGTATCCCAACTCAAAATAAACTTTCACAACACTTGACACTTGCACAAATTACATTG
Source organism: Dendrobium huoshanense (assembly GCA_016618105.1). Taxonomy (NCBI): domain Eukaryota; kingdom Viridiplantae; phylum Streptophyta; class Magnoliopsida; order Asparagales; family Orchidaceae; genus Dendrobium; species Dendrobium huoshanense. Next base: position 42,286,153 of record CM028347.1, read on the forward strand.
ATATCAAAATAAAAATCTAGACTCACCTGCAGGGTTATCCTAAGCAATTAATATATAAAAAGCAGTTATTCCCAGCAGTTGTATATGAGCAGAAAAGAAAGTAAACACACTGGCCACGCTCTTTTTATTTGGGGGCTTTAGCAGCTGAAGCACCTGTGCAAAGAGTTTATAATATTTATGCATTTTAATTTGCCCCCTTTTTATATTGCCCTGCATGAGCGTGGCCACCTGCAGAAAACTGTGTCAACATCCAGATCGTACCTAACCTAAGGGTAATCTAGTCGCCAAACACATCAATCCATCCACAGAGTACAGAAAAAGTAAGCAGACACAGCGAAGCAATTTCATCCACAACATGCAGTGAAAACTACGAAAATCCGGCACACAGCAGTAAAGTAAACACCGCCTAACCTAGATCTAGAGTTGGTTGTCCTAGCACATCATCTAAAGTGTGTGTAGAAGGTCGTGTGGCTGGGGTAGATCCTAAAGTGGTGATTGGTTAAAGTTTCTAAAAGTTTGGGTTTGTTAAGGCTTAAAAAGGGATTTAAATTAAAATTTAAATATTAATGATTAAGAATTTTATTAAACATATTTTAAAAGTTAATTGATTGCTACCTTTGTTTCACACCGAGGCCGTGAAGTTTATTTCACCTTCCTTGGGGCTAAGCTAATAGCCTCGTAGGCCTGGTTACCCAGTAGCAATCGGGGTTGATTAAGTTATTTAAATTGGTTTGGAATTAAAGGAGTGGATTAATATTAAATAAGGAGTGTTGTGATTTAAAAGCTTGATTAATTTAATTTTCCATTAATTGATTCGTGGCGTTGTGCCACCAGGCTCGAGGAACCAGCCTCCTTAGGACACTTAGCCCCGCAGCCCTGAGTAGTCCAGCCGATAAACCAATTAATGTAATTGAATTAGAGATTTTTAAAATGTTAAATAATTAAAATTAATCTATTTTAAGTTTAACACCCCTTTAGAATTCATTCGTGGCGTTGTGCCACCAGGCTCGAGGAACCAGCCTCCTTAGGACACTTAGCCCCGCAGCCCGGAGTAGTCCAGCCAATAAACTTCAACTTTAGGGTGGTTGTTGTGTTTTTAAGGTTGTTAAGTGTTTTAAAGCATTAAACCAATATTTTTTGAGTTTTAGAATGATTTTGAGCTTTATGAATTTTTAGAATATTTTAATCATTTAATTAAAGGGTCAAAGTTGAATTTTTGATTAAGCTCAAATTCTGGAATGTTTGTATTTTATTAAAATACTAGACCTTACTACGATCAGTTAGAAGGTAAGTACGTTGAAATCGGATTTTTCTACATTTTATTACAAGGTTTGAAGTTTTGAACTAGTTTTTGACTACGGTTTGACCAATTTGTTGACTTTTTAAAATATTGCAAATTTCTGGAATTTATATTTTTATAAATATTAGACACCACTATGAGTTGAATGCAAGTGAGTTTGGGGTGATTTGGATTTTTCTAGAATTAGTTATGAATTATCGAAGTTTGGATA